>OY992881.1:50246689-50524189 GCA_963921405.1 Cepaea hortensis
TCACACCAGCAGTGAAAGAGTCTGTTACTCTGTACGCCAAAAACAATTGTATTTACCAATTCGCATGTAGATGACAGGCTTTCTACATCGGCAGAACAGAGCGACAGCTGAACAAAAGAGTGTCAGAACACAAACCTCAATGGGTCGACAAGATACGACACACAGGCGATGCGAGCCTCGTGGGGCCAACACACCGGAAGCTTTTCACGTCTTCAATTGCTATGCACATTCTCGAAAGCGGCCATGTGATTGACAAAGACAATGTCTTACGCGTGTTGTTTAACACAGAAAATACTCGCTTGTTAAAGTTTACATAAGCAATAATGATCAATCTACGCAAGCCAGATGTGCACAAACAGAAAGACATGTTAGTCAGCTTAAAATTACCGTGGTAGATAATTGACATTACTGTGCGAATATGTGTATATTTCAGCTTGAAGAATGCATCTAGTTAATTTACTTTATGTTGTGTGAATACTGCAGTATGTGCCTGACGAGATGCAGCGAAATATGCTAGGAAATAAATCGTTAAATCTATTGTTTGTGTTTTCGTTATTAAAATTCTCATTATATGTTTATATATCGTATAATAAATGCTTATAAAACAGAAGTAAGGTTAATACATTTACTGTGTGAATATTAAATTGATATTTGACATTGGTTCTGCATCGAGCTCAATTCTGCTGATTCCCTCATATTAAGATAAGTAAATTGTGATCCTGTAGTGGAACTAAGTTTTTCAACAGATAAAAAGATTATCTTTCTACAGTTGTCACTATAATAGCTTTATAGTCTTTTAAAAAGAAAATAGACTGAAATTATATAAACTTCATATAATGTTCAGATGTATGTACTAACATTTTTGGCGAAAATGGTGAAAGATAACTTCAGCTCCGACAATAAATGATACTGCTCCAAACTCTCAATCAGACAGCCGGAGTAACGAACTCAGACTTGCCTACCTTCCTCCTGGTATGTAATCTAATCCTTTTCGGGAAGGATTATGTTTTCATTTACCTGAATTCACAGGCTCGACAGTTAGGTGGCCAGTTTTTCAGTTGCAGTCGACGAGAGCTGGTATCGATTCCATGTCCTGCAGCGCTCGTACTATTGCCGGTAAAACATAACCATTACTCGTTACTCTCAAGATATACTCGTATATGTAGATAACATTAAAACTATAACAATTATCAAAACGTAATCAGATAAACATGTTTACAATGCAATTAAATACATTCTCAAGAAAATGTACTCTTTCTGTGCAGGGTGGCGAGGGTGGGGGAGGGTGGGGTGTTGGATAATTAGCGTGATTTACATATTATCTTGGTTGTTGTGCATAACTTTAGAAAATATGTAATTTAAGTTGCATGAATACAGAACAAAGAGAGTTCTGGAAGAGCAAATTACTGGAAACAAGAAGGAGCGAATGCCCAAGGATAACATTTGTAAATTGTGGATACACAGCTTGATCAATACAGACATGTATGGTGTAAATAAGACGGTACACGACAGACACATGTTGGCGGAATAATAGGTAGCTCTAGGGCCAGCCCGAGGCCTGAAATATTTCATTAGGCGTAGTAGATGCTGATTTGTGACAGTACAACGTGTGGACTTTACCAGCGGACTGGCATGCCTGCCTGGTGATCATGTGTTCGAATCCCCATCAATGCAGGGACTATTATTATTATTATTATTATTATTATTGTTATTATTATTATTATTATTATTATTATTATTATTATTTTGTGTTTAATGACCTAATCTTGCAAGTCAACTCAGCATATATTGGTACCTATACATTTTTGGAAAGTAACGGCGGACATCATATCACCCATTGTGTGCCGAAATTTCTATAATATTGTGGGGATAGAACAATGGACTTTTAACTTTAATATACAAATCAGCATATGTTCATGGTCATTGTTATGTGTTATGTTTTCTGATATTTGATAGACATAAGTCTAAACATGGCTCATTAATTACGTTCACGTGTAGCGCGGCACCTCAACACATTAAAATGACGTTTAGATGAGTTTTGCTTTTTACCTTTTCAGTTATCAAGTACTTGGAATGTACTTTTTGCTAGGAATATTTGCATTTTTAGACTGTTCGTTTTATTAGTTTGGACTATTAATTTTATTCATGATAGTTATGCAACTGAAATATTACGTTTGTGTATCTGTATAATAAAATATACTATAAACGATATATATATATATATATATATATATATATATATATATATATATATATATATATATATATATATATATATATGTTGTGTCTTAACATAATTGAAAAGAGGTGTCTAACAAAAATACCGGAGAAGTTAGTTAGTTAGTTAGTTAGTTAGTCACGGTTCCAACTTCACAGCAACGGGTCGTCCCCATTATGCTCCGTTCCTGTGCCAGTGAATATCACATAAAACGCTCCCCACTGCCCAATGTGAAAAGTGGAAAAGACAGGAGTCTCGACAAACAACAGCCCGCACAGATACACTGTGCATAATGCCGCCGCCAGAATGTCAACACAAAAGTCCCCCACGAAACATCCAGTTTATCTCTGATGGAATCGGCAGTCATTTTCCCATCTGGATGTTTCCTAGATGTTCACCCACACAGTCCACGAAAATACAGTTCATCGTCGATGGCAGTGGCAGTCAACCAGAAGCCCAGCAGCCACGCATTTCTGCATAAGGCAAAAACCGGTCAACTGTGGGACATAGCCAGCTGCCATCGCTCCGACCATGCAGTCACGTTCCAAAAAACCTCGGGCAGATTCAAAAGCATTTCACACGAAACTAACAGCTCACAGTGTCGCGCCACGCACTCACTCAGTAGCAGGGCGACGGAACCGGAGAAGTGAGTCGGCGAATTGACCCAGTCCAAAACAGAAGAAGGACATTTCCATCTTCAGGCAGTTCCTAATAGAAAACAATACTTGTATAAATTAAATCAAGAAGAAATATGAAACTATGATTCTCAGGATAAGGTCAACTTCCCACATAATGATCCCAGATGCAACATATTTATCAAAATCATTTTCCCACATTGCTTCAGAGAATTGCACCACCGACACCGGTGAGACACTTGACTTGTAAATGTTTTCCTGTTCTATAATTGATAAATATAAAATGAGTTACATAGTAATCAGGATCCTTGGAGTGTGATCAAAATCGAACAATTAGTATAATGAGTCACATCACAAAGATTTTGCTAAGAATTATCATGCAATGAGTTAAGAAGGAAAGACAACCCGAAATAGGAGAAGAACAACGGGGGTTTGTAGAAGGCAAGGGTACAATAAATACTGTGCATGTGCCGAGAACAGTAATTAAGCATTCTATAGAAATAAACAAGTAAACCAATGACCACGTCCTGCAAGAAACAAATACAATCGTTAACTGATTAGGGAAATTAGACGTAGACAGTAAAATTGTTTGGTCACGATTTTTGTGTGTGTTGCATATCCTTTTACAGGACATCGCTGTCAACATCAGCATCTTTCAGCTGACTGTTGATTTCTTGGCAAGATTACGCTCAATAGTTTGCCATTGCTTTCTGAGCGACCGGCTCACATACCCCGTAAGTTACCGACGCGATTCGAACAACTGCTGATTCTCACCGCCGTCACGTTACTTACGAGAGTATACGAGATTACGGAGAAAAGTCGCTAACCTCTAGGCCAGGAAGCCGGCTTGGTCACGTTATGAGAAGAAATAAATTGGAGAACTTTGTGACAACTGACAAGATAGAGGGGAAGAGAACAAGGAGAGTGCCACGGAGCGGCTGATAGATAAATACTAGTTGTTGAACTGCTGATGGGCTCCGTGGTGTTATATGGTGTTTTCTAATGGAGTCATTGATAATGTAATACCGAGCAAATGGAGTCATACGTAGCTAAAATCGTCGACATGTACTGTTAGTGTCATTCGGAGCTAATATGATTCATTTTGACTATATATGTGATTTATTTCTCTTGTGCTCGACTCCGTGAACTTTATATTGAATATTACATATTATATTTGAGCACCGCGACTCTCTGATGTTACCATCTCAATATTACACTTGGTTATATGCAACTGTTACTCTTTACTTCTGAGCAAACTCAAACTTTACACAAGTAGAACGCAAAGCTTGGCAACTCAACTCGAATAGTATTTTCACCTTCAATTAGGTTATATACATTTCATTTACACAACCGCAATTAATCAACGTTACGAGTTAATAGAACAACTCAACACCATATCTCCTAACACTGCAGTAGCTGCGCAGTATTTGGCTTTGCTACTTGAAACCAATAACCAGGCCCACACTTGACCGTGGCTCAGGTCCACCTGTCCTTTTGCCAAAGCTTCCCGAGTGCTTTTCACACTCTTGTCACCAACGCTCGTGGCGGGTAACCCTGCAAGGTCTCTTCGTACAGACCACACTTTTATTGAACGATGCTTTGATCTGTAATCCTATAAACCGGATCATGGCAGGGAGTGAGAGAAGAAAAAACCTGAATGGCTTGGGCATGTTGTATGGTCGAGACAGGAACACTGAGCTGATCCACGACTCTGGTGATCGAGTTCTGATTGGGTGATCGAGATATTATCGACCCCAAATACGCTAACTCATGGACAACCTTCAATTCGTAATTATAAAATTGGATTTATGGAGGCGCAACAGCATCTTGTTCCATCATTTTATTTTTATTTAGGCTGATGGAGAGCCCAAAGTTTCTGCAAGCTGCTGAAAAACGATCTATGAGCCGTTGCAGATCTTCTGCTGCATGTGTAATCAGTACTGCATCGTCTGCAAAATGTAGTTATCTAATGCATATTGATTTGATTTTATTCTTTGCCTTGAGTCTTGATGGATTAAAACGTTTGCCATCAGGTCTTGAATGAAGGTATATGCCTTCAGTGGCAGTCCCAAATGGCCGTCTTAAGAGAACGGTGAAGAAGATACCAAAGAGTGTAGGAGCAAGCACGCAGTCCTGCTTTACTCCACTGCTGATGTTGAATGACTGGGATGTTGAGCCATCAAATAAAATGGTTCCCTGCATGTTTTCGTGAAATGATTTCACGAGACTTATCAGGGTGGGTGGACATCCTATCGTCTCAAGGATCTTAAAAGGTTCACGGGGTTAAATGCCTTTGTGAGGTCGATGAAGGATATATATAATGGCTCCCCCTTTTCTCGGCACGTCTCTTCGAGATGCCTGAGTACGAATATCATATCAATGGTGGACATGTTGGGTCTAACTCCGCACCGTCATTCGGGGTAGATTCTTTCTGCAAGAATGTGTAATCTTTTTAGGATTACTCGAGTGAAAATCTTGCCTGCAATGCTGAGGAGGGAATTGCCACGATAGTTGTTGCAGTCGCTTCTATCACCTTTGTTTTTATAAATGGTAACAATGTTTGCGTCACTCATATCTTTTGGTACTTATTTTTGTTTCCAGCAGAGCTGAAGTATTGCATACAGTTCTAGGATGATTCTTTCTTTCCCACATTTTAAAATTGCAGGTGGAATACCATCTTTTCCTGGTGCCTTGCCAGATTTGAGAGTGTCTAGTGCTTTACTGAATTCCGTGAGGCACTGTTCATTATTCAGGGCATGCATGGTGTTGTTAAATGACTTCCAGAGCTTCTTCTCCGACAGTGTTCTCGATTGGATATAGCCTCTAGTAGTGCTCTACCCAGCGATCCAATTGCTTTGCTAGATCTTTTATGATTACCCCTTCTGTTGATCTAAAGGGGCCATGTTGTTTTTTTTTGTTTTTTGGATGGACCGACAGCTTGCTTGATGCCATCGTACATTCCTCTTATATTTTCAGTGTTTGCACAAGTTTGAATTTGTGCAGAGAGCTGTAGCCAGTACCTGTTCTCACATTTTCTAGCGGTCTATGGTACTCTGTTTCAGGCTGTTCGCAGTGCCTGCAATATTTTCTCTGATGGTGATATTTTATACACTGAGAATGCATGTCTCTTTATCTCTAGGACTGGGAGTATCTCTTCAGAGTGTGCTTGCCACCAGTCGGCTGACTTTGTTTGCTTCTTGTCGAATATTGATAGTGCTGTGTTATAGATGGTGTCGCGCATTTGACCCCATATCTCGTTGGCAGTTCCTTTTGTGGGGCCAGGCAGAACTTCCACCAGAGCCTGTGTGAATTTATTGACCTCCTCTTTGTTTTGGGTCTAACTGATGCTAATGCGTGGTCTTTCTTCTGTTCTGTTTCTGTACAGTCTCTTAGGCTTTATCTTCTCCTTGCTGGAAATGAGTAATGAGTGTCACAGTCAGCACTATGATAGCTGCAAGTCAGCCGTATATTCCGGAGATTGCTGTGTTTAGTGAGCACCAGGTCGAGTTGGTGCCAGTTCTTTGATCTGGGGTCCTCCATGACACATTGTGTTGTGGTTTTGTGTCGAAGAAGGTGTTGGTCACGCACACATTATGATGGCTGCATAACTCTAAGAGACTTTTTCTATTGTCATTGTTCTTCCCAACGCCACACTGTCCTAGACATAAATGTCAAGATTTGTGGTCGGAGCCAACCCTAGCGTTGAAATCTCATAAGATAAACAGATGTTGCTTCTCTGGTGTTTCATTGACCACTTTGCTAAGGTCGTCATAAAACGTATCTTTATATTCTGATTCTGCAGTTAGTGCTGGGTTGTGAACGTTTATAATACTAACAGGGCCTGCCTCTGTCTGGAGTTGGAGCTTCAGTATTCTTTCAGTGACATCACTTGATGGTATAATGGACTTTAGCAGCTTGTTTCTCATAGCAAAACTAATCCCATGCTTCCTAGTCTCTCCGCACGGTTTGCCATCCAGTAGAAAGTGAAGTCCCTCTCCTTGATATTTCCAGATTCTGAGAGTCTTGTCTCTTGTAGGGCGACAATAAAAAAAAAGTCTTAAAAGTCGAGAGGATCGACTTCATTGCACCAAGTGTTATCACATATGGCTCGGTCTCTTTCTGCAGGGCGGTTTGCCGAAAGGGTTGCACAAAGCACGAACTCCGCAGCTCCTGCGACGACCTCCAGGAGTCCCCGAAAAAAATGCACTCGCAAACCGAAATATGTAGCCCGTAATCGAAAGAACAACCTTCGGCTTGACCACTTAACCATAGAGACTCCCTTTCAGGGCAACAATGTCTATCCCCAGTATTAGTAGTTCGCTGTTTATCACTGCTGTTTTAGGGGCATCGACTGTCTCATTTATAAAAAATATTGCACATCCCCTGCAGGACGTTGCAGTCAACACCAGCATTTCTCAGCTGTTGTGGATGTACTAGGCAAGTTTTTACGTTCATTGCTTTCTGAACGACCGGCTCCCATACGAACATGCTATAACACAACGCGACACCCTCTGCTGCACAAATAGGTCGCGGCTGCGTTTCGAACGCCTGGTAAGCGGCTCGCGAACCGCGTCCGCAAGCCTTTGGCCACGGAGACCATCTCAAATGCAAGGAGTCATGGTTCTTACGTTCCGTGTTCTCAGCCCTAGGGTCGTTTGGTGCGTTCTTTTTTCTTGTTGCCAGGTGTATAATTTGCGGGGCCATGTGTCAGGATTTTGTCTCTAAACTCCATACACCATCAGGGGCAGCTGAACCGTGGCGAGACAGCACCTTATTGATCGGGGAATGCCCAGTTTAGGCGGGCGCTAGCTGTCTTGTGAGAATGATTTCTCCAACCGTGTGAAGCAACCCCTGGCGTCATGCTCTACGCCAATTGAGCATTAAGACATATAACCGGTAACTGTTGTTTTCCGTGTTGTGTCACGATGTTACACGGTGATGAAGTGACTTCTTCATGGTACAAGCTTTGGCAATGAAATGCAGAGCTCAGCTGTTGCCCACTTGCAAGTTCCCCCTCTCCACGTCACCGATGTTGACCAAGGGAAATGCAGTAGCCAATACAACTTGGCATCGGTGCCATCGGAGGAGATAAAACACTGGTAAAGTTCTGGAAATTGCACAGACAGATGCAAATGAAGGATCGTTCTACCAGAATAAGTACAATATTAAAAGATAGCGGTTCGCCTTTGACAACAGACATAGAGAAGTGGGTTATGTTCCTGCAGAAATTCATAGCACAGATGATCAGAACGATGAGGACATCAGAGACTCAGAGATCTTCTTTCATTTACCATTAAAGATACCTGTTGTAAAGATATATTTTTTTTAAATGTTGCATTTCCTTACAGGACGTTGCAGTCCACACCAGGATTTTTCAGCTGCTGTTGATGTACTATGAAAGTTTTACGTTCAGTAGTTTGCCATTGCTTTTTGAATGAACAACGTCATTAACGCCTTGGCCAGGGAGACCGAAGATATTATTAATTAAATAAATTAAGTTGTATGTCCTTCACAGGACGTAGCAGTCAACCCCAGCATTTTCGCTGTTCGTGATTCCTGGGCAAATTTTACGTTCAGTAGTTTGTCATTGCTTTCTGAACGACCGGCTCCTATACCTTTTTCGATAAAACCAGCACCGCTGCGTTTCGAACCCGGGTATACGGGCTCACAAACCACGTTCGCAAGCCCTTAGCGACAGATATCATGCAGTTGTAAAATATCAAAAATGTATTGGAAAAAAATCACAATACGAGTGATCAGAACTTATGGTGACGGTTGTTGCTTTAACCGGAACATAAGGATATTATCAGTACCCCAGGATTGGATGCACAGCTATTTAACACCACTTCCTAAACTAGGCAAAGGTTATTCAAAGCTAAATGCTGAATACTGCTGGCAAGGTACTGGAGAAGATCGTTGCTGTTAAGCTTATGGAATATTTAGAAAGAGGGAAGTTCCCCCCGAAGGACATCGGAAGTTACCGGCCAGGAAAAGACACTTGGTCAAAATGCAACCAATTTTGCCTGTGATATTTATCTGCGACGAGACCACGAGGACGTCCAAGAAGAAAATGGATTGACGACATCAGAGACATTGTACAACCTCACGGAATGACACTATCCAGTGCCGTCCACCGGGCGCTGGAACGCAAATTATTCCTCCCCACGACGCTTGACGGCAGAAGTGGAAGATGATGATGATGATGATGATGATGATATTTATGAAAGGTTCCAAAACAGACAATAGACGGCGGTGGCAGCACTCGATCTCGAGGAGCGTGCAACAAAATCAGATGTAATATTTTAATGTACGATCTTGTGAACAAGACAGTCTGTCCTTGGTTTGTTAAATGGATTGCAGCTGTTCTGTATTCTCGTAGAGTGGTTCTCCGGCACCATGATCTGGAAGGATACTAACATGTGCAGGTGGCATGTTTAACATGTATTCACATACAGGCAGGGGAGGGACAGTAATTAAAAATCTGCAGGCGACAATAGAAAAAAGTGATGGATTGGTGTACGGAAATTAATGCTATCATTAACCAAGAAAAAGCATTTGTCTTGTGGTGCTGTCTGGACAATAGGATTGTTAAATCTGACCTCCTAAGCCTCACAATAAATGGTAGAACTGTGAATAGAGAAAACAGACTCAAGTACCTGGACATCACTTTTGATAAAAGCATGTCCATTCGGGGTCATTGTGATATATTACATTTTCACAAGCGTAATGTGCGGTATATAATTCCTGGCGACAGTAAAAGATTGACACCGCCTCATTCCCTGCGGCGATAATCCGACTTTTTCATCGACCCATTGTGACCACCGGAACAACTAAAACAAATTAAAAGCCGCATGCGGGAATGAAACTGTCTGTTTGTGAACCAGCCCAGCACAAGGCGAGGAGAAGATCTGAGCGGAGGGAATGATGAAATATGCCTAAACATAATATTTAAATATAAGTATTTTAAATGAAGATAGGAAACATCAGCATACAACATCGCACCCAGATTCGGAAACCTGTCGCTGAAGTGTTGGAAGTCGTCCTGTTTGGATGAGGTGAATATAATTATTTTAAATTTTAGATTAGTTGTGAGTCCTTTTTCCCAGAAGAAGTGTTGGTAAGTCGACTTGTTAAACACATGTGGTGAGTTCCTAAGAAGTTAATTTAACTGTTATAGTTTATAGATAAACTGTCCATTAAGAATAACCATAATGAGTTTTATTTTCTCCCAAAGTAAACAACTTAGTGAATGTATAAACATTAGACCCATGTTGTAAATTTTATTTCTTAAGCATGAAACTCAATCTACAATGAATTAGAGTGGTAACTTAAGACTTAAGGAAACTCAGAATTCTTAGTACAGTGGTAAGGACATATGGTACATGTGCTCACTGGTAAGATTTAAAACTAGTTTGCCTGTGCCAGCACTGATAGAAAATTAGTGTAATGTGTATTTAGTCAGTAGATTTAATTTTGACATGAGCACATGGTCAAATAAATGGTTTTCTTGTAATTCATGAACCCACGAGAACAAAATAGATTCTATAGGGATCATAATTTTGTGTGTTGAGTAAAGCACCCAGGCGGTGAGTCAAATGTATTTTCAATATAATGTTGTAAACATATGGAATTAAAGTTTGTGCCACACAATAATAATACTTAGTCAACCGGCATGTTAGAATGGTTAAGATTCATAATGCATGAATGTAGACTGAGGAGATTACATAAATTCATGAGACCATGTAGGGACCCCTGGGTATTTTCGTTATTGCTACACATGAGGAAGTATCCTTTGAGAAATCTCATAATTATGTCTAATGATCACATAAATTTATGTCATGTGTGATTCATTATTGTAAACAGATGCGAATGTATCATTTGTAAAATACCTCAGTACGAATGATTAATATCAATCATGAACTATTATAATTTATGATGAGGGAGGAGATTTAATTGTAATATCATTGTTATTGAACCTGTGAATTTATCAGGGATAAAGCACCTACATATGCATGATATGATTGTCATCCATACAGATATGTTTGTGTCTGATGATTGGGTGAGATCTCATTGTGATGTCAATGGTGTTAACATTTAAGGTTATCATTGGGAAATCACATAAGTACCCACCTTACATGCCAGTATGAAGGATGTGTGATGAATTATTCCTATATGATCACCCATACCAATATGAATGTGTCTATAGACTGAGTGAAATGATCATCCATACATATGAATGATGTCTGGGATGAGTGAATTGACCCCACATGCAAAGATGGATATGTTGACTGATGCATGAGGAATTTGAGTGAGTGAGTGAAGTTACAGGCTTAGAGAGAGGGTGCATTGGCCAACAGTCAATCTCAGGATAGCCGGCAACTTTATATGAATTGTCATGACTATCACCAGAGAAATGGTTTGGCGTAACCCATAAACTAAATAATAATTTAGTACACTCCGGCGCATAACAACACTTTGTATAAGATATCATTCATGTTACAATCATCTGGTTGTGTGCGCTAAGCACAACACAAACCATATCATACATTACGCATACTACCAGCATCTGTGGTTGTAATTTAAGCAAAATCCCATGTTGTAGTTCATGTCACTACTGTTAACACATATGGTCTAGTGTAATGATAATAATGTACTACAAAGATGATGATGATGACTGTAATGTAATGAAAATGATGTAATAATGATTATGATGATAATGTTAGAATGATGTAATGATTTCTAAGGTCATAATCATGATAATAATGATAATGATTGTAATTACAATGATATAAGGAAACCATGATGATGTTGATGATGATAATAATAAATATTACATCCATAAGAATGGAAGAAAACTTCTCACTTGAAGCATTTAATGAAGAAGAATACACTTGAAGGCTATACAAGAATAATACCATAATGTACTTATATTGTTTATAAACAAATACTCATTTAAATGGGAGCTGATTTTTAAAAGCCCTTAATGTATGAAACCCTTTTTCTTGAATAGAAAAAGATGAAGAAGAGAATTAACTAGGAATAGAATGGAATAGGAACATAGTGTCAATTCCAAATCAATCAAGGTATTACTTAACCGGTAGACCTGAGGACAGGCATAGGTGAAGATGAAACTGCACATCTGCTAGTCAAAACCTTGAACACCATATAATGGAAGATGGAATGGAGAGAAATCAATTATTTTGTGGATAACTATTTTAGAGCACCAAGGCTCTTTACCTTCCACTGCTTATTTTCCTAGGATCACAATTCTTTTAGGTATTTTCTTTGTAATGTTCTTGAGAAACATATAGAACATTTCAGTTCTGATGTTCACATTGCTGATAATTTTAGACTTATGATGGATGCTAAAATTTCAGGTAGTAGTCATTATCCAGACCTGACTTTGTGAATGCAGCACTTTGTGAAAGTAGTTGTAGCAGTTTGACTGAATGCAGTAGCCACTTAACTGAGTGAGACAGCTGAGATAGTGAGGCCAAATACTATTCCACAGCAACTTCCTGCCAATTTTCACCACTCTTCCAGGACAGCTATTAAATATCCTTTTTCCTAGGTATAGGTGGAAGAAATACAGTGAGCCAAAAGATTAACTAAAACCGGGGGGAAAAAATTAAAAAAAACTCTGCAGAATAGTCTACACTGAATGCTATCGAGATCCAAGAACTGGATGGGAAACCAACCAGGGTGTACCCAGTTTCTTTCCACAGATTAAGCCAGCATAAGAGGCCTAAAATTTAAGAACGGATTCAGCTCTGATAACCATGTATGATACAGTGGCACAGCCAGGGGATAGCTAATTACTTAGAGACGAATATGTCCATAATCGTGTAATTGTACTGTATTGATTGTTGTATGCTATGATTTGTATAAGCTACAATTCCATGTATATGTATATTAAAAGATGAAAATTACTGGTTATTTTCTCTGTTGAGAGTTCTCTTGTCATAGTAAAATTGTTGTAAGCAATTACCCTAGATTAATTCTTTAGTTGGTAGAGGAGAGGCAAGGAACCATTCCTCAGGACATTTGGGATACTCAGTAAAAATTTCATATTTTCCTTGAGGTATTCCTTGGTTCTCCAAAACCCCATTCAATGGTCTCAAATCATTGAGACAGTAACAGCTAAACAGCTGTCGGCGGCATTATGCACAGTGTATCTGTGCGGGCTGTTGTTTGTCGAGACTCCTGTCTTTCTACTTTTCACATTGGGCAGTGGGGAGCGTTTTATGTGATATTCACTGGCACAGGAACGGAGTATAATGGGGACGACCCGTTGCTGTGAAGTTGGAACCGCGACTAACTAACTATCTAACAGCTAAATGTCGTGTCCTCCTTTAAAGTGTCGTCCCTGGAGTGAGGAGATTCGACACCCACATTATAATATTTTTTTTTCTCTTAATATTCTGGAGAATCCACCAGCTTCCGTCCAACACACTCCATCAGCCTATGGACACCTTTTCCTATCACTATCTCACTGTCGTACTATGCCCCCTCTCATAATTCCCCAACGCAACATACTCAACAACTCTTGCTTCTAAAAATTAATAAAGATTAATTTATTAAAAGAAAAATGTAACGTATATGAGACGTGTATGCGAAGAAAATGTGTGTAGTGTATTATAACATAAATGTGTATGTCAGCCTTCAAAGTTCAGGATCATAGTGTACACATCATGGCAAGGATCACACGACATCATTCGAGTCAGTACGAAAAACCTCACCGAAGTCGTATCCTTCTCTCCAGACATGTCCTTCTCCAGGAACTCTGATGACCATGAGATCTGAATCCCATGTAAATATATAATCCGTGGAAAAAACTGTTATTGTTCCTAACACAACTGTTCCTAACAGTTTATAGAAACTCCGGCTTCATAATTCCGGCGCGGTGAAACAAACATGGAACACTGTCCTATGAACAAGACTTTTTGTCTCTTGATAAATGTTCACTAGTTCTCACTATTAAACAGTTATTGTCTATACTCCAATAGAGACCTTTATTTTTGTTCTAGTCATAAGTGAACTGAATATCCATCACTACTGGTGTGTTAAAACTGGTATGACCTAAACTCATTCGGTATTTATCCGGTAGGATACCATTCAACTCCACTGAGCAAGGTTGATCATCTTCCTCTAGCATAATCTCTGTTGTAAAGTTGTTGGCCAATCTTCCTGCGCCAAACTTTATCCGGGATCGGCTTTTCTCTGGGTTTCGTGTTCTTCATTCCAACCAGAGGAAACCTTACGGCACTGCAGTTTACACTAAATTACATCTAATGGTAGCCATACAGGCTCGTGTAAACTAAATCAAATATCTCCTTCACACGTTAGATGTTCTAACTGCTGCAGTGACAAGCATGTTTGCCTAGATCCACATTTTCAAGTTTTCCTAGTTGGCCCCAACTCGGGTTTTTATGGCAACTCCTAAAGTTGGCCACGTGACGTTATCCTTTATTCCCCCACACAGGTGGCACAGTGGCAGATCATCCCCTGTCAGGGATCCATCCTCCCTGGCTCCATTAATGTTAGATTTGTCATCACTGGTTTTGACATCCAAAACAATCTAGAGAGTTACTGTACAGTTCCAACAAAGAGTTTTTCCCAACACGCTGTCAATCTTCTCGATGTTCCGGAAACAAGACTTGACAGATGTACTGTTTCCTGTCTCTCGCTGCCAATTCCGGTTTGTCTCTGACTGTTGACAAACTGTCAAGCGATGCCGGGACCTGTCTTCATCACTACCGAATGTTCCCAATCCGTTAGAGATGTACACGTGCAACTACAAATATTGTCCTGGGATTTTGACATCCGATTTGTTTTTACTGTTAGTAAAATAGTTGTCGCTGGCAGATAGTCCGTTTAATCAGAAAATCCTCTATAATAATCAACCGGTTAAACACACGGTTTTATTTTGTGACATAGGCCCCCTCCTAAGAGAGTAGTCCATCTCACTCGTCTCCACCGTGAGTTTAATCCAGATGATTCATTCTTCTTCTTCAGGAGCTGGGTGTCTTGACAAGAAATCCGCTCCAACGTTTTCCTTCCCAGGAATGTACTCTACTGTGAAATTATAAGGTTGAAGTAACAACGACCACCGCATCAAACGGGCGTTGAGCTTCTGAGAAGTAGCCAAGAACATCAGGGGTTGATGATCCGACTGGACTCGAAACTTAACTCCATACAAATATGGCTGAAATTTTTGCACTGCCCATACGAGGGACAAGCACTCTCTCTCGACGGTTGAATAATTCCTCTCCGCCTGTAGAAGTTTCTTACTTGCGTATGCCACAGGTTTCAAAACCGAAGCATCGTCTTTTCCTTCCTGTAACAAAGCGGCTCCAATTCCAATCGCACTCGCATCTGTTCTCAACACAAATTGTTTGGAAAGGTCAGGGAGCTGTAATACAGGTTTGCTGACCAAGGCCTCCTTTAACTGACTATAGGCATTCTCACATTCTGGTGTCCAATTGATTTGGTCCGGGAATCCCTTTTTCAAGGTTTCCGTCAACGGAGCTCCCAGTTCAGTGAAATGTGGGATAAATTTGTGGTAGAACCCACACAACGAGAGAAAAGATCGCACAACCTTCTTCGTTTTTGGCCTTGGTGCATTTCTGATTTTCTCCAGGTTCTTCTCTTCTGGAACAATGTGTCCTGGAATGATGGTGTGACCTAGAAATTCCAGAGTCTGGTAACCAATCCTGCACTTGGTTGGACGAGCAGTAAGCCCTGCTTCCTTGAGCCTATTAAACACTCTCTCCAAGGATTGTAAGTGGTCATCCAAGCTGTCACTGGAAATCAGAATATCATCCATGAAAGAGATGATGGACGGATCCTGTAACGGATCTAGTAAAGTCCTCATCATGCGTGTAAACACACTAGGTGCATTGCTGAGTCCAAAGGGCATGACCTTGAATTCGTAGTGTCCACTGGGTGTACTGAAAGCTAACAGTGGTCGAATCTCCGGTTTGACTGGTATCTGATAGTACCCCCGACTCAGATCCACCTTTGAAAAGTACCGAGCCTTATGGAGCCTAGCGAATAACTGAGTTGGATTCGGCAAAGGTTCCACCTGAAATTGTGTGTGACTGTTCAGAAGTCGGTAGTCTATACACAACCGGTGTTCTCCACTTGGTTTGCGTAACAAAACTACCCCTGCATTGTATGGGGATGTGGATGGTGCAATCACGTCATCCTCCAGCAGTTTTTGTATTTCCTCCTCCAGGGCCTTTTCTTTAGAGAATGGCACTGGGTAAACCTTTTGGCGAACAGGCTCCTGTGTGGTCAAAGTCATCTCGAACTCAACCAACCTCGTTCGTCCTGGTTTATCAGTCAGTATCTCCTTATGAGACTTGAGAACCTGGGTTATCCTTTCCCTCTCCTGGGAGGTCAGATCAGGGTTCACTTTCACATCCCTATAGGTTTCCTGGTGTACCAAGGGATATTCCCTGCCCTCGCTGGTTGCCACTTCCGTCTCCACTGCAACTGCCATTGCCATGAGGTGAGCTGCCTTGTCTCCGGGTCTCTCTTCGTATTTCCGCAAGAGATTGATATGGAAAATCTTCGACTTTCCCCGGATCCGGATTTGATAGTTGGTTCTGGATATTACCCTTTCCACGGGAAATGGTCCTTGCCAACCTATCTCCAGTTTGTTGTTTCCCGTTGGGAGTAGCAACAAGACTTTATCTCCCACCTCTAGAGATCTTTCTTTAGACCTACGGTTGTAGTAAGCCGCATGTCTTTTCCTGGCCTTTTTCAAGTTTTGATTTGCCAGAGTCCATCCCTTGTGGAGTTTTTCTTTCAGTTCCTCCACGTATTTGTAGGATGAGATCACTTCTTCTGACGTCCCCTCTTCAGTCCAACTCCTCAACATGGCTTCCAACGGTCCTTTGATTGGACGACCAAACAGCAACGTAGCGGGTGGTAGTCCTGTTGAGCCATGAGGAACTTCCCGATAGGCAAAGAGTGCTGCTGGGATATATTCATCCCACCTATCAGGTTTTTCCTGCGCTAGTTTCCTGAGCATTGTCATCAACGTGCCGTTGAAACGCTCTACTTGTCCATTGGCTTGAGGGTGGTAAGGGCTGGTATGTATGTGGTTAGAGTGAAACACCCTAAATACCTCCTCCATGAGTTTTCCACAAAACTGAGATCCATTGTCCGTCAGAATTTGATCCGGAAAGCCTAATCTGGTAAAGGCCTCCATCAGTGCGTCCGCCACTCTTTTCGAGTCAATCGTGGTCAACGGTATAGCCTCCCCCCCCCCCCCACATTGTACAGCAATCCACCATTGTGAGTATATACATGTTCCTCTTCCTAGTCCTGGGAAGTGGACCCACGATATCGATGGCTACCCTCTCGAAAGGAGAGTTCATGATGGGCATCTCACCCAACACCACCGGTGCTGTCCAGTGTTTTGGTGCCACCCGCTGGCACTCAGGTCATGACTTCACATACCGACGCACATCATCTGTCATTCCCGGCCAATAGTAATGGCAGGAAATCCGCTGCATGGTGGCGGCAATACCCATGTGTCCACTAAAGGAGATGGTATGCCCCATATGAAGAATCTGGGACCGGTGAGCTTTCGGGACGACCAACTGACCGTATAGGTTGTCTCCCCTTCCTGCTCTCCTGTAGAGTATCTTATTCTTCATGTAGTACTGCCCCCGTCCTGGTGGATCAGCACTTTTCTGCAGCTTTTTGTAGCAAGGACGTAAAGTATCATCCTCACTCTGGGCAGTTCGTAGCTCCCCCGGCATTGGGTTAGTGACAATTGCATCTGCCTCTTCCGTTTTTGTCTGAGAGCGAGTTTGCATTGCTCCCATATGAATTGGCTCCCTGGGCATTCCCAGAAAGACATACCGGCAACCTAGGATGACTGGAAAAATGGGATCGGTCAATACAGCGGCCTTGATGGTGCCGGTGACGTACCTTGACCGAATCTCCACATTAGCAATGGGCAACTTCATGGTTACAGCACTCTTCTGTGCAGGCTGTATATCCAAGGTCTCACCTGTGAATTGTTCTGGATGTACCAGATCCGCAGAAATCACGGCCTCCCCGTCCAGTCCTGTGTCGTATAAACACTCCACTTGACGACCGTTAACCTCTACCAATTCCACTACAGGTGGTTTTTCCTGGTCTGGAGTCTCTTCCTCGGCCTCGACCTGTTCGGTGTGCTCCACCTTAGGTTTTCCTGAGCACACGACGAATTGAGTGTCTCCTGACTTTCCCCTGCAGTCAATAGCATTGTGCGTGTTTGACTTGCATTGGTTGCACCATTTCCCTGTCCTAGATTTTCTATTGTCGGACTTGAGTGAGCTCTCCTGGTGGCGAGCTTCCTTGTTGACCTTGGCATATTCTGTGACAACCTCCTTGGAAGTCACTTGACATGCTGCGAAGTGAGAGTTCTTAGCCTTCGATTTGCAGTCCCTCGTATTGTCAGAGGGTGACTTACAAATTAAACACCACTTCTCCGACCACGGTCGTTTAGGTGTAGAGCTTGAAGTGCTCTTGCTTCCCTCCTTCTTCTTCTCTGAACTATCCTCTGATTTTTGCACATAAGGTTCCCACTTTTTGGTTCCTGAGTTTTTGGCTTTCTTCTTGTCATGTTTCTCTTGACTTTTGGTGTTGGTGGAAAGGTTTTCCCCTGCCTCCCCATGTACCTCGACGAACCGTTCTGCTAATTTAGTCACGAGGTCAATACGTTCCGCTCCTTGTTCTCCCAGGAACGCCCTGAGAGGTTTAGACATTTGCTTCTTCAGCTGGTCGACCACCATGAGCTCTTCCAGACTCTCATAGTCATGTGCGAACCCAGCCAAATCCATCCACTTATGGAGATAAGATTTTAGACGCAAACTGTAGGCGGCAAACAACTCCCCCGGTTCTCGTTTCGCTGCTCGAAATTTTTTCCGGTATGTATGTGACGTAACCTCGAATCGTTTCAGCAGAGCCGTCTTTAACTCGTCATAATTGTTCTCATGTCCTGGTGGCAGGCGAGAATAAACCTCGTAACCGGTCCCGCGTAAACCCTGGGATAGCTTGAGATTCCATTTGTTACGCTCCAGACCCATAGCAACTGACATAGCCTCGAAGCGTTGAAGGTACTGGTCAATCTTCTCTTTGTCCTCCTCGTAGACCGCTAAAGGAAACTTCATAGCCTGGTACCCATATCCACCTACTGGTGTTGATCCTGGGATGGAGGAACCTCCAACTGCTCCCTCAGTTTCTCCATTAGATTGACTCTTCAACTCAAGTTCCCTCATCCGGTACTCGTGCTCCCTTTTCTGTGCTTCCTGTTCAGCTTCTAATTTCCTAGCTGCTTGCTCAGCTTCAAATTTCCTAGCTGCCTGCTCAGCTTCCAATTTCTTAGCTGATTGCTCAGCTTCCAATTCCATCCTTCTCAATTCCAACTCGGCCTTTCGATCTTCCCGTTCTGCTTGACGATACTCTCTCTCCACTTCCTGTATGTAATCCGTTAGAGCAGAACCCGCCAATCCCATTTCTTCCCCCTTTGCCTTTAATTCTAACGTGCTTAGTTTAGGGGTGGCTATTATACAGAGAGGTAAGCTAGCAGGTCTAGTACAATATAACTGCAAATTACTATACAGATATATGAACAAGTACTATAAATCTAGATATTACCACACCCAGCACATTCACTCAGTGACAAGAGTAGAATCAGGACCACAGACCTATGCAGACGTGTGAAGTGTGAACAGGTAAGATATTTGTCCTAACCCCTATCCACATTCACTCTAGCTGGATTCTCCAAAATGATATCTCCCTCTTATAACTAAGGATCCCGTGTCAAAAGACCCCATTGTCAGAAGATCCCACTGTCAAAGGTTCCTGCTTGCAGGAGATCTCGCTGTCCACGGATTCCGTTTACGGGAGATCCCGCTGTCCAAAGATCCCGTTTACGAGAGATCCCGCTGTCCAAAGATCATGTTTACGAGAGATCCCGCTGTCCAAAGATCACGTTTACGAGAGATCCCGCTGTCCAAAGATCCCGGACGAGCCCCCAATAATGTCGTGTCCTCCTTTAAAGTGTCGTCCCTGGAGTGAGGAGATTCGACACCCACATTATAATATTTTTTTTTCTCTTAATATTCTGGAGAATCCACCAGCTTCCGTCCAACACACTCCATCAGCCTATGGACACCTTTTCCTATCACTCTCTCACTGTCGTACTATGCCCCCTCTCATAATTCCCCAACGCAACATACTCAACAACTCTTGCTTCTAAAAATTAATAAAGATTAATTTATTAAAAGAAAAATGTAACGTATATGAGACGTGTATGCGAAGAAAATGTGTGTCGTGTATTATAACATAAATGTGTATGTCAGCCTTCAAAGTTCAGGATCATAGTGTACACATCATGGCAAGGATCACACGACATCATTCGAGTCAGTACGAAAAACCTCACCGAAGTCGTATCCTTCTCTCCAGACATGTCCTTCTCCAGGAACTCTGATGACCATGAGATCTGAATCCCATGTAAATATATAATCCGTGGAAAAAACTGTTATTGTTCCTAACACAACTGTTCCTAACAGTTTATAGAAACTCCGGCTTCATAATTCCGGCGCGGTGAAACAAACATGGAACACTGTCCTATGAACAAGACTTTTTGTCTCTTGATAAATGTTCACTAGTTCTCACTATTAAACAGTTATTGTCTATACTCCAATAGAGACCTTTATTTTTGTTCTAGTCATAAGTGAACTGAATATCCATCACTACTGGTGTGTTAAAACTGGTATGACCTAAACTCATTCGGTATTTATCCGGTAGGATACCATTCAGCTCCACTGAGCAAGGTTGATCATCTTCCTCTAGCATAATCTCTGTTGTAAAGTTGTTGACCAATCTTCCTGCGCCAAACTTTATCCGGGATCGGCTTTTCTCTGGGTTTCGTGTTCTTCATTCCAACCAGAGGAAACCTTACGGCACTGCAGTTTACACTAAATTACATCTAATGGTAGCCATACAGGCTCGTGTAAACTAAATCAAATATCTCCTTCACACGTTAGATGTTCTAACTGCTGCAGTGACAAGCATGTCTGCCTAGATCCACATTTTCAAGTTTTCCTAGTTGGCCCCAACTCGGGTTTTTATGGCAACTCCTAAAGTTGGCCACGTGACGTTATCCTTTATGCCCCCACACAGGTGGCACAGTGGCAGATCATCCCCTGTCAGGGATCCATCCTCCCTGGCTCCATTAATGTTAGATTTGTCATCACTGGTTTTGACATCCAAAACAATCTAGAGAGTTACTGTACAGTTCCAACAAAGAGTTTTTCCCAACACGCTGTCAATCTTCTCGATGTTCCGGAAACAAGACTTGACAGATGTACTGTTTCCTGTCTCTCGCTGCCAATTCCGGTTTGTCTCTGACTGTTGACAAACTGTCAAGCGATGCCGGGACCTGTCTTCATCACCACCGAATGTTCCCAATCCGTTAGAGATGTACACGTGCAACTACAAATATTGTCCTGGGATTTTGACATCCGATTTGTTTTTACTGTTAGTAAAATAGTTGTCGCTGGCAGATAGTCCGTTTAATCAGAAAATCCTCTATAATAATCAACCGGTTAAACACACGGTTTTATTTTGTGACACTAAATTAGTTTTAACGAGCAGGATCACATTGAGACAGAGGAACTCTGGATCCTTGATCTCTTTGGCGTTGAGCCATCAACTATTTATCTGACAGTCATGTTAAAGTGGTGGTTTCAAAATGTCAGAAGGGACACTATGCACTGAAGTGTTTGGCGATATGGAGCAGAAAATGCTATTCACTCTTTTTCAGCACTTGATAATTTCAGTGGTAGAGTATGGACTGGGAATTCTCACTGTCTCAAAGTCACCTAGTGACACTAGAGCGCATAAAGAATGATAGCATGTACATCTCGGATGTACAAGGGACACCCCAATAGTGTGTATGCGATACATATAAACATCATCAGGATATAGAACGGACTACTAATATAACGAAGGCAACAGCTATGATAAGTGGTAAGACTGTTGTCAAACCAAACTGAAACATGACTATCGAAAATGTTTCGCAAACGGAAGTGGTCATTTCTCGTATAATCACGTAATTATAGACGATAATGGATGTGAGGGAAACTGTAGGAAAATAATAATAAAGAAGATGCTTGCCACAAATGCATATTATATGTATTTTCGCGAGTCACCAACCGTCATCAGAGCACTCGGGACATTCCTAAATGCGCTCCGTCCTCATCTTAAACAGCCAATGAAGAGTCCAAATATTAATAGTATCAGTCTGATTATGTGTCCTTTTGGCCTTTTCTCGGAGTACTGAGTGTCGCCCAGACCCTCTCGTCATTCCCAGCCGAATCATTCTCACCAGGTCATAATAATTTATCTGTTCCTAGACCCCATACGCATGATCCCAAAGGGCCCTGACCGCGTATGGTTCATCACGCATCAATTGCCCACCAAACGGCGCAGACCCAGCCAATCTGAACGTGCATGGCTTTACGAAAAGATTCAATAGATACTCATTGCCTTTGATTTTTTTAAATTGAAACATACCATTCTGTACGATTCCGGCCTGACTTCATTCTTAATAGCATGCTATGTGAGTCCGTTAATGTTACTTACTGCCAATGTAGTGCCTTGCGGTATAACAAAGGCCAAGCGGGGTTTGGCTGCGATACGGATAATGGCGGCAGCAAACTGTGAGCAGCGCCATCTATGCCTCATGGTCATGTCTGTTTTTGAGTATGCGATGGCGACCCTGACTCTCAGCCGTAAGTAGATAAAAAGGATGGAAAGGATACAAAACGAAGCTATGCGCATTATTCTTGGATGTACAAGAGATACGGCATGTAGGGCGATGCACTACCTTCTTCATTTGTCAACAATTGAAGGCAGACCACAAATTTGCAGAGCAACGTTCCTACCTCATAGTTAACGCAAACACACAACATCCACTGCCTAGTGAAATTAGGAAGGTGAAGGGCGGTAGATTGAAAAGAGGAAGGTCGTGGATTGGTCAAGTCGAAGACATTCTTCAACAGGTGTGTTCACTGGAGGATATAGAACCTGGCGAGGAGTGGGTACAAGTGCCAACATATTTCTGTACGTCATTTTCAGTTTGCATCCAACTAGGCAGAAAATGCCGGCAAGAAAATCCGGCTGCTGTGGAGGCGGAAGTAAAAGAGTTGATTTTCGAGAATTCGTTAGACGGTGATGCTGTCATATACACAGATGGGTCGGTCGTCCGACATGTGAGAAGCTCATGGTCCTTTACGGCGCTGGCCGGAGGGAGAATTGTGAAGGACTCTGGTGCTTTTGTTCAGACCACAAAAAAGCCTGACTATGGAAGTCATGGCAGTAAGTAAAGCAATAACATGGCTCGAGACACAGACATTCAATAGGGCATGTTTACATAGCGACCCAATGAGACTGGGTGGATAAGAAGAGAGTGGTTTCTGTCTCTGGAGCGGTCTCGGCTGACAAAGATGAATTTCATCTTCGTGCCAGGGCATGCGGGAGTATAAGGAAATGAGCGGACTGACAAGCTCGCAGGTAAGGCTAGTGTGGAGGGCGGACGCGCCATGGACCAGGTTGACATTCTGAATGCTCTACGAGATATAAGACTTTGGCGAGAATCAAATGATGACTGCGAATCTACAACCATGGTCAGACTGCAAGAACAGCAAATTAAAAGAGGTGTGGCCAAACAAGGAAGCCAGCAGGAAGCCAAAGAAGATTGATAAACCAACACAGAACCGGTGTGGTTAGCCGCTAACCTGCAGGATTTGCTGAGGAGGGGATCCGAGCACTTATAGACTGAATGGTTCGATGTGCAATGAGGATGATATGTTGACTAACTAACTAACTAACTAACTAACTGACTAAATAACTAACTGACTAACTGACTAACTAACTAACTAACTAACTAACTAACTAACTAACTATCTTGCTGTGTATGGCAGGGAGATCTTGAGCCTGAGGAATTAAGGCCGCCTGGCTATTGTAGTCGCCACGAACTGTGCAGATTATAGATTTCTTTTTTTCGCAGACAGAAAAAAAAAAGAAAAAAAACTTTACACCTTACTGAGGATTCGAACCCGGGTCTCTCGAAGGAGAATCCGGCATTCTAACCACACGGTCCGTTTCTTTCCCCGCATATCCTATTACAGAACATCGTTGTCAACACCAGCATGTTACCGCTTTGATTGATTTCTTGGCAAGATTACGCTTAGTAGTTTGACATTGCTTTCTGAGCGGTCGGCTCACATATCCCGTAATTAACGGGCTTAGCGAGAACCGCTATCGATTTTCGCGCAGCTGCGTTTGCTCACGTGGATAAACGGGATTACGGAGAACGTAGCTAACACTTAGGCCAGGGAGGGCGGCACTCGGTCCGTTGCAATCAAGATATGTGAGCTGTTTGTCCTCCAGCCAGCGTGAAGCCACAATGACCTCCTCGACCTCCATTCCCAGGTTATGGGATGGGTGGGGATGTATGTGTGTGGTGGGGAAATGTGTGTGGTGGGGGATACGTGAGTGGGTGGCGGCATGTATGTTTGCCTGAGTCTGTGTGAGTGCGTGGAGGTATGTGTGGGTGGGTGGGTGTGGATGTGTGTGCGGCTGCGGGGTGTGAGGGTGGATGGGGGATGTGTCTCACAACATTGCAATATGCCCTGTTTATGTTTACAACTTTCATTTGACAATGATTTTGTTTTCTCCCATGTGAATGTACCATGCGTAATATGCATTGTTTATGCTTACAAAATCCATTTGACAATATTTTTACCCTATGTAAATGTAACATGCACATTTGATGAATGAAAGATGAGTGATTGAAAGGGCCGAATGTAAGACGGGCCTGCGTGCCCAGTTTGTTACCCTTTTAAAATAAAGTTTGTTCGTTCGTTCTTTCGTTCCGATATGCCAGCACTCCTGAACTTAACACCGCCCATTAGCCTTGGCTGTGAATCACAAGGCACTTCTTTTGTCTCTTGGCACATTGCCATCGCCTTTTCAAAGTATAACATCATTGTCAAGAAAGAACTGTGTGATCTGTTCAACTGAATATCAGGTGCTGTGCTTTCATTTGTCGGTCTCAGTGGTCTAGGCGTTACACGACTTTCTCCGTAATCCCGTATACTGCTGTGAGTTACGTGACGTGCGAGAGAATCGGTAGGGGTTCTCTCCGCGTCGGTAACTTACGGGGTATGTGAGCCGGTCGCCCAGAAAGCAATGGCAAACTACTGAGAGTAATCTTGCCAAGAATTCAACAATGAGCTGAAAGATGCTGATATTGACAGCGATGTCCTGTAAAGGATATGCGAACAAACAAAAAATGCTTTCATTTCATTATGGTGAAGAGACTAGAACATAAACAAACATAGTATTTAATGCTTTAAAATGGGAATATATTGACACATGGAGTCAGTATTATTGACAGGCGAATTGTCACATAAATATATCCTACATTGGCTAGGGTTGGAATCAATCAATCAATCAATCAGGTGCCGTCTCCACAATGAAGGTTAGCTGCAATGGATCTCCAACACTGTCTGTCTCTTGCCTTGACTGTACATTCTGTCAGGCTGATGTTCGTCCATCTCTTGATGTTATCTTCCCACTTGTATCGTTATCTACCTCTTGCTTGCTTGCCCTCAACCTTGCCCTCCAGTATGGTTTTTATAAGAGTATCATGTCTTTTAACATGGCTGAAAAATTTCACTTGCCTCCTATTTATTTCTTTCATCAACTCTCTCTTCATTCCCAGTTTTTCTAGAACCTCTGCATTTGATTGTTTTTGTTTCCATGAAATACGACATATTCGTCTGTATATCCACATCTCCAGGGCTTCTATGCGACTTTCTAGTTGCTTGTTCAATGTCCAGGCTTCCGCGCCATACAGTAGCATTGAATATACGTAGCATTTGACAATTCTCATTGTTAATGTGAATCTCTCTAGATGTTAATACTGATTTCTAGCTGTTGAAAGCATTTTTAGCCATTCCTATTCTCTTTTTGATTTCTATTTCACTTCTGCCATCGTCTGTTATTATATGTCCAAGATAGGAGAAACTTGTTACTTGTTCTAGTATCTGCCCGTTTACTGTGATGTTCATTGATGACCTTTCCTTTTCATTGCTAATTATCATAGATTTTATTTATTGGATGTTAATATCTAAGCCACATTCTGCACTGTACCTGTTTGTTCCACTAGGTCTTGTAACTCTTGCTCACTTTCTGCTAGTAACATGGTATCGTCAGCATATCTAAGATTGTTTATGACTCTTCCATTGATGATAAGTCCAGGCACTTCAACTTGTTTAAAAATGCTTTCTGTGTATAGGTTGAAGAGGCGACGAATAGTTATTTCCGCATCTAATAGACGCCACTTGTTCCCAGTACAAGTTACTAATAAGCCAGATGTCCTTTCCGTCTACTCCTATATCTTGAAGGCACGTAATTAGTCGTTCATGTTGTACTCTATCAAATGCTTTCTTGTAGTCTATAAAACAAACATATATACTTTTTGAACTTCTATATATTTTTCAATTAACATCCTCAAACATAGAATTGCTTCTCTGTTGCCGCTGTTTTTGCGGAACCCAAATTGTTCTTCAGCTATTTCCTCATCTATTTTATGATGAATTTTTTAGGACTGAAAAGGGAATTACAAAAAGTGATTAATATTAATTAATTAATTAATTCATTCATTCATTCATTCATTCATTCATTCATTGCAGAACCTCGCTCCAATAACAATCTTCGTCTTCGGGTGAGGGATATGTGGGTGTTGGTAGGTGGGGGATGTGTGTGTGGGGGATGTGTGTTTGCGTGGGAGATGTGTGTGTTGGTGGCGGAATGTGTGTCGGTGGGGAACGTGTGTGTGGTTGTTTGGGTGTGTGGGTAGTTGTGAAATATGTGGGTGGGCGGGGAAATGTGTGTGTGGGTGGAAAGATGTGTTGGTATGGGTGGTTGATTTGTGAGTGAGTGAGGGATATGTGTGTGTTGTTGTGGGATGTGCGTGTATGAGGGGTATGCGTGTGTGGTTGGAGGTTGTAGGGTGGGTGGAGCATGTGATTGTGTGGGTGAGCTTGAGTGGATTGAGGTATGTGTGATTGGGTGGAAAGATGCGTGTGGGTGGGTGAGGGATGTGTGTGTGGGTGGGTTCGAGATGTCTTTGTTGGTGGCGGGATCTGTGAGTGGATGGAGGGATGAGTGGGGGATGTCTGGTGGGAGGGGGATGTGTGGGTATGGTGGGTGATGTGTGAGTAGGTGTGGGATGTTTGTGTGGGTTGGTGCGGGATGTGTGTGTGTGTGTGATAGGGGGGATGTGTCACATAACATGAGAATATGCATTGTTTATGCTTACAACATTCATTTGACAATGTTTTTTTTTTTTCATACGTGAATGCATCATGCACTGTTGATGACCGAAACTTGAGTGTATGGAAGGGCCGAATGTAAGACGGGCCTACGCGTTCAATTTGTTACCCTTTGAAAATAAAGATCAAATCAAATTCAAATTACATTCAAATTCAAATCTTCCGGAAACCTTCTCGATCATAAGCAAGATGTCCCGTGTCCGATACACCCATCTGAAGATCATCCGCCACATCCGGCATCTATCTTCTCTGTCGCCTTCTTCTTCCTCTCTTCCCGGGCATATATTCCTCTATTATTGTTTTCTCCAAACTTTCATGGTCGGTCTCCCTGGCGAAGGAATTAACAACTTTCTCCGAAATTCTGTATATCCACGCAAGGAACACAGCTGCGCGAGATTCGGCAGCGGATCGCGTCGCGTTGATTACTTACGAGGCATGTGAGCCGGTCGCTCAGAAAGCAATGGCAAACTACTGAGATTAATCTTGCCAAGAAGATCAACAGCAGCTGAAAAATGCTGGTATTGACTGCAACGTCCTGTCAGGGATATGCAACTTTAAAAAAAAGAATTTCATGACATTTCAAGTGACGAAAATATTTCAATTTTCTTTGTTATGCGGTCTTTATTTGCCAACTTTCTTCAATATTCAGACCTTGTTATATAGATGCATTTGTCCTTTTCTGTATCCAAGATATTCTTACAACCGGGCTGTAGCATATATTTAAAGGTATTAATACTCTGTCCATCTTTCTTTAAGTAAGTGTCCAGGTCTCATAGGCGAATGTTGCAATGGGAAAGTGAATGCTCTTAAAAATATAATGTTTGCAGCTCTGTCCGTCCCAGGCCACAATTTACTCAGTTGTTTTTGTTTTTGAAGAGCAATAGATATTCGACTTTTAATTGTTTTTATTGTGTCATCATTGTTGGTAATTAATGACCCAAGATATTCGAAATTTTCCACCATTACAGTTACAAAATAATGGTGTCTGAAAAAGCAATGACAATAAATATCTTAAAATCATATAAGACTATTTTTTAAAATCTTAACTTGCCCATGCGTGCTGTCCCAAGACATTGTCATGCTCCATATGTTTCCAGACAACTCAGCAACCGTTCATGCATGCAACATTTCATGGCTGCGTGTGCGTCATACATATCAAGTGTCATACATAAAACGTATTCATGCATGCCAAGTTCCATTTATTGTGTTTACTTAAGACCTGGTAAAAATAGCCAACTTTACATAGTTCTACGCTGCTTGAAACGTTTAAATAATGCGGAAAGATAAAGCTCTCGTTTTGGAAAGAGTTCGGAAAAAGACGTCTTAATTCATTAGAGCACGTATCGTGACCTGTTTCGGAATTTCAGTATTTGAAAGCTGTATCTTTCGTCATGGTTCATGAAGTGTACGAGTGTAATTAAAATAATCACCGATCCCCGAAATGTGTCTCTTCGAGTGTCACTGTGAGATATTTTTCCACTCTCTCTGATAAACAGGTAGTTGGGGTCAGCATTACCGAATGGATAAAAGTGGGCTCTTAAACTTCCGGTTTGCTGATGCGGAGTTAGTGGGTTCAACCTCTACAGACGGACTGAAAGGTTCACCTCTGGTCTTGCCTTGGGGGAGGAAATTACAAGTATCTCTGAAGCTGGAGTGGGTTCGCCTGATGGCGAGGGACACTGGTAATAGGAGAAGCTAATCCACACGAAAATTATGTTTTCAGTGCACTGAAGTAATAGCAAGTGTATGGACTATGCTTTAGTTTAAAGGGAGCGATCATAAAAATTAAAAAAAAAACATGTAAACTGTGCGCATGTCCCCTATCGCTCACCATTAGTTAGTTAGTTAGTTAGTTAGTTAGCTAGTTAGTTAGTTAGTTAGTTAGTTAGTTAGTTAGTTAGCTAGTTAGTTAGCTACTTAGTTAGTTAGTTAGTTAGTTAGTTAGTTGGTTGGTTGGTTGGTTTGTTGGTTGGGTGGGTGGGTGGGTGGGTGGGTGGGTGGGTGGTTGGTTGGTTGTTTGGTTGGTTGGTTGGTTGGTTGGTTGGTTGGGTGGGTGGGTGGGTGGGTGGTTGGTTGGTTGGTCGGTTGGTTGGTTGGTTGGTTAGTTAGTTAGTTAGTTGGTTGGTTGGTTGGTTGGTTGGTTAGTTAGTTAGTTAGTTAGTTAGTTAGTCGAGGTTCCAACTTCACGGCAACGGGTCGTCCCCATATTGCTCCGCTCCTGTCCCAGTGAATATCACACAAAATGCTCCTCACTGCCCTATGTGAACCATTAGCATGGGAGAATTTTGATTCTGTTTCAAAAGTGTTTTCTTTTTCTTTTTCTGGCGCTGTAGACCTTGTCTGATCGTGTCTGCCTAGTTTATGCATGCAATCCTGCTGTGGTCTCCAGATTTAGATATGCATTAATTTCATAGTTGTAGGAGTATACTTCCACATGAACCATTTCCTGTTAATTACAAACTGGTGTGTGTGTGTGTGTGTGTATCATCAAGTGCCGTGTCGGCTGGCGTAGGCGTTCATGGCTCTCCACAGATCTCGGGTCTCTGGTGTTCTGGATCAACTCTGCTGATGATATTCCTCCATGCCACCGTCTCAATCCGCCTAGCATCATTTCTCTTGGTCTGCCTCTGCCTCTCTTCCCCTCGATATTTCCAGTTGTTACGATGTTCTCCAATGCCTCTCCTCTTATCACATGAAAAAAAAAAAAAACTGTTTGTCTCTTTCTTATTGTTGTATATAGTGTTCTAGTTTCATTAGCCTCTTTCAGGCAACCGTTGTTAGTTACTCTGGCAGTCCAAGGAATTCGCGACATTCGTCTTAAAAACCACATCTCTGTTGCTTCTAAATTCTTCCTAATTTGTTCATTTACATTTCAAGATTCGCTGCCATACAGCAAAACTGGTTCTATATAGCATTTTAACACTTTCTTACATTCATTGATAGCGACTTATTGCATAAGATACTCTTCATTTTCTGAAATGCGGCTTTTGCCTGCCCTATTCTGCTCTTAATCTTCGTTGTACATCTTCCATCTGACGTTATAAGTGCCCCTAGGAATTTAAAATTATCCACTTGGTTGAGAATTTCCCCTTCTATATATTCTAGAAGACATCCTTTATAGAAGAGACAAGAGTTGTCCACATCATTGATGGGCATATTACTTTAAAGAATCTTAGGAATAAAAATACATAAGGCAGCAAAACGAGTGCAGCAATGAGATTTTTTACTGTAGGCTGCGCTGCGGATGACTTTCTGCAGAGGACCGCTTCATGATGATGATGGTTTTACTATGGCGCTACATGTTTTAACAAATATTGTTACACAATGAAATAGAGATTGTTAATGTTCTCCGGAAACACACTTTGATATTCAAAAATTGTGTTTTGTCTATCCCTGGTGATTTGTCTTGTGACGTCCCAAATAAATGTGCCACAATAAAGCTTTCTTCTCTTCTGCTTGCGTTTGTTTTTTCATGTTTACACTGATTGACCAGATCTCGTGACGTAGTCAACAGTGATTGAAACTCCTATTTTGATTCATACAGTTTTAAATGCATTGCCGTCTCACTAGGTCGACGTTCCCTGCTCAGCTGGCGGTATTGGGACAACCCTGGTGAACATGCTCGGCAATTTGATCACACTGCCCGCATGAGCATAATAGTCAGTCAGTCAGAAAAAGCCCGTATATATGTTTGTTCACTCTGTTATGCCATGTCCTAGGTCTTCAAACGAGAACCTGTCCCTTCCCAATAACAACAGTCGCCGTAGGACTTGTGTGGTTCTCTTCTGGTGGTCTGGGAAAACTCTCTTTTCCCCATATCATGTAGTCATTCTCTTCTTGTTCAAGTACTCCAAGTTTCTTGACACGTTCGTCTGCTTTCTCTTTCCTGATACACCAAATTGAAACAGTACACATTAAATTATAGTTCATGATTAAATTAGTGATAGTAATAGCTATCAGTGATTTAATGAGTTAATTTAGCATCTAGGATAAAAAACATTTAACTCTTACTGAGCTGTTCTGTTCTTCACTTGATGTGGCTAAACCATAGCTACAAAATTGCATTTCTGAAACTCAAAACCTGAGTTATGACATGTAACGGAAGTATTAGTTATTATACAATACGAAGACATAAACTGTGAAGTGGGACAAATAGAACTAGAAAACTTAGATTTTTAAGAGCATGCATCATTACCCTTGCAGCATACACCTGTGTGACCTGGATAGTTTCTAAACAAGCGGGAAACTGAACTAATTTTGTCACTTGAAACGTCATGAAAGTTTGGCGAGAACAATCATGGAGGGGTATATGCCCGGGTAGAGACGAAGAGTAAGGCCAAAGAGAAGACTGGTGCAGGATGTAGCAGATGATCCCCAGATTGGTATACTGGACGCTGGAAATATGTTTATGACCGAGAAGCTTTCCGGACGGTTGTTAAGGGAGCGAAGTTCTGCAAGGGGCATGCTACTGAATGAATAAACGGATGAAGGAAGAAATGAGCTTCAAATTACAATTATAAATGGTCGCCCGAAATGTATTCCCAAATATAAGAACTAAAATGACCAGTTATTTGTTAGCTCTAATACTGACAGTTTCTCTATTAGCTCACAAACTTATCGTTATGTTGAGCGTACACACGGAGTTAAGGTTACAACATGCTCGGCGAATGTAGGTTACACATTTTCTGGGACAAAAGGAACATACCGATCCATACATGTTGCACAGAATAGTCATATACAACGCTGAATTTGGAATGCAACGCTTGAATTGGTTCATACTAACTACCTTCAGTGTTAGTGATACATTTATGGATATGTACACAGACCCAAAGACACGCCCGAAAGACTATTATATCCCCCTGATGTCGGACGGTGCTGTGAAAGGCTTTAACTCATGGGTAGTATGATCGCGTACTCTGCTTGTGTGAGGTGCAAGATTACAGCTATGGGAAAGCTTATGCAGTTTCTAATAAAACTGAAGACAACAAAGGTGCCGAAGGTGATGGGTCAGTTCACAGACACAGGGAACTTCCAGGAGACCTTTTTCTGACCTCATCTCAGACGACTACCTTCTGCTTCTCAGGAGATCGCCGACACGACGCGGTGGTGAGAATTGTAGCGAATGCGGCATCTGTGGTGATGGGCTTTTGCCAACAGGGGAAAGAACGGACAGTTGCTCAGCATTTTCAAATACGATGGGGAAGAGTTTGTGGCGGTTATTGGAAGAGAAAAGAGACACAGGAGATGTCATCTGGGATTTCTCCACGCACTAACACTGTGCTGTGCAGTGACTATGCCTATGTATTGTATTATGTACTATGTGATATTTGATAGATATTATGTGTAAATTGTTTGTTGTTCCCCATATACATTTATTTAATGTGTTCGCCAGGAGGGTTGAGGTGCGCCTGTGTATTGTATTATGTACTATGTGATATTTGATAGATAGTATGTGTAAATTGTTTGTTGTTCCCCATATACATTTATCTAATGTGTTCGCCAGGAGGGTTGGTGCGCGCTAGAACCTCTTTTCCCCAGGTAGATGGGGACTGTCAGCTATTAAAGCTGCCCCTTATGGGATATGGAAAACTCTTATTATAAACCCCAAGTTTAAGATGGACCGACGTGCCGAGGACTGAATGGCCACGTGTGAACTAGTCGTGAACGTATACCGCCTGGTATGCGGGCTGGGCAGCGTCAGGCGTGTGGACTCCTGAGTGTCATTCCCTGCCCCTTCCCTAATAGGCAGGCTTTATTGGGGTGGCCAGTTAGTTCTTGCCTTTAAATCAAAGCAACTATGGAAAATAAAAAGAATTATCACCGAAACAACGGAGTGCGTGCTTTGAGCTCGATACCTTATACAGCAGGCAGCGGGAAGAAAATGAAACGGAGGAGAAGAGGTAGGGGAGAGGGGGAAGGAAAAGAAAGACGAGGGCTGAAGCCAGAGGGGGTAGGAAGAAGACGGATCGTTTGGGAGTCAGAATGTATGGTTTAGGTATTGAAACAGCCGTAGTGCAAAGCGAGGGCCAATATTGGGGGGGGGGGGGAATCTACGATTTTGACGTCCTTATGTTACAAGAACCGAAGACAAACTCGTTTGAGTGCCTTAGCTTTCAATTTTACATTAACCCAACCGGGCAGAGAAGACATGCGCAGGCGCTGGTGGTCAAGGATGGCTATAGCATATGATACTGGCTGGATATGAGTGGGTGGGGTTATAAACGCAAAGAGGTACAGGGATTGCAGATTAAAATCGGAGGATGCAGCTGGAACCTAAAACATATGAGGGTAAGTTAATAAGTAAGTCACAAATTGCTGTAGAGTAGTAACTAACTATGTTAACAACTTGAAACCAGTTTATTGTTATACATACATTGTCCCTTTATTTCTCAACATAATTTCCACCAACATTGATGCACTTATCCCATCGTTTTATCAGTCCTCTCAAACAAGCTGCATAAATCTGCGTGCCCTATTTTCGTTTACCTGAAATCCTTCAGAACTGTGTGACTTACTGATTGACTCACCCTCGTAACATATTCTACCTAACTATGCACCACATTACGGGAAATCGCTGTGGAAGGGGGGGGGGGTGCTAAGTCCACTGATAACTCACCTTGGCGGGAGACATGGCGCGAATTACGCCGAAGTTGAATGTGAAGTGAAAACGTGTTTAGAAAACAGGGCACGCAGTTCTATGCAGCCGGTTTGGGAGGACTGATAATACGATGGGATAAGTGCATCAATGTTGGTGGAAATTATGTTGAGAAATAAAAGGACAATGTATGTATAAACATAAACTGGTTTCAAGTTGTTATCATAGTTAGTTATGTTTCTACAGCCATTTGTGACTTACTTATTAACTTACCCTCGTATTTAATTGGGGGACAGGGAGAGGTGGCGGTGAACCTGTGGGACAGGTGGAGAAAGCGGCGAACAGATTAAAAACCCGTATGTGGAAATAATGAGATTGCGGAGGATCGGCAGTTTTTCTTGAAGAATCTCAAAACTGAGAGGGAAGACATGGAGAACACTCAATCAAATAGCGGCGAGAACGATTAGTAGTATGACTCTTCGCTGGCTGTTGAACGTAGCGCGTATGGGAATGTCCTGAGTGCAGTGATGTCTGTTCTTAATTGAACTCAACTCAACTTGGTCATCATCATCATCAAGTGCCCTGCCAGCTGGCGTAGTCGTTTATTGTTCTCTACAGGTCACGGTATTTGGTGTTCTGGATCAACTCTGTTGATGATATATTCCTCCATGCCACCGTCTCATTCCATCCAACATCATTTCTCGTGGTCTGCCTCTGCTTCTCTTCCCTTCGATCTTTCCAGTAGTCACGATGTTCTCCAATGCCTCTCTTCTCATCACATGTCCGAAGAAAGCTGTTTGTCTCTGTCTTATTGTTGTATATACCGTTCTTGTTTCATTAGCCTGTTTCAGGCAATCGTTGTTAGTTACTCTGGCAGTCCAAGGAATTCGCAACATTCGTCTCAGGAACCACATCTCTGTTGCTTCTAATTTCTTCTTAATGTGTTCATTTGCATTTCAAGATTCACTGCCATACAGCAAAACTAGTTCTATTTAGCACTTCAGCACTCTCTTCCTTACATTCACTGATAATAATTTACTGCATAAGATACTCTTCATTTTCTGAAATGATGCTGTTGCCGGCCCTATTCTGCTGTTAATCTCTGTTGCTCATCTTCCATTTGGTGTTATAAATACCCCTAGATATTTAAAATTATTCACTTGGTTGAGAATATTCTCTTCTATTTCTATGTCACATTTTGGTGTCACCATTTTTTATATCACCTTTGTTACTGTTTTCTTGATATTCAACGAGAGTCCTTTCTTTGCACTCTCTGTTACTACAACGGACCAACAATTGTTGTAGGTCTGTTGCATTGTCCGCCACCAGTACTGTGTCATCTGCATAGCGTATATTATTTTTATTACAACCTCCGATTAGTATTTATATCGTCTCTTTGATCTCTCTCATTATTACTTCGCTTGGTAACATAGAGGGTAAATGTTGAAATACATTGTCATGGTAATTTTCTTGATGGAGAGGGAGTTAATTCTTTAGAGATTTGGGCTGGTCAACACTGGGCTCTTCTGTTTGCTTTATTTTGCACATATATTGGATGTTAAAAGTTTTACCTTTTTAAATATGACAAGTCGTTGAAACTATCTTCTGATCGCGGAGTAGTGGGTTCATGTCACACAGTGGTCTGTCTGAACTCAAATGTTTTTTTTCCCGTTCTTGACTTGAGGACGTAAGTTACAAGTATCCCATACGTACGAGAGGATTCGTCTGATGGCGTGAACTATTGGTGATATAAAAAGATAACAATCACGCAAAATCAGTTTAAAACATTTACTAGTTGTAGTACTTGTATGAACTACGCCCGAGTTCAAAACGAACAAATGTGGAAAAACAGAAGTTGAGAAAACAATTTATAAAAGTATAACTAGGTGGAAAATGAAACAAAGATTTCACTCAAGTTACTACACGTGATTCTGGCTTGCCTTTATCAGCCCCAAATATGACTCTCCGGCGGTTAAGAGTTAATATTCATAGACCCCTATATCTAGAGATCGCTCCACATTTTCATATCTGGACAGATGCGCCGTGCAGTAAACATACGCGACCCCCAACTGTAAACGGGTCACACTAGGTACCAAACACTGTAGCGGTATGTTGTATATTGCACCTTCTCTATACCTCGCATACGGCCTGTTACAACAAATTGATTGCTTTATTTATTGATCTAGGAACCAACATCACAGCTGTTAGAACAAAAAGCGCAGATAGCTGGCCTGTCGTACAAGTCAATTAGCGTTTTAAGAGATTTATACCTACTGCACTACAGAAAGTGTCTGAAGTAAGAGTCTCTGCAATGGATTTAGAGGCAAGCCTTTTATCGGTTCGATCTGTTTTGATCGCTGTAGGTTTACCATTACTTGGTTACTGCTTGTTTTCTTGGATTTGTGGCAAAAAACTAAAGAATCTTCCACCAGGACCTCGGGAATGGGGCACTAATTGGAAACTGCTCAAGGCATCTTTGCATGGCACCTTGGCAGAGCTAGCTACTGAATGGGCCAGGAAATATGGAAGTATGACGCTAGTTTACAGCATGGGTCAACCAATACTCTTTCTAAACACGGCGGAGATTTCCAGGAAGTTACTGGCTTCCGATAAGTACAAGTTTCTTGTGGCCGATAGAGCCCCAAATGTTGCTTTTCGAATTGTGAATCTCTACAACAAAGATTTGATATTTTCCACATTTGACTGTAAGTATATGTTAATTGTTAGTATTGTGTTTTAAATATGACATTCTACAAGATTTTCGTATAGAACAACAACAGTACACTATCCATAAAGAGTATCATGCCACGGAAACTGACATAATTTTATTGTAGTTTGTTTAATGAAAGACTGTTTCATTCAGTCTTTCATGAAAGTATTATTTTAAATTATTTTTATAAACTACGGGCATTAGATATTTCATAGTTTGTCAACTTATTGTCATTATTTCACAAGCGTACAACAGTGTGGGTATCGAAAACACGCGGACACTGCTACCGGTGACTTTGTCATATCTTAGCATATTTGACACATTGTGAGAGAGAGATGGATAGATGGATAGATGGATAGAAAGACAGACAGACAGACAGACAGACAGACAGACAGACAGACAGACAGACAGATAGATAGATAGATAGATAGATAGATAGATAGATAGATAGATAGATAGATAGATAGATAGATAGATAGATAGATAAATAGAGAGAGAGAGAGAGAGAGAGAGAGAGAGAGAGAGAGAGAGAGATTAAGACACTGGATGAGCGTTTATTCCATTCTTACATCATGGTAGCATATTTAAGATGTTTTAAAGTGACTTAGATGTACGGCGTGCTTCTCTGACACATATGTACTATATACAAATCAAAGATTAGTTGTATATCCTATACAGGATGTTGCAGTCGACACTAGCCTTTTTTGCTGATGTGATCTCTTTGCAAGTTTTACCTTCAGTAGTTTGCCATTGCTTTTGGAACGACCTGAACCAATACCATTTTGTAAAACACAAAACCAACGCAACGCGGACTGCTGCCAAATCGCGAGCAGCTGTGATTCAAACGCGGGTTTGCTGGATCACGAAGCACGTCAGTAAACCTTCGCCACGGATCAGACTGTATACAAATCACACAGGGAATTTTGTTTTCAACACCTAAGTCTAAATGCTAGTCTGCAACTGGCTTTATATTTATCATTTATTTCCTCATGACTTACTACACGCCTTCCTGCGTCGTCGTCATCATCATCATCATCATCATCCAGAGCCTTGCCGACTGACGTGGGCGACCGTGCCTCTCAACGAATTACGAACTCCGACTGTATGGATTAATTTGAATCTTCTCACGCTGTCTTCCTCTATCTCTCTTTCTGCAAATCTTTCCGGTTGTCACATGTTCCAGTTTATGTCTTCTCATAATTTGGCCATAATACGATGTCTGCTTGTTTCTGATGTTTGTGATAAGTTCTTTTCGCGATTTAGCTCTCCTAAAAATGCCGATATTGCTCATTTCATGTACGTACACCGGTCATAAGCACCAGTGAAATGGCTAGTCCAAGTCACAACCATGTGAAGTAGTATAGAGTTTAGAGCATCAATAGTCTTTCCGAAGAGCGACTTTACTTTCATAGAGAACAGATGACATCCAGTTCACGATCTAGGAAAACCCCTCCATTTCCTTCGGCGTATACATAATAAGTCTTTGTTAACCCCGATTTATGCATCCTTAATCCGATATGCCGTTAACTTGTATTCATTAACCCCTAAACCACACGCGCTAACATGAGTCGGGTAGGTTTCCTAATTGTGTAAGAAAGCCTGGGCTGCAGTTTACCATGATCGTTTCGATTTCCAATTGCAAAGGGGCATGTAACGTTAGTAAAGGGCACTTGGGTTTTTGTGATTTTTTCTGGTAGTGAAAGGATAGACGTCCAACACCAGGATCATGCAAATGGTTAGAGAATACAAACCTTGAAATCCCAACTGCACCCCCAAGTTTTAAAGGATGGGTAACACACCACGCAGCTCTGGGTACTGAGTATCGACCGAGATAAGTGCAGTTGAGCAGTATAAGGCACTGACTTGTCCTGACAAAACTAGGCAACCAGCCTGATGTAGCTCAATCAGGTAATGAATGCTAATAAAACATCAACCACTGTGAACGTATTCGTTACTGCAGCTGATGTGACGCAACATCCATACGTATTTACATAACCAATCGTCTTGTATAATGATGTGTGCATACAGTAAATAAAGAAAGGACCCATTTTCATACCACAAGTAATGTTGATATATAAGGCCTTCTTCTTCTGCCTTTCATTTATTAACTCACGTCAAACCCTCCGTAGGCTTTTTAATAATTGGTGGGATGTTGCAGCCAGAGCTGTTTACCGGTTGACTTGGCCGTTCTCACACCAACTCTTCTTAGTCTCCTCTAACGTAATGCACTGTAATCTGCAGTGTTACATAGTTTTGTTTCCCGAATGACCGCCGGTAACTAATAGGATATTTGGTATATGGTTCTAGATCCATAATTTTAGACCAATCGGTATTCGATGGACACATTGACGCAGCAGCGTCATATCAACGTTATATGGTTCTAAATGTATCTTATTTGTCTTTCAGATGCCATGAAAAAGAAGCGGCGCCTATTCTTCAACGTGATCGGCCTGTACGGGGATGGCGTGGAGAGGTTTGAGAACGTTGTCTGGTCGGAGATAGAGCGAATGTTTACAGACATTGAACAGGTCGAGGGACAGGACACGGATATCACTCGCATATTAACCCGATCTTTGAAGATTATCATCCTCATTTTGGTAAAAGCACTTTTTTATAACTGTGTTCAGTATGGAGACGCTAATTTAATTTAAAAAAAAAAAAAAAAACCATTGTTTAATCTAGATTTCAGAATGTCAATGCAGCTAATGTTTAGAAATATTGCTTCGTTTTCTCCTGCTGATTTTGAAGCTGGTGCTATTGTTGATGCTGCTGCTAGATTTGCTTGGTCTGGAGACGACACCAGTGGTCGCGATTCGTTATTCCTCTCTGCCGCCTGATATGTTGATGACATTAATTTTTCTTATATTAATATTTGTTGTACCTTCGGTTAAACTTCATGTGGATAACTTAGCAAGGTATTTCTATATAAGGCTACTGTCTCAATTGTATCTCTTTTGTTGATATGTCCTAAACATTTCACTAAAGCGTACTCAACGGTTTTGATGAGTGTATTATGTCAATGTAGATCAGTACCTCAGAGTTGTACGTCTTCTCTCTCTACGATTTTCTGGACATTCTGTACAAACTCCATATGTCCAATGCCTCCAGTTTCTCCACCATAGTTATACTCATTATCCGACATTTACATCTATACAAAAGACACAAACTAAACAAATCTGTTCAGTAAGAGAGGAGCTATGCACCTGTCATGTAAATATTTCGTCACTTTGTTCATTCTTTAGAAAAAATATTTTTTCTCTTTGATTATGATGAAAGGTGGTTTAATCTGCATGTCACATCTTGGGAAATTATTGTTACAATCCAGACAAGAGATGGACGTTTTATACGTATACTAATGCAGGTCGCGTTAACGTTTTATGAACATTGCTGATCATATGACACAATTGTGACTACAAATGTAATAAAATAACGAGCGTACACGTTCAATAAATAACAGGCGCTATCGTAATTGAGAGCGAACAGCGCCAGTAATGTCACGAGCACTGTAAAGCGTGGGTTCGACACTTGGACTCGTCGCCTGCTAAAGTAAATGGGAAACACTGGCCAACTATTCCTGTGTGCATGCGGCCTCAATATCTGATGACGCTTTGCTATCACAGGCCCATAGCAGTAAACTGCTTCGGGGCACTATATTACTATATGTGCTACATGATGTTGATGATGGTTTGCAGCTAAAATGCCACTGCGCCCCTAATCAAGCCTAAAGTACGTTTGTGTAGCTATCACATTCGTACTAGTGTCCTGTTATGAGCACCCATACAAACGTCTCTGACGTACTAACCATGTGGCAATGTCTTCGAATCCCCATCAAGGCGGAGTTATTTTTTAATTCACTGACCTAGGCTACCAGACCGACTTGGCCCAAAAATGGACAGCAGGACAATTCCTAAGAGGTAAAGGCAATGGGCCTGACATTGACCACATCACCCAAGACGTGCTGATTGATCTATTCTATTGAGCAAGATATCATATTCCTAATCAGTCTCATGCCCTGAAAAGGCATTATTTTTTCTGCTTTTCTTCTTGTTTTGCCACCCCATCCCCTCCCACACACACACACATACACTCCCCTGTAAGACATAATCCCTCAACAAATCACCCACAAGCCCTACTAACTTTAGCTACCCAAGGCAGATCTGCCCACGTACTTCCCATATTGCTTATTTCCGTTTCTATTTCCCTTCTCCATGAGTTTTTAGGCTTTCCTCTATCTCTGTTGCCCTGTGGATTTCTTTTATTTACGAATCATATGTTTCTTCCCCAGCGCTGTGGCTCAAGGACAGTAAACCTTTGTCATAATCCCCCGACATACCGAGTCAAAGATTGGAAATAAGCATAAGAGGATTTATAAGCAGAGCGCCTTGCATTGATTTATATGGTATGAGGTTTAGTCATCCAAACAGTAATGACAATCTACTGAACGAAACAATTGCCTAGTAAATTGCAAATAGCCAAAACAATGATGGGGTTGGCTGTCGCGTCCTGTAAAGCACATGCAACTAACAACATCATGTTTAATTGTTTCAGGCTCTTGGCGAGCGTCCAGACGATCCAAACACTCCGGACATCTTAGAGGAGTACGATGCGGCCTTAAATGATCTGAGCAGAGCTGAAGTAGACTATCTTCTGGATTACCTCCCATTCATTGCTAAAATTCCAGGAAGGATCAAGGAAACTGTAGAACGTGTGAAAAGAGCTAAGAATGGATCGGACGAGCTGATGTTTTATGGTCCAAAGGTAAGGAAATGTCCCTGATGTAAGACATATTGATTAATCAGGATGATCACTGTATCAATATTTATGTCAATTGATACTCCTGAACAATAAATGTATTTAACGAGGTATGCTTTTTTTCCACACTTACCAAATAAATCTGGTGTTTCATTTCTAGCGATAAGCGTTACATTTTCTGCTCAAGACAAATCTTGTTTCAACTATCGTCAAAAAAACTTAAAATGAATATATACCTTTATTTTTATAAGGGCGGGGAAAAGAGTGGTATGGAGGATAATTTGCCTGGGTTTCTGAAAGAAAGACTTTGAAAGACGAAAAGAAGTATTCTCACGTCTGTATACACTGTCTATGATACACAAAGGGTGTTTGCAGAAGACAAGGGTGTAGTAAATGCTGTATATATGAAGAGAACATTAATTGAGCGTTCTGTAGAAGTGAATAAAGACCTACACCTTTGCTTTATTGGCTACACTAAAGCTTTCGATAAAGTAAGACATGTCAACATGATAGAGATGTTTGCAGATCTACACATTGATGTAAAAAAAAAAAAACAATCATATAGTGGAAACAACAAGCTGTCATAAGGAATGATAATGAAGTGGGTCAATATCAGCCTATTAAGAGCGGTGTGAGACAGGGATGTGTAATGTCTCTAGATCTGTTTTCCCTGTACAGTGACAATATCTTCAGAAATATAGAAGATATGAATGGAATCATCATTGGAGGAAAAAACATCAATAATATTAGATATGCAGTTGATACCGTATTGATTGCAGATAATGAGCAGGTTCTGCAACATTTAGTAGAAGCAGGTTGTTTCACACAGTGAACAACTATGATTAGATTTAAATTGTAAGAAGACACTGATTATGGTCGTCACTAGGAAGAACGAAATACCACAATGTAATATACAATTAAATGGGAATATTCTTAAGCAAGTACAGGAAGCAGTACAATTATCTCGGAACAGTCATAGCATATTATGGGAAGTGGCATGAAGAGATTAGAACAATAATCGCCACGGCGAAGGTAGCCTTTTACAAGATGGAAAACATACTGACCAATAATAAGATGTCATTTGCAACGAGAAAAAGAGTGTTGAGAAGCTACAAAGAACCTGTTTTTTTGTATGGATGTGAAGCGTGGACAATGAGCAAACGGATGAAAAACATCTGATGGCTGTGGAAATTTGGTTTCTGAGGAAATTGAAAAGAATACCATGGACAGACAGAAGAATCAGTGACCAAGTCCTAAAAGAAAGAAACGAAAATCTCAAACTGATTAGAGAAATTAGACGTAGACAGTCAACATGTTTTGGCCACGTTATGGGAAGAACTAAATTGGAAAACTTGGTGACAACTGGCAAGATTGGGGGGAAAGGAACAAGAGGAAGGCATAAAGTAAATACCTGGATGGTTTCAGTCGAGACAAGAATACTCAGCTAATTCATGGCTCTGGTGAATGAGTGATGTGGCTAGACATGACCTCCCACGTTTACCTGCATGGTACATGATGATGATGATGATGACGATGATGATGATGATGATAATATATAAACTTAGACCATTTAACATCAATGCAGCAGTATAGGTCACTGGATTTTCTTGGACTCATTCTGAGAGCAATTACGTATAGTGTACAACAATAGTTTAATATTGGGGCATTTTACTTGCACAGAAACACACACACACACACACCATATATATTTTAAATATTTTTGGGCACGTCATGAGATGGAATTTGTTTGTGTAAGTTATGACAATGGGAAAGTGAGAAAGAAAGAGAGACAGTGGCGACAGAAACAGAAGATTCTGGATATTTTGAGATCAAGGCAAAAACACACACAAAAATAAAACTTGATGCATGAAATACATAAATTTGTATTTCATAGATTTTACCATGGCATTTGATGAATTAAAGTACTAATGATGAACTAAAGATGAAAATGTTGGAAGTTATCAATATCGATGAGAAAGATTTCAGAATAATAAAGAATATTTTCTCAAAACAAATAGCAGTAATTTAAATTCAAAATAAAGAAATAAATAGGACAACGAACAGATGAAGCAAGGGGTAAGACAAGAATGCATTTTCTAGCCGGATGTCTTCTCTCTCTATAGTGAAGAAATAAAGAGAGCAATCAAAGAAAGGCCAAAAATACGAGAAAGAGATTATTTTGGTTTTGTTTTGTTAGCTCCTTTTAACTCAAGACTAGTCTACACGGGCTACTACTTCTAGTGCACTAGTTGACTCATTTTTGAGTGTGGATTAGATTTCCCCATTACCAATGTCCCTCGCCGTCAGGTGAACTAACTCCGAATTCAGAGGTGGTAGAGATTATAATACAAAGAATCTGCGCTCGCAGGTAACACAGAATTGAAATCGGACTATGTAGCGACACGGTGTAAAAAAAAAAGGACTTCCTTCAATATCAAGAAAATAGACAACAATGGTTATATCAAAGAAAAAAATATTACATCAACATGTGAGATAACTCAAGAAGAGATAATGCTTAAAAAATTTGATAAATTTAAATACCTAAGGGATATTATCACATCTAATTGAAAATGCATGACAGAAAAGCAGAGTAGGTTTCGCAAAAAAAAAAAAAAAAATACATTTCCAAAAAAATGAAATATTTACTGTGATACGGATCATTCTTTGGTTGTTGCAAGGGTTAGAATGAGATCAAAGAGAATCTACACAGCTAAACACAAATCTAAGGAAAATGCAAAGAGTACCATGGACAGATCGAAAAACCAATGACCAAGTACTACAGGAGACAAATGACAATCGTAGACTGATTAGATAAATTAGACGAAGACAGTCACAATTTTTTGAACATCTTATGAGAAGAAATGGATTGGAGAACTTATTGACAACTGGCAAGATCGAGGGGAACAGACCAAGAGGAAGACCGGGAGGAAAATACCTGGATGGCTTGGCCACGTGGCATGGACGAGACAGGAACACTGAGCTGATCCACGACTCTGATGATCGAGTGAAATGGCGAGTCATGACCGCCCACGCTTTCCGGCATGGCACATGATTGATTGATTGAAACACAAATCTAGCCCCAGGATTAATATTATTAACACCCACGATCCTGATAGGTGCTTTGAGTTCCAACAGCAACTTGAAGACATTCACTGATACATCAGAAAATTGTACAGGAAGTGAAAAGTGGGTACACTTAAGGAAACTCTTTATAAAACAGCGGTGTGGGGTTAACAACTCCTGATAAGTGCTTTGAGTTCCAACAGCAATTTGAAGACGCTTTCACTTATTCATCAGAAAATTGTACAGCAAGAGAAAATGTGGTAAACTTAAGGAAACTCTTTATAAAATAGCGGTGGGGGTTTACGGCACTGTGGATCATAAGAGACAGGACTGGCTTGTGGCAAACAGCCAGACACTGCAGTCCTTGATTGATAAAAAGAAGATTGCACTCTTAAGAAACAAGGAAAGAACAACGCGTAACACTCTCAGTAAGCTGAAGGAAGCTAGGAAGGATGTGCACATGACTCTTGGATCAAGTTATATGAGTCCACTCCAAATGCAAGTGATAAGGGAACCATCAGAAGCATGTACGAAGTGATAAAGAAAGACTGTGGTCCAATGATCACAAGACGTGCACCACTGAAAACCAGGACTGGAGAAATCATCACGGATAAGAAACAGCAGATGGATAGATGGGTAGAGCACTATTTTGAGCTTTACTCAAGTGAGACCAAACTAGCGGATGGAGCCCTCAACGCAATAGAAGCCAACCAACTCTTGACCACCTGGACACAGTTCCCACCATAACAGAAGTTAAGTGTGCTATAAATGAACTTGCATCTGGCAGGGCCCCAAGTAAGGATGGAACTCCAATAGAGTTATCAGGAGCAGGCAAGACACACTCACTCTACAGATCCACCAGCTAATAAAGCTATGCTGGCGAGAAGGACAAGTCCCACAGGATTTCAAAGATTCAAGCATCATAACACTGTACAAGAACAAGGGCAATTGGAGCTATTGTAACAACTATAGGGGTATCTCACTTCTGTGTATTGTTGGGAAAGTATTTGCCAGAAATAAATTTTCTGCGCAGACTTCAATTCCTAGGAGATTAAGTCTACCCGAATCACAGTGTGGCTTCCGACAGAACCGGTCTATCATTAATATTATATTCTCATTGCGACAAATGCAAGAAAAATACCGTGAACAGAATCAGCTAGTTTATTGCCTTCATCGACCTTACAAAGGCATTTGATTTGGTCAGTAGTGAGGAACTGTTCAATGCACTAAAGAAGATTGGCTGCCCACCAACTCTTCTGTCCATTTTGGAATCGTTCCACACAGGCATGAAGGCGAGTTTGAAATCAAGAGTGGAATTAAGCAAGGTTGTATACTAGCTCCCACCCTCTTTGGAATATACTTGTCACTTATACTGAAATATGCCTTTCATGATCAGAATGGATCCCCATTCGTTACGCTCAGATGGCAGCCTCTACAATGCTTAGAGATTGAAGGCCAAGACCAAAATTAGGAGGGTACTGATCAGAAAGTTACTTTCTGCAGATGTTGCTGCAATTACGACCCACTCTGACGAAGAATTACAAAGTCTACTATCTGGATTCTACAATGCTTGTTCTGAATTTCGTTTAACAATTAGGAAAAAGAAGACACCGATTATGTCACAAGGTGCACATGGGGTACATCAATCTTTATTGACGACGCTGAAATAGAGATAGCAAACCATTTTACATATCTAGGATCAGAGGTAAATAGAAAATTATCCCTAGATCAGGTAATCAACATTAGGATTGGTAAGGCAGCAACGACAATGAACATGATGGCAAAAAGAGTCTGGGAGAATAGGTAGCTCACTGCCAAAACAAAAGTTCTTGTCTATCAAGCCTGTGTCCTTAGCACTCTTCTTTATGCCAGTGAAGCCTGGATAACTTACTCATACCAAGGGAAACGTTTAAACAGCTTTCATACGCGGTGTCTGCGAAGAATACTTGGTATTAAGTGGCAAGACAAATTCACAAATACTGAAGTATTGGAAAGATCAGGTTGTGTGACGGTATATTCCATGCTCAGTCCTCGTAGACTTAGATGGATACTATATGTTAGGATGATGAATGAAGGTAGAATACCAAAGGACATCTTTTTTGGTGAATTACAGATGGGTAAGAGATCTCAGGGTCGGCCTCTCCTACGATACAAAGATGTGTGTAAGCGGGATATGATTGATACAGGCATTGATAATGCACATTGGGAGCAAGTCACCGCTGAACGTGTTGCATGGAGGGCAAACATCAGAAATGGAATAAAGACAAAGGATAAAATTATTGCAGATAAGTCACACACCGAGCGTGTGAGAAGTAAGATAGTGCATGATGGTGGAAATGACCATGTGTTCACATGCATCCACTGTGGACAAACATTTACAGCGCGAATTGGCCTTATCAGTCACATTCGCCACCGCCATGGGTTGTAGTTATGCCTTTATGAAACACAATGTAACAAACTATCGTCTGTCAAGACGGCAAGGTGCCAATAATTAAACTATATATAACCTGTGTTTTAATGCTAGGGCGTCGTTAAGCGTAAATGAACAAATTAAGGAAAGCTTGGACGTAACGAAGATGTGGTTCCTTAGACGAATGTTCCGAATTATGTGGACTGCCAAAGTTACTAACAACGATTGCCAGGAAGTTACAATGAAAGTAGAACATTATATATAGCAACCATTAGAAAGAGACAAACATCATTATTTGGTTGTATAATTTTTTTGTTGCACTGTGAGGTACTGTGAAAGATTTTGACAACTTGACAGAATAATGGGAAACGAGGCAAGGGTTGAATGAGAGAAGTGATGGTGGATGAAATGATACATTGGCATGGATGAATATCATCAGCGAAATAAACCCAGGACACGAACGATCGAGGTCTGTGGACAGACATCATCTCTGTGCCACTTGACAGAGCACGTGATGAAGGTGGGATATTTGAAACATTTGAAATATTTTAATTGTTCCTTATTATATATGTTTTATATTCAACAACTCGCTTATGTCCAGTACATTTAGTTTGGGATAATGAAATAAGCATACATTAAATTGCTTTCTATTGACCTAGCCAAATGTTACTATGATAATTGTTTCTGAATATATAGAGAACGCACATACCAGGCCAACCACGAGGTATAACAGATCTTCTGCTTGATTATTGCAAGAAACCTGGTTACGAGTTTATGGATCAAGACGAATCTCATCTCGTTGGCTTTCTCACTACCTTATTCGTGGCTGGTATGGGTCTCGTTGTGCATTTGTTATAAACTCACATCTGATATTGACAAGTGATATCTTTATGTATTTGCTTACAAACTCACATCTGGCATTGACACAAAATATCTTTATGTATTTGAGTAAAAACTGACAGGTGTATTGATAAGTGATATATATATATATATATGTATATGTATATATATATATATATATATATATATATATATATATATATATATATATATATATATATATATATACTGGCACCTTGCCGTTTTGACAGACAATTATTTGTTATATTGTGCTTCAAAGAAGGTATAATAACTACAACCCATGGCGGTAGCGAATTTGGCAGATCAGGCCTATGCGCGCTGTAAATGTTCATCCACAATGAATTCATGTGAACATGTCGACATCTCCACCATCTGACGTCTCACACGCTCAGTGTGTGACCTATCTGCAACCATTTTCTCCCGTGCCGTTATTCCATTTCTGACCTTTTCTCTCCAAGATCAGCGGTGACTTGCTCCCAAGTTGAAATGCCTGTATTAATCAAATCCCTCTTACACACATCTCTGTATTCTAGTTGAGTCCGTTCCCGAGATCCTTTTTTTAAATGTTTCAAATTCTTTTCAGGACGTTGCAGTCAATACCAGCATTTTTCAGCTGCTGTTTATGCGCTAGGCAAGTTTTACGTTCAGTAGTTTGCCATCTAATATGAACTATCCATCTAAGTCGACGAAGACTGAAAATTGAACAAACCGTTACACAACCCTATCTTTACAATACTTAAGTATTTGTGATGTTGTCTTGCTATTTAATACCAAGTAGTCTTCGCAGGCACATATTATGAACATTCTTTAAGAGTTTCTCTTGGTGTAAGTAAGTTGATCAAGATTCACTGCCATAAAGAAGAGTACTAAGTACACATGCTTGATAGACCAGGACTTTTGATTTGGCGGTAAGCTTCCTGTTCTCCCAGACTATTTTTGACGCGGTTCATTGTTGTTACTGCCTTACAAATCCTGACGTTGTTTTCCTGATCTAGCGATACTTTACAGTTTACCTCTGATACTAGATATGTAAAATGGTCTACTATCTCCAGTTCGCCGTTCTCCGAGGCGAAGGGATTACAGACGTGGCTCGTAATACCGTATAACCGCGTTTGAAACACAGCTGCGCGCTATTTAGCAGCAGACCAGATTTTACAATTTGGGATCCGTCGTGCTGTAACACAGCAGCTAACAGTGACCATGTTATAAACACCTGTTTAATCCTGACGACTGGAGTTGTTTTAATTGTCCAGAGATCCCAGGTCAATCCAGTATTTAAAAACAAAAAGAATATAAATAAATGTCGTGGGAAATAAACGCGGCTAATGTGATCTTGACTCCATCAATCATGGACTGCCGACGGGCTAACAATACGGAGCCAGCGCTATATACCCAATAGTCTTATGGCGTGAAATGAGTAGTTTAATATTATTTAAAAAAAACACATTCTATGATGTTGCCAAAGTTAGTAGACACCTCACCACATCTTAACTACTCTTAAAGAAATTAAATGTCAACATGTAACCGATGTCTCTTGTAATGTGGGGAGTTTATTAAGACACTATTATATACACAATGCATTCATTGTATATATAATAGTGTCTTAATAAACTCGGCACAATACAAGAGACATCGGTTACATGTTGACATTTAATTTCTTTAAGAGTAGTTAAAATGTGGTGAGTTGTCTACTATCTTTGGCATCATTGTAGAATATTTTTTTTTTTTTTTAACTACTCATTTCACGCCATAAGACTATTGGGTATATAGCGCTGGCTCCGTATTGTTGGCCCGTCGGCAGTCCATGATTGATGGAGTCCTGGTCGCATGTATTTCCCACGACATTTATTTATATTCTTCTTTTTTTTTAAATACTGGATTGACCTGGGATCAATTAGAAAATTAAAAGGACAATTAAAACAACACCAGTCGTCAGGTTTAAACAGGTGTTTATGACATGGCCACTGTTAGCTGCTGTGTTACAGCACGACGGATCCCAAATTGTAGAACTACACGCAACAAATGTATTGTTAAAGTTACTGAAAAAACATAGGGCTTCATCCTCATCATCATCATCATCATCATCATCATCATCATCATCATCATCATCATCATCATCATCATCATCATCATCATCATCATCATGTGCCATGCCGGTAATCGTGGGTGGTCATATTTTGTCATCTCACTCAATCACCAGAGTCGTGGATCAGCTCAGTATTCTTGTCTCGACCATATAACGTGGTTTGTTTCATCTCATCTCATCATGTTCCTCTTGTACCTTGCGGTGTAGAGGTGAAGTATTAACATCGTGAGAGTGCCCGATTAAGGGCTTCAGATATCCATATTCCCATGGACTCTGCTATTCCCTCCGTCCAACGTTTACGTGGTCGGCTTCTTCCTCTGTTTCCATCTGGTCTGTTCTTCTTCTTTCGTTCGCGTAAAATACATCTATAACTGCAATGTTGTGTCTTGCATGAATCTAACATTATTTTTTAGTTCACTCAGCGGTCCATAGATTTTATCTTCCACTGTTGTCTCTCTAGGCCAGAATGTTCGCCTGGATATGTTGCAGTTTGGGCAGTCTTGGAGTATGTGCTCTGCTGTCTGCCAAACTACATGTGTACACGGCTGAGTCACCACTCTTGAATTTTGTATACATGTGGTTGCGCAATCTGTTGTGTCCTGTTCTACGGCGCAGAATAATGACTTATTCTGGTCTGTCCATAACGTGGTAGTCGTCTTGAGCAGGTTTTGGTGGCCTTCTGACTGATTTGATCATTCTTTTCTGTTGGTGGTATGTAATGGGCACATCAGGCTGTTCTTCTTTTGCTCCTTCCTTAGCCAATTGATCAGCTCTTTCGTTTCCGGGTACTCCACAGTGGGATGGTATCCACTGCATGGTGACCTTATGCTGTTGTGGTATGCTGTTGACTGGTAACCTACTTGCATGGCCAAACCATTTGACTTGCTGGTTTCTAATAAAATCTAGTGCTGCTTTAACCCCCACTTTAGTTCTGATTTCTTTATTTCTGATCTTATCTCTTCTTGATACGTTGAGTATTCTTCTTAGGAACTTCATTTCTGGTGTTGTGATTTTTCTTTTATCTTTTTCTGTCATTGTCCAGGTTTGGCATTGGTAGCATAGAGTTGGTAGGAAGATTGTGTTGTAAAGTGCTTCCTTAGTAGTTATTGATACATGTTTGTTCTTTAGTATTGGTGCCATTTATCAAATGAGTTGATTTGTCTTATTGCACCTATTTTCGATCTCGTCTTCTTATCTACCATTTGATGATATTATACTTCCTAGGTACTTGAAACTCTTTAATTGTTTCAAGAGATGTTAGTGTAGGTGAATTGTTGTTGTTTGTTCTTCTTTAGTTATAGTCTGTTTTGCTTTTGCTAATTTTCATGTTATGTTCCCTACACATTTCGTTTAGACTATTCAAGTGGTCTTGTAATTCAGCTTCTGATTTTGCTATTAGTGCTTGGTCGTCCACAAACAGGAGTTCTCTAATGGTTAAATATGCAGATGGTTCTTCTTCTGTGTTCTCGTCATGCGGTATTCTTGCTGTCTCTGCTTGGCTGATTTCTTCACACATGTTGTCTATATATGTTATGAACAAGAGAGGGGACAGAACACAACCTTGTCGTACTCCAATTCTTATGGTGAAGGGTTCTGAGTGTCCTCCAGTTGCTCTCACTCTGCATTCACTGTTATTGTATAAACTTCTACATAGGTTTGTTAGATGTGTAGTCACTCCATATTGTTTAAGGATTTCCCACAGCTTGTTTCTATCTACTCTATCGTATACCTTTTCTTGGTCGACAAAGGCTAAGTAGTGTGTTTCATTGAATTCGATTGATTTTCCTATAAGAAGTCTAAGAGCAAAAATTGCATCTGTGCATCCTTTGCTTTTCCTAAATCCAAGTTGTTGCCACAAGGCAGGTGCTCCGTTACACGCTAGACAGAAGTAAAGGGAGAATTCCCGACTATGCACCAAATCCAAGAGATGGGAGAATGCGTCACGGGACTGACGACGTGACGACGGAGCGTAAACATTGGATACGCTGTGTGACTTTTGAACGGATAGGTCGCGTTTCCTAGTTGGAGAAAGATGAAGGCGGCTACTGAAGAGATAGAAGGCTGGCAGTGCTATCATTCAAGGAGATGGATAGCCTATGGCATATTTGGAAAGCGCCATGGATTTGTAAAGACGGGAAAACTCTAGACAACAGATTCGGATGAGAACGACAGAGAGGACGATCTGGAAGAACAGAAGGGAAAATCAAGGTGACGTAGTGTCGGTAGGGAAAAGGCACGACTCGATCTTAAAGTTGGTGTAATATAAGAATTAGGCCCTTCTCGGTGGCACGAGAAACTAATTTATTAGCTAACTAATAGATGTGACTGTCCTGCAAATTAATTCTGGATTAAAACGGATATTGACTTTTCTCGAGCGTCGGCATTCTACTTTAATTTCCCGTTCGCCAGTTAGTTCGGCAAATTGTGTTTCACCATTACAGTAATTAATGAGCCACGTGCAACATCGTTAGTCAATACAATTAGAGTAGCATGGCTTTACACTGAAAGAAGGAGGGCTAACATGTTGGCAGTTGAGTTTTGCTTAGCTGGGGTTCTAAAGTAGTTTGTAATCTTTTTTCAATAATTTTGCAAAATATTTTCCCAGTATGAATCAACAGTGAAATGCCTCTGTATTGTGTGCAGTCTCTTTTGCTGCCTTTGTTTTTCCAAACTGGGATAATTATGGCGATTCCCCAGTCTCGTGGTGTCTGTTATTCTACCAAACATGATTGAATAGTCTATGTAGCCAAGCTGTTCCTACTTCTCTTGCTGCTTTAATTAGTTCATTTGGTATTTCATCCTGTCCCGGCGATTTGTTCAATGGGGCTAATCTGATGGCTTCTATAATTTCTTCTTTTAGTATGTCTGGTTCTAGTTCTTCGGTGACATAACGTAGTTATAAGACACTATTATATATACAATATTTAAATTAGAACATTGTATACGGTTAGACATTGAGTCCATGTTTTTTTTTTAAATCACGTAATGAGAAGAGAAGTATTGGAGCATATAACGACTGGACAGATCCGCTGTAGAAAAGGCAAAGACAGACTGAGAGATGTGAAACTGAATGGTCTAACATTGGCATGGAATAATATCGCCAACATAACTGACCCATAACACTAAGGATTGAGATCACTAGAAACAAATGACCGCATACCCCAATTAGCCACTTAGCAAGGCTCGTAGTGATGATGTGTTCATAACGCTTTAGTTCCAGGAGGATACAGCCGCTACCCTGTAGGGAAAATAACAGCAAAATCACAAGTATAAACTGTCACAAATCCGACTTGAGAAATTAACACTATCAACGCTTGAGCAGATAGATAAACAAAATGTATATCTTCGCGCAACAAGGACAAGGATAATGTTAACCCATAAAACAAATAAGACATCACGAATATGTATAAATTTGTATGTAAATGTATAAATATAAGTATACATTGCAGTAAACGAGTTGTGAATACCTACGTTCATTGCTGATAATGCAATGATAGAAATTAAAAGTAGAACAAAGATTGCTCTGCAAAAATTACTGTATTTGAGTAACTTTATGGATTGGAACAGATCGAATAACACAGTCGGAGTACTAAGAGCATGTATATTTCCTCTGGCAGTATATACCAGCGTAACTTTGATGCAACAATAGCAGCTGGAAAAAAAAAAACACACACACACACAAAACATGTGATTTTGAATACAAGTGTTCCGACGAATATTAGAAATTCATTTAAATAAAAAGACAACAAACAGGTCTGTTCGCAAAGAGCCGGATATTGAAGAAGATTGGTTATAAAAACAAACAAAATTGAGGAAAATGTAACTTGTTGGACATGTCCAAAGGCAAATTGACGCCGTATGCAGAAGTGAACTATACAGGGACAATAGCTACGGCACCGACTTTAACTTACCTCCTCATGTCTTAGAAAATAGTGAAAGAACAAATTGACGACGTCATTTACCGGAAACCTCATTATGTATTAGCAGTCGACGTGGCCGAAATGATAAGAGCGCTTGCACTTAAACCTCCGGTGAACTGATGGACGAGATGTTCAATCTCTACACGGACATTAAGCTGAACTTAAATGTTGACTTCTCGTTCAGGAAGCAAAGATAAACCACTGAACATTAAAGTGGCTAGACAATTAATATGGGTTGATCACAAAGTCTTGCAAAGAAAATTTCAATATTTTATTTATAATTAAATAGTGAACATGTAAAACATATACAAACAGTAAACAGTGATAAACATAATCCCCACTTTCCCTATTTCTACTCCTATATCTTGTAATCACATTCACATTAGCCTTCAATATATGGTAACACTTTTAGTGTATTCTTTAAACAAGAAATTAATATTTTCTAAATCAAACATTATTACTGTTGGTTTCCTCAGCTAACCTAACAACAAGGTCGACACTCACTGGCATATTTCTGTGTCTACTAAATTATCCCGAGGCCACCAGAAAGATTCAAGAAGAAATTGACCATGTTCTCAATGGTCAACAGCCCAGGATGGAACATAAAAGCAAAATGCCATACACAGAAGCGGCCATTTTGGAAACCCTTCGACTCGTTACACCAGTGCCAATCAGCGGCTTTCGAAGGCCATCTGAAGATCTTGAATTCGAAGGAATGACAATCACCAAAGGAACCATGGTTAGATACTCATTGAAATGTGTGTTGTGTGTGTGTATGTGGATGGGTGGGTGGGTGAGTGGGTGTGTGTGTGTGTGTGTGTGTGTGTGTGTGTGTGTGTGATAGTTAGACTACAGTTAGACGTCTAGAAGCCACAGCAGTTCAGTAACTAACGCGCTTGTCTGAATCCCCTCAAATGGGGTGTGTTTTTTTTTCTTTTTCTTTCATTAAAGTGAACCATGCTAGCAGTTCGACCCTTCGTAAGATATGTACCAGGACATGTATTTAACAATAAAGGCTGCGGGCGCGATATTAACGACATCAGCAACCCAGGCTCAATTGGTACAAATATCCGGGGTCGATGACCATTTGTCCGACAGGCAAACCTGCTAGCCAGAGGATATAAAAACGTATGCATCACGCCCATCTCCGCCCCGCAATAATTATTTCTGTCTCAACTTCTCTTACCTGTTTTTTTTATTAGATCTCCCTCTGTTTCATTTGCCATGTAAATTGCATACAACAACCTTTCTACAAGAAACAAGAGAAACCCGTAAACTGATTCGAGAAATTAGACGTAGATAGTCAAGACATTAGGGACATATTATGAGGAGGCATAAACTAGAAAACTGAGTGACAACTGGCTGCGTGTCAACTGGCTGTTGGAGAAAAGCCAAGGGAAGGCTAAGATATAAACATCTGGATGGCTTGGCTACATGGCATAATAAAGGTAGTAGCACAGAAGTGCTGCAAGACTCTGATGATCGTGTGATAAGGTCAACAATGACCACTCACGTGATGATACAATAAAGTTCCACATAAAGACTTGATCTTAGTTAGTTAGTTAGCTAGTTAGTTAGTTAGTTAGTTAGTTAGTTAGTTAGTTAGTTTGTCACGGTTCCAACTACACGGCAACGGGTCGTCCCCATTATGCTCCATTCCTGTGCCAGTAAATATCACTCACAATGCTTCTCACTGCCCTATGTGAAAAGTGGAAAAGATTGGAGTCGCGGCAAGCCAACAGCCCGCACAGATACACTGTACATAATGCCGGTCCTAAGCATGGCGGTTAGACATTGAACCGCTACGGCCTCTGGAGTATTTATCCTTGTGGCTGCGGTTTGCATTTCGCGTTTTCCTCATGTTGGGCTTGTAGTATATGGTTCCGTCACCCTGCTACTGAGTGAGTGCGTGGAGCGACTTTGTGAGTATGAGCTGTGATATTCTCGCGGAATTCTTCTACATGTCTGCTTTTGTTTGTACAGCGACCGCATGTTCGGAACAGTGGCTACCGACTGTTGCTGAATGGATTGATTTGACTTTTCTGTTCACAAGTGCATTTTTCAGGAGACTCCTGGGAGTCGGCGCTGGAGCTACGGAGTTCGTGCTTAATGCGAAGCTTTCGGCTCGTCGCCCTGCGGATAGAGACAGAGCCATGTGAGAAAACCCGAGTCAGTGAGGTCTTTTTGGTGACTGCCGATTAGTATCATGAGCCACATCACGAAGATTTTGCCCAGACTTATCATGCACGGTTAGGAAGAAAATACAACCCGAAATCGGAGAATAATAATGTGGTTTTGTAGAACGCAAGTGTACAGCAAATATTATGTATTTTCTGAGAACATTAACTGAACGTTCTATAGAAGTAAACATAAACACAGACCTTAATCTTTGCTTTATTAATTACACAAAGACTTTCAATAAAGTAAGACATGTTAACATGATGAATATGTGTGCAGATCTACAAATTGACTGGAAAGACCGTAGTCTTTTAAAAACAAATATTTGGAAACAACAAGCTGCCATAAAGATTGATAGTGAAGTAGGTCAATTTCAGCATATTAAGAGAGGTGTGAGCCAGCAATGTGTAATTCCTCCAGATCTTTTTCCCCTGCACAGTCAAAATATTTTCAGAAATGTAGAAGATATGAAAGGAATCATCACTGGGGGACGTAACATCAATAACATTAGATATGCTGATGGTACAGTATTTATTGCATATAATGAGCAGGATATGCAACAATTAGTAGATGCGGTTGTTGCGCACAGTAAACAACTAGGGTTAGCAGTTAATTAAATTTAAAGACGACACAGATTATGGTCGTCACCAGGAAGAAGGAAATAACACAATGTAATATACAAGCAAATAGGAATATTCTTAAACAAGTGAATTCAGTTCAGTTATCAGTTATCAGTTATCAGTTGGGGTATCTTCGTTGCACTCCGGACATGTCCATAGGTGCTCAGATCCTCCCCCAGCATATGCATCAGCGTCCGGTGGCTAATAGTGCCAGTTCTGTGTTGGTTGACGAGGCACTTTGTTTTCCCGATGTACCTCTCGCGTCTGGCTGTGCCGATTCTTACTCCCAGGTCTTTCATCCTGGACAGCGATGTGGAATCACTGACGTCAAAATCCTCTGTTCTCGCCAAATCTTTAAGGACGTTAATAACATCGGCACGATCCATGGGCTGGCCATCTACAGGGGGTGCAGAGCCAGCCAGTTTGTCACCTCGTTCATTTCCCTCGCATGTCCCGGGACGAAGATGAAGGTGACTTTACGGACAACAGACTTCCGCAGCGATTCAGTCCACTGTCTACGTACAGATCCAGCTTCGACCTTCTGAATCATGCTCATTGAATCACTTAGTACACACACGTTGGTATAATGCTGTGATTCCAGCCATATGAAAGCCTGTGTAACTGCCATCACCTCCATCGTCATGCTGCTCGTGGTCATAGAGTGGGCACCACTGGATTCTTGAACGGTTCGGCCCGCTGAACGGGCTGTAAATGCCCACGCACTTCTCTGCTGCTTTACAACAGATTCATCTGTATAGATGAGCACTTCGGGGCTATCTGAGTGTTCATAGATGAGCGCGTTAACCTCTGCATTGACAGCGGCAGGGTTCTGCTCTCTGCACCGTCTGTCGAGTGTGATAATGCAGGAGAAAGTGCACTTAAAGGCTGGAGGCACCGGCACCCATTCCTTGCCGGGGTTGATACTGGTAAGACTGCAGACCTGTCTGACGACATCTTCCGCCCGACCCATCCATGATTTGCCCCTCTTTAGCCTGTCACCCTTTTCTCTGAATATAGCGTCATGCAGAGGGTGCTGCTCATCTGCACTTATTTTTAAGTATGCACGAGCTCTCCAGATCTTGATCCTGTGTTCCATTGTCGGGAAGTCAAGGAGGTATCTCATTGCTACAGAGCTGGTGTCTCTCGTGCAGCCCAAAATGATGCGAATGGCTTCGTTTTGTACCTTTTCGAGTCTTCCAATCTGTGTAGGGCTGACAGTGAGGATGGCCAGGGCATACTCGATGCGTGAAAGTACAAGTCCTTGGAACAGAAGTATTAGCAGTCTTTGCTCGATATTGGCAGTCGCCATGACTCTCATTGCTGACAAACCTTTTCGAGCCTTCGTTATGACATAATCGACATGATCTCTGAAGGACAGGCTACGATCAAGCCTCACGCCAAGATATGTCGTTGACTGGGTTCTACTCAAACTGCTCCCATCCATTCTTACTGCCGGCAGGTCTGTTTTCACAATATGGTTGTTTAGTGAGAACCATGTAACCGTTGCCTTTGCAGGGTTGACAAGGGCATCGGCATCAGCACACCATGAGAAAATTCGATCTAGTTCGCCCTGCATATCATTGGCAACGGTCTGTCTATCTCGACCCTGTCGATACACGAGGATGTCGTCAACGAATGACAGAGTCCTACCCCTCCCGTCCAACTGTTATTCAGTGATCGGCACCGTATACACGTTGAATAATACTGGTGACAGTGGTGAACCCTGCGGCAATCCTTGACATATCGTTATCGGCTCAGAAGACCAACTCCCGCATCTTAGCACCACCTTCCTTTGGAGCAGATCTGCAGCTATCCATCGTACAAGGTGAGGGTGCACTTTCAGTCTGAGGAGGGTTTGCGTCAAGTGCTCGAAAGATACTCTGTTATATGCGTCCTCTAAGTCTATGGCGGCCGCACATGTCTCTTCTCTGACCTGAAATCCTTCGTAAACATCTTGAGCAAAGACTGCCGCATTCAGCCATGACTCTTTGTTGCGTCTGTATCCTCCAAGTGTGGGCGGGAAGCAGTCGAGCTGTTCCAAGTCCCAAGCAAGTCTGTGTGCTACAATTTTCTCCAGTAGCTTGCCAACAGTATTCTGCATCGTAATGATTTTGTAGCCGCTTATCTTGGAATGGTCCTTGTTCGGTTTTGGCAGCGGCAGCAAGTAGCTGTGTAGCCATTCTTCTTTGACCTGACCCCTCTGGATACTGGTGTTGAATTCTCTGGCCAGTTCTTCCATGTCATCATCTGATATCACCAATAGGTCACCAAATCGGATGCCGTCTGGGCCTGGGGCGGTGTTAGATGATTTCTTGAGCATCGCAGGCAATATCTCAGCTGTGATTGTCCATTCTTCGTCTGTCCCGACCCCCTCGCACAACTGAGAGAGTGTCGTCGTGGTCCTCTGTCTGGCGGGCTCGTCTTTCTGGTCAGTCTGTGCTATGTAGCGTGCAAGAAGGGCCTTACCTTTATCCGCATCCGACTTTTTCCATGCGAGGTCTGTGCCTTGAAAGTCTGGAATACCCCTACGTTGTGCAGCACCGTTCATGCTCTTGTGGAGGCGCCAGAATGTCGTAAGAGATCGCTCGGAGCACACCTTCCTGCAGAACTCGTCCCATTTCTCGGCCTTGGCCTGTTTGGCGCAGGATTTGAAAAAGGTCGTCGTCCTATCGACCTCAGTCTTCAGGTTCGCCAATTCAACCTGTGGCATGTTAGCCTTTCTGACCTTTTGCCAGTCTTTGACAGCCTGCCTCTTTCCCAGCCATGCCTTCTCGACAAGTGAATTATCTTGGAACAGTCATCAACATATGATGGGCGATGTCTTGAAGAGATTAGAACAAGAATTGCCATGGAGAAGGTAGCTTTTTGCAAGATGGAAAACATACTGACCAATAAAAAGATGTCATTAGCAACGAGAAAAGAGTGTTGACGTGCTACATAGAACCTGTACGTTTGTATGGATGTGTGGCGTGGACACTGAGCAGACTAGCTGAAAAACATCTGATGGCTGTGGAAATGTGGTTTCTAAGGAAACTGCAAAGAATACCACGGACAGACACAAAAATCAATGACCAGGTCCTAAAAGAAACAAGTTAAAAACCTAAATTGATTAGAGAAATTAGACGTAGTCAGGCACAATATTTTGACCTCGTTATGAGAAGAAATATATTGGAGAACTAAGTGACCCCTGGCAAGATCGAGGGGAAGAGAACAAGGGGAAGGCAGAGAAGTAAATACCTATTTGGCTTGGCCACGTGGTATGGTCGAGACAAGAACACTGAGTTGATCCACGACTCTGGTGATCGCGTGAGATGGCGAAACATGACCGCCCAAACTTATCGGCATGGCACATGATAACAATATTAGATATTGCAATTGACGAATAGTGATCCCTGTTAGGTGGAGAATTTCTTTACTGTGGCGGTTTCCCAAGATAGGACGAGTATTTGGGTCAACGGGGCAAGAATTCAGGGCTGATAAATAAATTTCCATTTTAACCTGAGTATTTGAGGCTAGTGAAATACCAGGCAGAAGAGGGAGGGAAAACAGAGGGGGGGGGGCGGGGGGGGGGCGAATGCGGACACAAAACCACAAGGCAAGAAATAATAATATCGACAACACAATTCTCATAAAAATACTAAATGTCATACACGATTGGAGTATTATAATCTTTGATGTCTACTCCTGGCCATATACCTGAAGAAAACAATCAAGAATTGACGTGTTTTAGTTTAAATTACAATCTCAATACTAATTAATATTACTCTCTACACCAGGAGTACATGTTATTACTAAACTTGTGATCCGGAGTTTTAATAAATATCCGAAGACCACACTATTATACATACTAAAATGTGTTTTCACTGTGTTTTGTTGTTGTTGAGGAGTGGCTGGCTGGGTGGCTAGAACGCCGGTGGTCTCCTTTAGGAGACCAAGATTCGAATCTTCGGTAAGGTGTGGATTTTGTTCTGTGTCGGGGGGCGGGGGGGGGGGGGGAGTTAGAACTATAACCTGCACAGTCTGCGGCGACTAATTAGCCAGGCAGCCTTAATTCTTCAGACTCAAGAAGACCCCCTTGTCTTACACCGCAAGGTATTATGAGTATAGTATGTCCCACAAAAAATGTCTTCATTCACGATCAATTATTTTGAAAACTGTCTGTTGCATCGTTATGAAATTTTTCCAGCCGTCTTATATTTACCCCCACCCAAGGAATATGTCTTTGATAGGTTCAAAAGCAACTTAAATCATTGAAAGTGGCAACATTTCTTTGATGTTTTGGGGGAAATGTAGTGAATTCACGCTAACAAACTAGTCTTACAGTAAACCACGTTATTTCTGGTAAAGACACAAGTACAAGGCGTAGCCAGATTCGTATAGGAGTGGGTGCAATAAAAAAAGTATCTTAAAGTAGCATTGTACCGGGTTTTTATCCCATATGGATCAGTCTCTTTCCGCAGGGCGGAAATCGTGGCACAAAGCACGAACTCCGTATCTCCAGCGACGGCCCTCTGAATTCTCCGAAAAAATGCACCCGTGAAATGAAGGAATCGAACATACAACCCTCGGAGCCCGAGTCAGACGGCTTGACCACTTCACCACGGAGAGTCCCGAGAAGGGTGCAATGAGTAATATTAGTAAAGACAGAGAATGTACAGAGGTATGGGGTAAATAATGTGTAAATTGACAGGAAAGTAGAAGGAATATATTTCTTACCTTATTTTTCATTTCCTTCTTGTTTCTTCAGCTGCTGGTTAATAACTGTACACAAGTATTCATGTTACTAGGATGCATTTAGATTTTTATATTGAGTTCGCGAAAGCTTCCAAATAGCTGTGCGTTAATGTGCGTATGGAGTAACAAGAAATGATACCGCAATTTAGTCAACATGTTTTCATTTTTAAGGATCTGTTCAGCTGTCTGTGTAGTTTGTTCACACGTACACATGGGTGACAGACCCGCTTTGAGTCTTCGTGAAAGACTGTCTACTCAGTTGTTTACCGTTCAGAGACGGAACATGATTACCTGTTTTGCACTATGAAAATAGTTGTCAGTGTCTCTGTAGTGGGCTTTCTTCTTAACGACCAAGATGTTGGTCCTCTTTTCATTGACGTTTATAGATTGATTCGTATGCACGTGTGTTGTCCTCTAATTTGACAACGTGTTTGCTCTCACGTTTCTTGTTATGCCACAATATGTCAGTTTCCACCGCAATATTACTCTTCTGTTGGTATTCAATGCGTTTAGTGTGTGTGTGTGTGTGTGTGTGTGTGTGTGTGTGTGTGTGTGTGTGTGTTTCAATACAGTTGTTTGTCACCGCTGAGGGCTTGCGGAATTGAAAATTCATCACTGTGGAATACAAACTGTTGCCATTGACATTATGCTGATGCTGTAATGTTTAGGGCCTGCAATTCGTCTGAATAGTTGGAGCAAAATATCCAAGTAAGTGTGTACGTAGATTAAGGTCTGCAATCTGCTCAGACCTTAATCTGTGTCGGACGATTCCAGAAGGTTGATGATTGCTCTCGGTTGCATAAAATTCAATCCATCCTTTCTCCAATAGTCCTCTTCCTCTGTCAACACATAGTCCTCACATTTTTTTCCAGTAACATTTACCAATATTTAATAGCGCGGACTGTGTTAGTATCTTGACGTCAGACAATTTGAATGTAGTATTGGCAGATGCCACTTGTCCTTTAATTTTAGTCCACACAAGTTCTATAGGTTTAAATGAGAATGATACTGCGGAAGTCTCAAGCACCTATGGCCATGCTCTTCTATCAACTTGTCGATTTGAAATTTCTTGCGCCTGTTTTACAAGGGACAACTACTGTAGCTTGAAATATGTTTCTTGAAATGGTATATTTTCCCTTCGGAGCCATATCTTTATTGTTTCCTTTGTGCCCGATGCCGTAGGTATTTTGTCTTCTTGGACAACAGCATTGTGAAATGATGCATTGTCCATGATTAGACAAGACGGTCTATCAAGAGATGGAAGGACTGTATTCTCGAGTCAATCTGTAAATACATTACCATTGATCTCATTATGATAATCCCTATTGTCTGTCTGCTTTGATACGAACACGAGCCCAGCATTCTGTAGTAAGCCATTATGAGTACTACCAGCATAGGCTATGACCAAACGGTGTCCTATACTACTGGGCACATAACGCTTTATCCTTCCATCCATTGATTGCCATTCCTTTTCACTTGTGTGGTGCGCATTGATCCACGTCTCATCCAAATACACTATGTCATAATTTTCCCTTATTTCACGTAGGTATCTGCTTCTCAAGGCTCCTAAATGCGGTTGCTCGCAAAGAATATTTCTACCACCCTTGTACTTTCAAAAAGGGAAGATAATGTCCTTATAATTTTCCACAAAGTTGTTTTGGATAGCTCTATGTTATTGTTCTTTCTCAAAGAAACCCTAAGTTTTCTTACAGTCACTGTTTCTTTGGCATCCAGCATTTTTATAATACTGCATAATCCTGGATATAAAATCCTAAATTGTTATACTTTTAGGAGCCTCTGTGGCGAAGTGGTCAAGCCTTTTGACTCGGGCTCCAAAGATCGTGGGTTCGATTCCGGGCCGCTTCCTTCGGTTCACGAGTTAAATTTTTCTGAGACTTCTGTGGGTTGTCGCTAGAGCTGCAGAGTTCGTGCTTTGTGCGATGCTTTCCGCGTTGCGGAAAGAGACCGAGCCATATGGGATAGAACCCGGTGCAATGAAGTCGACCCTGTCGACTTTTAAAAGCATTTTTATAATAGCTTGCCTTATGACATCTTTGTCAAAGCTGTCTACAATAATCTTTCTACCTACCGTTTTGTTATTGTGTGGTGGTTTAATTTCAGATACTTGCACCCATCGACTCAAACCCAATGCATCCACTGTTCTTTTTTCGGAATTTGTAATAGTATAAAACAGTTTCCTGCGATCAGCTTCTTGACAAAAATATGTGTACAACTTCATAGCGATTCTTGAAGTGTACAATTTCGCATTAAATCCCATTGAAAAATATTCACACATTTCAATGTTAGCGATAAGTGGTAAGATTTAAAAAAAAAAACATATTAATCAGGTTTCATGAAATAACCCACATTTTGAGACACCTCTGAACAGTCCTTGTTTGAACAACACGGGTAGTTGGCAAAAGGCCAATCCCTTCAAAACACTACGATATTCAACATTGAGCCCTGATTTTCTGGCTACGCTGTAATACATTTAAAATTATGAATTTCATCTCAGACCAGTAAATTATATACCGTATATATACAAACTTTGAAATCTGCTGTAAAATCTCCAGAACAAAAATTTTTTTGTTGGGTGGACATAATGATAAGGTTATATACTATATCTCATAATTTTCCCTCAGTTGGTTACTGAGATATGGATGTTTATATTGCGGCAAACAAATGTGGACATACTATAGCAGTTGACATGATTGTTTTCTTTTTTAGATCTTCATGAACCCTTGGTACTTTCATCACGATGAGAATACATGGCCGGAACCTTGGGTTTTCAAACCTGAACGCTTTCTTGACAATGAAGGCAATCTGGTACCCGTTGAGCACCTGACACGGAAAAAGTAAGCGCAACTTTTAGAATAATTAAACATAACAACATAAAAACTTCTATTACATTCCAGGAAACTTCTTCAGAGGTAGGAAATGATAGTGATTGTAGAAGCTCGAGTCAGATAGCTTAATCATTTTGGCAAGGATACCACTCTTAGTAGATCGCCGGGCCCAATAAGTATACAGATAAATAGCACAACTCTGAAACAAGTTAAAGAATTTATATATCTTGGAAGTATGATCACGGAAGATGGCAGATTGGACAGAGAAATCGAAATCAGATGTCAAAAATCTAGTGCACTTAAGTATCAACTATCATCCATTCTGAAACATCCTAATATACCCATGTCCGCAAAACGACAGATAATAAACAGCATATTCACACCAACCCTATGCTACCAATCTCAAACCTGGACTTAATCCAAATCACACTTTCGCAAAATCAACACCTGCGAGATGAGATGCCTGAGAAGAGCTGCCAACTTAACAATCCGAGACCAGGTAAGAAGTACTGTTATCAGACAGACAGTGGGGTCAACATCTTGCATCACATTTATTGAAAGACAGAAGAACAAGTGGTTTGGCTATGTAGTTACAATTCAACACCAACAACTACCATCATTGGCCTTATATCAAAGATCATCTGCGACGAGACCAAGAGGACGCCCAAGAAGAAAATAGATTGACGACATTAAAGACATTGTACAATCACAAGGAATGACATTATCCAGTGCCGCCCATCGGGTGCTTGCTGGGTGGGGGAAAATTATTCCTCCCCACGACGCTTGACGGCAGAAGTGGAAGATGATGATGATGACGATGATGATGATGATGATGATGATGATGATGATGATGATGATGATGATGATGATGATGATGATGATGATGGTGATGATGATGATGACCACCCTCACCCCTTATCTTCCTGAATAGACTTCTAATCCCAAGTATTATTTAGAGCTTTGTACGTACCATCAATTTTGAAGATGGAAGTTCAGAATGCTCTTAACCACATGAAAACTGACAAGACTCCAGGTAAAGATAACATTACAAAAGAAATGATCAATGCCTTAGAAGAATATGGAATAGACCAAGTGACCAGACTGTTGAATTCAATATACGATACTGAAGATACCTCTGAATTATGTAATTTTATATTTATTGCAATACCGAAGAAATCAGGCGCTTGGAATGTGATCAACATCGAACAATTAGTATAACGAGCCACATCACGAAGATTTTGCTAAGAATTATCATGCAAAGAGTTAGGAAGAAAAGGAGAAGAACAATGTGGGTTTGTAGAAGGCAAGGGTACAGTAAATTCTGTTTATATTACTGAGAACAGTAATTGACCGTTTTACAGAAGTAAACAAAGATCTATAATTGAACGTTCTACAGAAGTAAACAAAGATCTATATCTTTGCTTTATTGACTACCCAAATGCTTTCGTTAAAGTGAGACATGTCGACATGGTAAGGATGCTTGAAGATCTATAAATTAATGGAAAAGACTTTAGACTTGTAAAAAACATATATTGGAAACAACAAGCGGCCATCAGAATTGATAACGATGTAGGTAAATATCAGCCTATTAAAAGAGGTATGAAACACGGAGTCGTAATGTCTCCTGATCTTATTTTCCCTGTAAAGAGAACATATTTTCAGAAATATAGAAGATATGGAAGGAATCAACATTGGGGGACGATACATCAATAACATTAGATATGCAAATGATACAGTCTTGATTGCAGACAATGAACATCATCTGCAATATTTAGTAGATGCGGTTGTTGCACACAGTGAACAAATAGGGTTAGAATTGAATAGTAAGAAGACAAAGATTATGGTCGTCACTGGGAAGAAGGAAATACCACAGTGTGATATACGAGTAAATGGGCACATTCTTAAGCAAGTGAATAGATACAATTATCTCGGAACAGTCATAACATCTGATGGGAGATGCCTTGAAGAGATTAGAACCAAAATTGACATTGCGAAGGTAGCCATTTGCAATATGAATAACATACTGGCTAATAAAATGATATCAATTGAAATGAGAAAAAGAGTGTTGAAGTGCTACATAGAACCTGTACTTTTGTATGGATGTGAAGCGTGGATAATGAGCATTCAAGTTGAAGAACATCTGATGGCTGTGGAAATGTGGTTTCTGAGGAAAATACAAAGAATACCACGGACAGACAGAAATACCAATGAACAAGTATTTCAAGAAACAAATTAAAATCGTAAACTAATTTGAGTCATTAGACGTAGGCAGTCAAAATTGTTCGGCATATTATGAGAAGAAATAACTTGAAGTACTTGGTGAAAACTGGCAATATCGAAGGGAAGAGACCAAGGGGAAGACCAAGAACTAAATACCTAGATGACCACGTGGCATGGTCGAGACAGGAACACGGAGATGATCCACGACTCTGGTGATCGAGGGAGAAGGCAAAACATGACCGCCTACGCTGATCGGCATAGCATATGATGGTTGGATTGGCGTACCTGTAACAATAGGAAAGCTTATATCATCTCTCCTAGGCACAACGACAATTGTCACATAAAGATACGTATAGTTCCAACGGCTGTAAAGTATTTATTTGGAGAGCTTTTTCAACCAGAGAGATAAAATACGAGAGCTGAACATTGGAGAAATACCAACAAGTAATATCAGATACGCGATGTAAATTTATTGGCTGACACAGAGCTACATGTCCAAGAATTAAAAGGTCACAGTGGTCTTAGCTACGGCAATTACTGGCATGTGATGACCTGTGTATGGAAGAAATAAGGAAGCTAATTATCAATATTCACGGCCGCCTCCGAAAGAAAGGTTGATGATCATTTCTAATCCAACAATTGCTAGGCGGCACATTCGTTGTGTATTTTCTATATTGCTTCAAGAAAATATGTTGATGTTGTATGAAGCCACAGCGAAAGAACTGTAAAAGTAATTTTGAACAACATGTAACAGCTTCTAACACCTAAACAGCTAAGTTACAAATGAACACAAAGAGTGATAATTGTTGTAGTTACTCTATTTATTCGTTAGTGCAACAACATTATAGTTATGTGCCCTGAAAAATGCAGTACTATTTAATGAGCTAAACAGATCTCGTTCCATGGTCTGTTCGATGAAATTTTAAAGGTGGTGTTTACGCACACCAATCTATCCTGCATCATTTCTCTTCTCTTATCATTACACGAGCAATGGATGTTATTTATTTACTTCGTGCAACAATATAGATGATGAATATACAATGTACGGGCAAAAAAAAAAAAAAAGGCAAAAGTGAGGTGACTCATTATGGCCAACTTTTAATCTGGTGATCGCATCTGATACCGAAGAACTTACTATCAACACATGCAGATATATGTGCTACAACGAAGAATACTGTTTGATTTATTGTCTTTATTTAGACTATCAAGGATTTTCAGGACTCCTAGCTAATACACCAAAAGTGCATCTACCTATACGTGTGTATGTGTGTGTGTATGCGTACACACACACACACACACACACACACACACACATATATATATATATATATATATATATATATATATATATATATATATATATGTGTGTGTGTGTGTGTGTGTGTGTGTGTGTGTGTGTTGTGCTCTCGCGCAATAGCTTCTACATTGTCATAACATAGAATCAAGAGTCATATCAAGTTATGGGTCAAAATTGATTTTTTACTTTCAGTTTGTTGCCATTTGGAATCGGCGCACGAGTTTGTCCAGGGGATATATTTGCTCGTTCTCGAGTGTTCCTGTTTGTAACCAGCATCCTTCAACGTTATGCTCTTCTCCCCCCAGCCAATGATAACCTAACACCTGCAAATTTTCAAATCCACGACCAAAATGTTCAAGGTATTGTACGCCAATCTCCACCCTTCAAATGTCGTCTCGTGCGTCGGAAGACCGACAATAGCTAAACCAGACAGCGAATAATTGAATAATTTAAACAAATTATCTTATTCTTATGACTGGTAAGATAATGTACAGTTGATACCATACACAAATGTAAATGTACACATTTATAGATTTGCATGTATTGGTAACAATAACAACAATATCTGTGCAAACCTACAAACATAGAAAAATATAGGATACTGTGGCAGGTTAAATAATGGCACACATTTGTACTAGTGCTGCGTCTTCTGGACCCAACACTACTGTGAACTCTTCTTCCTCCCCCTCCTCTTCCTCTATCTCCTCTTCTTCCTCTACCTCCCCCTCCTCATTCTCATCCTCCTCCTCCTCCTCCTCTTCTTCTTCTTCTTCTTCTTCTTCTTCTTCTGCTTCTTCTTCTTCTTCTTCTTCTTCTTCTTCTTCTTCTTCTTCTTCTTCTTCTTCTTCTTCTTCTTCTTCTTCTTCTTCTTCTTCTTCTTCTTCTTGAATGTGAAGTTAGATTACCCGGTGACCCTAGAACTACATGGACATAGAAAATGAGAGAGAAGGGGAATAATTTAAACTTCGGATGCTCTGTTGACGAGGTAGCGGTGTCAAGCCCATACATGGTGGTCATCACGCGTTAGGTCCCCGGATTCGTCAGACAACAGGACACCCTTTTTGTAGTAACCCTTTTACCCACGTGTGTAGCCCGGATGTACCCTTACACATGTGACCGGAAGCTATGCCCCCGTTGACCGACTGTAACCATTAACCACTTGTCCCGGATGTACCCCTTAAACATGTGACCATGTTACCGGTTCTACATTTAAACACAGTCCGAGGACGAGGATTGTATCTCTAACACACAACCAATGGTATGATGATAGTGTTTAAGTCCCATTCACTACATATAATCATAATCACCACCATTATAATAAAAATCGGTTACTTTTCATTGGCTATATAACGGAAAAACGCAAGGACTTCTGACGATCAGATTCGCAAACAGATTGCGAATTTCGATTTGCATCGAAATTGGTAATCGTAGACCTCCTACCCATATACTGTGCTGACATCATTACTTTTTATGGTTTTTTTCCTCTTTGCACATCCCTTTTACAGGACATTGGAGTCAATACTATCATTTTCAGCTGCTTTTGATGTCCTGGCAAGCCCCACGTTCGGTAGTTTGCCATTAATTTCTCAACGACCGGCTAAGATACCTTTCCATAAGAAACCAACATGACGCGATCTGCTGCCAAATCCCCCGCAGCTGTGTTTCGAATGCGGGTACACGTGACTACGAACAGCGTCCTTAACCCCTTCGCCAAAGGGACTTTTCACTTTAACGATATAAAATACTATTTTTAATATTAAGTCGTATTTACTATTACTTTTAATAATTAAAGTTTAACATTTTACATATATAAAAACCGGAACAGTTAACTACCCTCACTCGCACGAACTCACAGTTCACGATTCATTATCGTTAGGCTTGTTGTGATGTCACAAAAGGGCATCTAAGAATGTATTTCATGTTCAGGGGCGATTCTGACAAGATATCTACATAAGCATAGCATACTACTTACTATGAGACACCCATTTTCCAGTCATATAATTAGATGGTTATAAGCCAGGAGAAATATTGATATGTAGTTAGTCTTATCTCCCGAGCGACGCGTACATCGGTGTGAAATATGACCCGATCGTTAATTAACGTCTGTTTTTTTTTGTTTGAAATGTTACTTCTTCTAGCCGCGCTTAAACACCAACTTATAGCCGCGGGTCAGAACCTGCCCGCCCGCCCGCCTCACTGACCACCCGCCTTGGTTGTCTGCTATAGGGTTTCGGTAGTCCGACCGAGGATTCGGTAATCCTACATGATAGTTCACCCACCCTCCCGCCCCGCACTCACGCACAAACACGCATGGTTTTTACTTTTATATATCATAGTAGCCATACATGAGTTAATTAGAAAGAATTTGGCCTAAATTTGCCCTAGCGCCAGCGGCTAGAATGGGGAGGATTGGGGTCAAGCCTCCAAGGGCAATCCTCATTTGATACTTATATATGACATCCCCTACTACTACAAAATCACATCACCATTTGCGTGCCGAAAGGTCTATATTATTACGGGGTTAGCACCGTTGGCTTTTAACTTATGATACAACACAGCATATGTTCACGAACAATGTTGTGTGTTATGTTTTCTGATATTTGATAACAATAAATCCAAAGAGGGCTCATTAATTACTTTAACATGCAGCGCGACACATCAAGCCGTTAAAAGGACGTTTAGAGGAGTTTTGCTTGTTACCTTTTCGGTTATCAGATGCTTGAAATTCGGGAAGGTTAACCCGGTCAACAAATGCCCGCAGAAGTCGGATGTGTCGGCCTAACGGCGCAAGAACGCAGCTCTGCTGTAAACAGGCACAACGCAATCACATCCGAAAAAAAAACTCCGGATGAACGAAGAAGAAGAAGAAGAAGATGCTTGAAATGTACTGTTTTGTAGGCATATTTGAATTTTGAGACTATTCGTTTTATTAGTTTATTAGTTTAAACAATTAATTTTATTCAGCATAGTTATATGACCAAGTACTACAGGAGACAAATGAAAATCGTAAATTGATTAGAGAAATTAGACGTAGACAGTCAATAGTTTTTGGATATGTTATGAAAAGAAATGAATTGGAGAACATGGAGACAACTGGCAAGATCGAAGGGAACAGACCAAGGGGAAGACCGAGAATTAAACCTGGATGGCTTGGCCGCATGGCATGGTCGAGAGAGGAACACTGAGCTGATCCACGACACTGGTGATCGAGTTAAATGGCGAGTCATGACCGCCCATGCTTTCCGACATGGCACATGATTGATTGATTTGTAGTTATATAAATGAAATATTACATATTTGTATATCTGCATAATAAAGTATACTCTTGAAATATATATGTCTTCCCTTTTTGTCTTAAATAGTGTAGTAATATTCATTCATTCATTCAGTAGCATGTCCTTTACAGAACCTCGCTCCCATAACAACCCTCCGGAAAACTTCTCGATCACAAGCAAGATGTCCCGCGTCTGATACACCCATCTGGAGATCATCCGCCACATCCTGCACCCATCTTCTCTTTGGCCTTCCTCTTCCTCTCTTCCCAGGCATATACCCTTCCATTATTGTTCTCTCCAAACTGTCGTGACGTTTCAAGTGACCAAAATACTTCAATTTTCTTTGTTTTATCGTCTTCAATAGCCATCCCTCCTCAATATTCAACTCTTGAAGTATGGATGCATTTGTTCTTTTCTTTACCCAAGATATTCTTAGAACTCGTCTATAACATTTATATTCAAAGGCATGTATGCGCTGTTCAGCTTGTTTAGTAAGTGTCCATGGCTCACAGGCGTATGTTGCAATGGGAAAGATGCATGCTCTTAAAAATCTAATTTTTGTAGTTCTGTCTGTCCCACACATGTAGTAATATACAGAGAGTAATTTAAAAATTGTGTCTAACAAAAATACGGGAGACGGGAGTCAGCGAATTGACCCAGTCCAAAACAGAAGAAATCGCATTTCAAACTTCAGGCAGTTCCTAATAAAAAAAAAAAAATAGTATTGTTCGCTTTCTTCTCGTATCATTTTCAGTCTCCTCCGTCTCGGACTTCATTGCAGCCATTCGAGCGACATCCTGTTCAATATTCTGTCGCACGTGCTTCATTTGGTCCAGGATGCGCTGAACAGATGTTATCTGTATCTTGTGTGTCTTATCTCTCTTCTCCTCCATGCTGGTAACTTTCGGTCTCAGGTCCTTCAGTTAGTCTTCCATTTGTGCTTTATCGGATTTAGGTAGGTGGGTCATATCCTAGTAATACCCCCAAGCCTCTTTATATGGAAAATTTGCTTTGACCTCAATTTTCATAGCTTCCTTGCTGTCTTTGTGGCAGGGACAGCCGAGGTATCTCGCGCCGTAGTTGCTGAGGCAGTTGGAGAACTTTCTGTCGGCGTTCGGCCTCCTGAAATCCGTGTCAATCTTTGCATGAGGGCACTGTCTGTATGAGAGTGTTCCAGAGCAGTGTCTGCAAACCTCCACCTCACATTTACATGTGGCACAGGTGTGCCAAAACTTCTGGCATCTAAAGCACTGCAACACTTTAGGAATTTAGGGCTCCGGGGCTAATCCTTACAGTAACACTCTATGTCTAAATTGGTTAGTATGATTTAGCAATGTGACATCGTGTGTTAAGGGACACAACTGGAATGTAATCTTTCTATCAAAATTATGTGATTATGTGCCCTTTACAGCAGCAATGTAGCCTTAATTGGTTAATATAAAATAGCAATGGGACAGAATGTGTTAAGGAACACAACTGAGATAAAACTTACAAAGTTACAGAAGAAGGGGTAGCAGGAGTTAAGACATGTATATATCAGTTAGAGATCAATCGAACAACTTATGGTGATTGGCCATGTACTGAAAACCCACACGTCATAAGGCAAGAAGTGACTAACTCATACGGGTCATTGCTGCAGCAGATGCTGTGGCAACTCCTCAAGATGCATTACTAAACCCTAACCTAAGGTGACAATGCCGATTCAATATCTCTTGGGGCTCCTGGCTTCATGTCACGTCTTTTGAGTTCACGAATTGATGGATCACCTTTCAGATAAACATAACTATCAGGTGTACGATTTCGTCCGCAAAGGCTTGTTTGACCACTCTAAGTGCATCTGTCCGTTACACGCTGAGTTAGAAACTAAGTGTAAAGTGCAGAATGTCGCCACTGCAGTGTTTTATGAACGGCACTACAATTATGACAGTAGACGAGAGCCATCCGGCAGCATACTTCCCTGGCCAGATCAACAGATAGGCTATTGCAAATTGGGCTTCAAGCCCAAGAAGTCACAGAGATATAACTGATATATGTCATAAATATAAGAGATATATGTCATAAATTATTAAATGTATTAACAACTAAATTTTCAGTAGTGGTTCGAATTGCAAAAGTGACTTATGAGAGTATGGAGCCGGTCGCTCAGAAAGTCGTGGCGTGCTGATGAGCGTAATCTAGCCTAGGAATCAACATACAGCTGAAAGATGCTGGTGTTGACCGCAATATCCTGAAACAGGATGGAAACGCGGAAAAAAAAATAATAAATTAACAACTAAAATCATGCGAGGCCACATGGTGTCATACTTACCATGCTGGCACAAGACTATACGTTTGGTAAATGATCCTTGAGAAGAATGAATACTCCTAAAATCTTAGTGAGCGATAAAAGTTATGATCATATATGTACTATTTATAGTATGTATGCAACAGGAGGGTATTTTACTTGGTTCTTCTGTTGCAATAATGTGTTAATGGCTAAACAGACATTTGGTTGAGCCATGTGTGTAGTAACAGGAGAGAAAGAACTAAAATTATATATGGTGCTTAGAAGTAGGTACCCAGATAACTATGAAAGTCTAGATGAATCACTACAGTGCTTTTAAAATACTAACGTCATGGAAAGCCATTTGACAGATTCACCAAGATGGTCGCATTGAAAAGGAATTTGTTATTTAGCAATAGTTGAAATCTGTTATCACATCTGAGACATGGGTGCAGTGGTGTTTATGCTAGACGGTGTATCAGATTGTTAGTGGAGCCATTGTGACTGAGATTACATCTGAAGTAAAACATGGTGCTTGCCATATATTGTAAAGTGTGTGGTGTTACGCTACGTACCACCTCTTGCACATATTTTATACATACTAGTTATACCCGTATTCAAGTATATGCCCCAACAGGAGAGTCCAGTGAAGATAGTGTAGAGGAATTTTATAATGACATAGAGTCTGCCTTAAAGAAATGTAAAGATTCAGAAATAAACATCATAATAGGAGACTACAATGCAAAAGTAGGAAATCAAGGTGATAGATACACAGTAGGAAACTATGGTTTAGGAGAGAGAAATGAAAGAGGATACAGACTCGTAGAGTGGGCAAAAGAACAGGAAATGATTGTAGGAAACACCTGGTCTAAGCAACACCCTAGAAGATTATGGACACGGAGGAGTCCTGATAGCAGGATCAGAAACCAGATTGACTACATTCTCATTAGCAGAAGATTTAGAAACGTACTAACAGTAGCAAAAACAGTTCCCAGTGCTGATTGTTATAGTGACCACAGACTACTTACAGGAACATTGAGGATAAAGCTGAAGAAAGTCAAATATATAACAGGAAACACTAAATATGATTTGTGTACATTGAGTAATGACAAGGAAATACAAAACAAATTCAACATAGAAGAACAGAACAGATTTGATATATTGTCTGATCTAGAAATATTATTCCAGGATGTGAATGATCAATGGGAAATGTTAAAGAATTCAATCAGTTTGGCTGCAGAAACAACTATTCCAAAATTAAAGAAGGTGGGTAGTAAGAAATGGATGACTGAAGAAATATTACATCTAATGGAAGCAAGAAGACTCAACAAAAATAATCCTGCCAAATATGAAGAAATTCACAGACAAGTCAGAATATTATGTAGGAAGGCAAAAGAATCATGGCTTGAGGAAAAGTGCTTAGAAAATAAAAACAACACAACAGTCAAAATACCAAATTAGTGCACAAAAGAATTCAGGAACTTACTAATAAAAGAACAAGCACATCAACAGGCTGTCTAAAAACTAAAGATGGCAAAATTATAATAGAAAAATATCAGACTCTACATGTGTGGACAGATTATGTGAAAAACCTGTATAATGATAACAGAGAAGGACAGTATGATATTAGATTCAATATTGAAGGACCAGTAATTTTAAAGATGTAGGTTCAAAATGTTCTTAAGCATATGAAAGCTGGCAAGTCCCCCGGTGCAGATAACATCACAACAGAAATGACTGAAGCTTTAGAAGAATTTGGATTAGAGCAAGTCACCAGACTGCTGAACATATTATATGATACTGGAGATATACCTTCTGAATTATGTAATTCTGTATTTATTGCACTCCCAAAGAAATCAGGAACCTTGGAATGTGATCAGTATAGAACAATTAGTATAATGAGTCACATCACAAAGATTTTGTTACGAATTATCATGTAAAGAGTGAGGAAGAAAACACAACCTGAAATAGGGGAAGAACAATGTGGGTTTGTAGAAGGAAAGGGTACAGTAAATGCTGTGTATATGCTGCGAACAGTTATTGAACGTGCTATAGAAGTAAACAAGGATATACATCTTTGCTTTATTGACTATACAAAGGCTTTTGATAGAGTTAGACATATCAACATGGTGGATATGCTTGCAGATCTACAAATTGATGGGAAAGACATTAGACTTATAAAAATCATATATTGGAAAAAATAAGCTACCATAAGGATTGATAATGAAGTTGGACAATATCAACCTATTAAGAGAGGTGATAGGCAGGGGTGTGTAATGTCTCCAGATCTTTTTTCCCTATATAGTGAAAATATTTTCAGAAATGTAGAAGATATAAATGGAATCAACATCGGTGGAAGAAACATCAATAACATTAGATATGCAGATGATACAGTATTGATTGCAGACAATGCACCGGATCTGCAACAATTAGTAGACGCGGTTGGTGTACACGGTGAGCAGCTGGGGTTGGAATTAAATTGTAAGAAGACACAGATTATGGTCGTCACTAGGAAGAACGAAGTACCACAATGTAATATACAAGTAAATGGGAATATTCTTCAATAAGTGAATCGATACAATTATCTCGGAACAGTCATAACATCTGATGGGAGATGACTTGAAGAGATTAGAACAAGAATCGCCATGGCAAAAGTAGCCTTTAGCAAGATGACAGACATTCTGGCCAATAAAAAGATGTCAATTGAAACGAGAAAAAGAGTGTTTATGGGATATAGAGCCGTTTCTTTTGTTTGGTGGTGAAACTTGGACAATGTGCAGTCAAGGTGAAAAACATCTGATGGCTGCAGAAATGTGGTTTCTGAGGAAATGCAAAGAATACCATGAACAGACAGAAAAACCAATGACCAAGTACTACAGGAGACACATGAAAATCGTAGACTGATTAGAGAAATTAGACGAAGACAGTCAAGTTTTTTACGAGAAGAAATGGATTGGAGAACTTATTGACAACAGGCAAGATCGAGGGGAACACACCATGAGGAAGACCGAGAGGAATATACCTGGATGGCTTGGCCTCATGGCATGGACGAAATAGGAACACTGAGCTGATCCACGACTCCGGTAATCGAGTGAAATGACGAGTCATGACCGCCCACGCTTTCCGGCATGGCACATGATTGATTTATTGAGTTATACCCGATGAAGCGCAATAAAGGGAGATTTATAACAAGTGGTCCCCATGAAGGATACATAAAAGAGAAGATAACTGGACATTAGCTGTCCAGTCACAAAGGATAGCTCACTAATTGGGGTGAACATGTTTATCTATCAAGAATGATGATGACCATTCATTTCATCCAGTAGGGTTGAAAGTAAGGAGCCGTGAGTTCTAAGATGGCTGGTAAGGCCTATTTTAGCTCGAAATTTTCTTTGACAATGTTGGCAAAGATTGCTTGACGTTCCAGGAGGAGGATGACATGCAGTGGTTTTTCTGTCCCGCCTTTTCTTCACAGCTCTTGCAGTCCTGGCTGCTTCACAAGTGACTGCACCCTTGCGTAATGATGTACGCCACGAATTTCAGTCTTTGGCAGCAGTCTCACAAGTGTCATCATGAATTCCAAAAGCTTCCAGTGAGATTTTCAGAGTGTCTTTAAAGCGTTTCTTCTGGTCGCCTTGGGGGCGTTTACCACAACACAGCTCGCCGTAAAAATTCGTGTGGGAGCCTGTAATCTGGGATTCGAGTCAAGTGGCCAGCCCAGCGAATATGATTATTCATTAGTAAAGTGTGGATACTGGGCATGGACGCTCCTACTAGGTCTTCGGTATCTGGGATCGTGTCTTTCCATTTAATCTTCAATAGCTTCCTAAGACAGACTGTGTTGAAGTGATTTAATTTCCTAGCGTGTCGCTGATAAACAGTCCAGGTTTCACAAGCATATAGCAGTGTGAATAGTACGACTGCTTTGTAGACTTTCAGCTTTGTTTGCAGGCTTATTCCATTTCCGTCCCACATATTCTTGTACAGTTTGCCAAAGGCCACGCTTGCTTTGGAGATTCTTGCATTCACTTCGTCATCAATTGTGGCAGCTTGGGACACAGTGCTGCCAAGATAGGTGAATTTGTCCACAACAGTTAGTCTATGAGCATTCACCTTGATATTCGGCACGGTGTGACTAATCCCTGAAGCTGGCTGATACATAACTACAGGCTTCTCCTAGTTGATATTGAGCCCAAAGTTGGCACAGGCATATGAGAAAGCTGACACATTGTGTTGCATGTCTGCCTCTGAGTTGGCACATAGAGAGCAATCTTCCGCAAACAGGAGCTCTCTGACGGAGTCGCTGTTAGTTTTAGTTTTAGCTTTCAGCATTCTGAGATTGAACAACTTTCCATCCATGCTGTAGTTGATGTCTATTTTGTGTTTCTCGAAGGCATTCGTCAGCATAGCTGAAAACATGAGGCTGAACAGTGTTGTTCAATATCAGAAGGCTGAAAGCTAAAGCCAAAACTAACAACGACGGCCTTGCTTCACTCCATTGGTGACAGGAAAGGGCTCAGATAGCGCACCATGTTCCTGCACTCTTGCCTGCATACCATTATGAAATAGCCGCATTATTTGGACAAACTTTCGTGGACACTCATATTTCGCCTTAATCTTCCACAGTACTTCTCTGCTGACTGTAAACTTAGGCAACACCGGTTGGCGCTAATTTGTAATAATAATATCAGGCGTGTCAGACTGTATTGTTATGTTGGAGTTATTGGTGTTTAGCAGCCTTATTCAGGTCCCACGCCACATGAAAATAAGCTGAGGTCTTTAGAAGTAGATGTTAGTGATGTAAATTCACTCTATAATCTATAAGACATGTGTGTGTGTGTGTGTGTGCGCGTGTGTGTGTGTGTGTGTGTGTGTGTGTGTTGCATTTATTAGTTAAATGTATCTATATCAGGGCAAGTAAGATCTAATCTTTTATCCCTGGGGTGTGTAGGATCTCTATATGACAGTTCCACTGAATTGGAGGCATTTTGCAAGAGAATATAGTGCTACGTAGAAAGTTAGAATACTGCAGTAGAAGAGGTCAGTTCAAACAACATCAAGTGTTATTGTGTGAAAGCAGTGGCACAGTTGGATACAAGTGGGTGATTTGATGATACGACAGTGATTGTTGCTTTTAACATTTGACGATTCAATCATCATGTCGAATGGAAGTGTGGAAATACACATTTACAACTAATGTATGCATTATGATTCATTTTGTATTGCAACATAGATAATCGGATATTGCTTTTATGTTGCAGTAGTTGATAATGAATGTAATGCCAAAGTTCTCCTGTATTTCTGTTGGTGTTGCAAAGTCTTCTTTGTAAGGTGATATTTCTAGTGGTTTTACAATTGTTGTGACTGTCTCCATTTTAAGGTGCGGTACAACTGTTGGTGTCTAAGTGTACCTTAACAATGTGCTTTAATTGTGTTGGTGTCTCAGTTTCCATAGTTAATGTTTGATTTTAAACTGCAATTGTCTCTGAAGTAAAATAATTTAATGAATAAAAAAAAAAGGGTTTGTGTTGTTCCTGACTTGTTAGTTTAGTCTGCATATGATTAGATTGTATATTCACTGTTGCTGCCACAGCCTAATAGTGTAATCCATTGTCTGAGCTTGAACATAAACAATAATAGTTCAAGCCTCTGTCTCAAGAACCTTGGAATATCTTCTTCCTTTTTTCCTTTTTCTATTCTTGTAAGTGTGTGTGTGTGTGTGTGTGTGTGGGGGGGGGGGGGGGGGGGGTTTCTATCTTTTTTTCGCTGTTACTTCTTTGACCAGAATGCAGTCAGAATTGCGCTCTTATCTGACATCACGGAAAGAGTATATGGTATTAGTTAACACTCCGCTATTATTATATTTCTCCTTTTCCCCATCGGCTTCAATGAGATTGTGACAAACTGCTTTCTTTGGTCATGTGATGAGAAGAGAGATAATGGAGAGCATTGTGACGACTGGAAAGATCAAGGTGAAGAGAGGTAAGGTCAGACCAAAATAAATGATGCTGGATGAACTGAGAAGGTGACATGGAGGAATATCATCAGCAGAGTTGATTCAAAACACAAAGACAGAGATCTGTAGAGAGACATGAACGCCTACGCCAGCTAGCAAGGAACTTGATGATGATGGGGTTATTTTCATTCTGTTCCATAGCTTGATTGTCTGAGAGCTATCCTTGGAACTACGTGTTATTTTCCTTATAATGACTAGAGTGTAAAATACTTGCTTCGCTTCGGAAGTCACGGCTGACAAGCATCGTCTGGATCTTTTCTCCGGGGCATGCTGGTGTGCTGAGGAATGAACAGGCGGACAGATTGGCTAGCTCTGCGAAACTTGGTGGAGTATTGATGCTTGATAAGGCAGGCGTGGTTGCGGCCTTGTGGGAGCACGTGCACACCTCGGAGGAGCAAATGTATCACCATGGTCTGGCAAGAATTCGACAGCGAGGGGTGAAGAGGGGATCTGGCCGACGATCGACGCTTAGAGGAAAGGCGAGACGGACATATACAGTAATCAGATTGCTACTGGTACTATTAGTGTTGGAACTCTTCGCTGGCTGCTGAGGATGAAGACCGAGCGCTTATGAGAATGCTCCGAATGCTGTGATGTCGGTTCCTAAATCAATCAATCAATCAATCAAAACTTGTTGATAACTCTTGTGTCTGTTCTAACATAAGAGTAAAATAACATGCCCATGTTTGCACGATTCGTAAGAATAGAAACAAAAAATTTTCCTGTGATTCTGAATGCGTAATGTATACCAGATCATTGTAAAAGTCTGCGATAAACAGACAGTAAAATACTGACTTCACAATAAGCTGCATTATTTACTGCTGCATCTTTTAACATATGAGACTCAAGACGACTACCACGTTATGAACAGACCAGAACAGGTCATTCTTCTGCGCCTCAGAACAGGACACAATAGATTACGCAACCACATGTATACAAGATTCAAGATTGGTGACTCAGCCATGTGCACATGTGGTTTGGCGTCGCAGACAGCAGAGCACATACTCCAGGATTGCCCAAACTACAACATATCCAGGCGAACCTTCAGGCCTAGAGAGACAACAGTGGAAGATAAACTCTATGGACCGCTGACTGAACTAAAAAAGACTGTTAGATTCATACAAGAGACAACATTGCAGTTATAAACATATTTTAGGCGAACGAAAGAACAAGAAGAAGAAGAACACATGAGATCCCTGCATTCTGTGTTTCGTAAGATATGATGCTGTGATGCAGGGTTTTTCTGTATGAGTTTTTCAGTTTTAGCTCAATGCACATTTTGTTTTTGTCCACGGATTACTAGACACAAATTGTGTGTGTGTGTGTGTGTAATGTGTGTGTGTGTGTGAGTGTATGTTATAAAACAACGTCAGGCAGCATAACCAGTGCCTTAAGTTGTCTGCTGTCCTCTGATCAGTGGGTTGGGCCTTTCTAGCAGTGTGATGACATCCTACCCAGCCAAGGACAATCTTGCCTATGAACACATTGTAGCACACCTTTCTTCATCTAGACAGAATAATCCTTCTATAGCTATTCCTATCATAATACACACGCGGAAAACCCTCCGCTATGAATATTCTTTCATGTGTATATACTTGACCGACCAACGAAACATATAAGGTATTTATGTGTAAATGCGAGCATGCATGTCAGTATGTAAGATTATGACACAATGATTGCCAACTCATGCATTCCCATATGCATTTGTAAAACGCAATATAATATGCATGTTATGGTTGAGTTAGAAGCAACAAAACATATGAACAAAGATAAACATAAAGGTTGTCTTCACATTCGTACGAGTGTCGAATATATCACACTATAGGGAATGAATTTGCAATGTTTTATATGCTGGCAGTGTAGCATGCTATCTTGTTACTATTCATGGATTTTACGATTCTTCATTGTGTCCCATATTTGTTCCTTATGAAGGTTAACTTCAATGCGTCTCCTTAACTGCAATACAAAACAGAATTTCAGTGCCTAGACTATTTCAACCCAAAGCAAAGCAAGGTCACGTCGACACTGCAAGGTACAAGAGGAACAAGATGAGATGCAAAGTGTGATCTGTGATTCTTAATTCCCATTGAATCCCAAGCACAGAGTAATGTGTTCTCTTCGTCCATCAAGTAGCATGTCCTTTGCAGAACTTTGCGCTCAAAATGCCCCTCGATCTCTTCCCATTTCTCCTCATCTACCTTATAACACAAGAATCTGCAATGTTCTTTGTCCATCTTTGTGGTCGTCGACACATGTTTTTTTTTAAAACCAGGAACCATGTCTCCCATCACTGTTCTGTCCAAGCCACTGCTGTCTAATAGCTTACATTTTGCCAGAGCTTATAAAAGTAATTTGATTTTCACAGTGGCAATCAGTTATGTGTATTTAATTTCTTCAATAATAATTTTTTTTTTAATTAATCATTATATCATCGTCTCTCTGGTCTAGGGATTACGCGATTTTCTCCTCCGTAATCCCGTATACTCTCGTAACGTGACAGGACGTGCGCGAGAATTGGTAGCGGTTCTCTCCGCGTCGGTAACTTACGGGGTATGTGAGCCGGTCGCTCAGAAAGCAATGGCAAACTACTGAGCGTAATCTTGCCAAGAAATCAACAATCAGCTGAAAGATGCTGATGTTGACAGCGATGTCCTGTAAAGGATATGCGAAAAAAAATTATATCGTCATCTGTAAGTGATTCTCTTGATAAAACAAACTGAAACTGAATATAGGAAACGTGGTCTGCGAGTCTGTAATATAAAATTTTAGCCGATACTTTTGAGATGTTTCCTACATGTGGTGTGATGATGATGGGTGTGATACCTTTGAAAATAGCTTACATTTTAACTTTTAAATGAGATGCATTGGCGACCGGGTGGCTGGCATCTCGAGAAGGGTTTGCTTCTATGTAGTAATGTTGATACAGAAACTCTCCACCGACCAGGTACCAAAACAGCATCTCCACTGGGTATGTATACCAGAGCTTTCTTTCCTCTCCCTCACCAGACATTAGCAGGGTGTGCAACACCGGTACTGGAACCTCACATCTACAGAGAGGCATGCTGGGATGCAACCAGATCACGACCGAATACATGCATACAGCCCAGCAGAATTAGAACCTACGTTGGTAATATTTCCTCCACAGATGTTCGGTCTTTCATTCTCAACACATCCAAACCTAATTAATAAAGTACATTTTTTTTTGCATACGTTTGCTTTGAACTTAAGTTTAGTCAATACATGATCCGTCTTCTAGCACTGAACTGAATTTTGCGTGTGGATTAGCTTTCCCTATTTCCATTGTTAACGTGTGATGGCGTAGTCTAATTTAACAGGTGCTTGTAATTTACGTCCTCAAGTCAAGGACGAGAAGTCAACGTGTTAGTCCAACTGATCGGTGTAAGAGTTAAATTCCCTACCTCAGCATCAGCACACCGGATGTTTAGGAACGAGCGCTCTTATACACGTTGGGCCATACAGTTTTATTTGTTATGTCAGAAGAGATACTGTTGAATCGTTCTACTTTTGATATGAGGCTATTGGTGTGTCTGTTCTGTCCGCAGATATAGTATTGAATCGTTGTTCTTGTGGATTGATACTACTGGCCATAATCAAGCTTCTGTTAACAACATTGTGTTGTGCTAGAATATTTGTACCCTGGTACCAATAACATTGGAACCCAGATAAATCATTACTTTCCTTGTATTTCTCTTGCTTTGAAACAAACATGCTGAGTTTTGTTTGCGCGTAAAGCACATAGGTTGGTTAATATTATATTGCTAGGAACGTTATTTCCCGTTTTATGTCTTTTAGTGGTCGTGCAACATTTTGTACTAAAAGCAAGTATACCACAAGTTCTTATACATTCCATCTTTCTCATGGCATTTATTAGCACAACGAAAATCACACCCTCATCCTCTAGTCAGAAATTAAAACACGAACCATCTCATCGCGAAAACCCACCTGACGGTGGAAATATTAAAGACACCAGTCTAAAAGAAGAACAAGAAGAAGAGGAGGAGGAGAAGGGGGAGTAGATTGCGGAGGGGGGTGAGATGGATGAAGCCGTAGATGAAGAAGAGGAGCAAAAGATGTAAAAAAATAAATAAACGGAAGTAGAAGAAGAGGAAGTAAAAGAAGAAGAAGACTGTTAGGCAACGTATACAGCGTTATATAGCTAGACAATTGGAAAACTCGTCTTGTGGGAGGTGTATGTCTTCATTTCTCAATGAGAATACCTTACAGAGATAATATATTATTTTCTCTTTAATTAGGTTTTTCCATCATTTCACTAAATATTGTTTTAATCGACATATTTCTTTATACACGTACTCCTTTCTTTTGAATGTATGTCACAAAATATAATGTTATCCAAAGTTCTATTTCTCTTTTTTTTTCTTTTTTTTTGTAATAAGAAAATATATCATGCTTTCAAAGAAATTATTATGTTTATCGCGAGAATGTCATGAGCGGTTTATCACGTATGCTGTAAATATAGGAACCACTTTTGCGAAGTGACTAGCATGCCTGTGTGCGGCCGTGTAGTCGAGTTTTGGAATTCACTTAACACGGGAATTTAAAATATAAATTACCTTAGCTCCCAGGTTGACATAGTCTAAAATTTGTATCGGCCAATTTTATCGGAAGTAACCCAACCGGCATGATGTCCTCACATCATTCATCAACTGCTGATTGGTCTTTAATTAAGGGACTAATGCCATAAACACAATACGCTTGTTGGCACGAACAGGGATCATGTACTTATTGTGTGTCATAATGTCATTTTAAAATGCTTTCTTTGGGTAGTTCATTGAATTCACGTGGAAACGTGCCCACGTGTAATTGGCATCAATGCCATAGTTAGCGTTCCAGCTTCATTCTACACTGGCATCGTTTTCTCATACATGTGTTAACTGTTGTTAGTTCTTTCATTGAACATATTTCGAATTCATCGTCATTATGGCCAGTCTTTCCCTCAGTTAGGGAGACGACGAAAGCAGACTCGAACTCTCGTCCAACCGCGCTCATGATATTATCAGTGGAGCTACCTATCAACTGCGGTAACTCGCCAGCTATTGTACACGTATACCAGGTAGCTGTTGAAAGCTCCCAGAGTGTGTTATCGTAGTGAAATCACACCCGCGTTATCGGAGCCCATAAGGAGAAAATTAGAATAGTAACATTCTTTGGCATTACATGTTATATGAGGCGACTCGGGGAGGAAGGGAGGGGAGGGGAGGGGGGGGTGTATTGGCCACAACATCCAGTGAAAAATGTTAACCGCAAAAATCCAAAAATCCAACTAACTATGACTAAGTTGAAAAAAAAGGTAAGGGAAGAAAAACAATCAGCTAACCACGACGATCAAATATTTTCTACGGAAAAAAAAGCATAACACGATACTGAGAAAGCCGTATTCTGGAGTTGGCACCTGTTCTGCTGTCGAGGACTGGTGGGCTCCTGCGCTGTCAGTTTGAAAAGGGTCGTTCTAGTGTGCTCCAGTACACTCAATCAGCAGCAACATAATAGACATGCTTTGAGATAGCTGGCAACGTATGCTGCAGGCTACAGACATGTATTCAAGACTGTAGGTAGGGTGATACTGTCTGTGTGGTGTTCTCCTATATAAGCATTTAGTCATGATCGTGTAACACACCTCCATAACCTGTCATGGCTTATAAAGCTGTGTTTCACTTTCCGGACATACCGAGTGGAGGCTAGCAACCAGCTGAGGACTATTTGGAAGCAGACCGCTTTGCGTTGATTTCTATGGTGTCAGAAAGCAATGGCAAACTTCTAAGCTAACATTGGCTAGTAAATTGCAGGCCGCTAATAAATCAATGCGATGGTTGCAACGGCCTGCTTAGGACATATAACTAACTTAACTTTATTTACCTACATATATAAACATGCCTGTTGTGAAATCCTCATCAAGTTAACGTCGTCTGGCTGTTCAACCATTGACATATGCCTGGGTCATTGACATTGAGGTGAGTGACCTGTGTAGCGGGACTACGAGAAAAACAACCAGCCATGAGAAATAATGGTGAGGGTGAATGGAGACCCCCAGGGTGGATGGGGAGAGAGACAGTTTTAGGCTGGGGTGTAATGTTGTTGGGAGCCCAGGGAGGGGCTACACAGCAGGGTTAAAAGACAGTGGAAAACTTTGACTGGGCAGTTGAAGCTGGGACCGACTGAGAGTTGGGTCGCTTTGGATCAGTGGATGTTTTGGACTCCGAGCGGATCGGTAGTCTAAGGAGAAGGAGCGGAGTTGGATATAGATCTCCGTCCTGTGTTGTTCTTCTAGTTGTGAATGCAGGCCTAAAACCCAGTGGGGTTTGGATAGTTAATAGAGACCTGAACCCAGAGTGGGTTGGATAATTGATGAAGGCCTGAACCCTGAGTGGGTTGGATAGTTAGTGGAGACTAGACCCAGTGTGTGGGTTGTATTATGTGAGGTCCAGCCGTGGAGAGTAGTTGGACTAAGTGTCTTGTGAATTCGAGATTCAGCAGGCCTTGAGAAGGCATTGATGTGTGCGCTTTAAGTTGTGAGGAATATATATATCTTCTATGGATTATATTGTTTCTGCATATATAAGGATGTTCCGTTTGTCCGTGTTCTTTCTGTATTAAAGGATTATGTGCACCAACTCAATCTTGTTAAATGACTGATGGATGTGTATTACTGGGGTGAGTTGCATTGTGAGACAGTTAGATAGCTCAATTGACACACCAGGAGCGTCGTTACCTAGACAACGACCATATCACGCACTTATCATCAAGAACATCGTTACAACCATTATTGTGCATTTCTGCTTCCATTAATCGGATTATTTCATTGAAAGGTATTTATTATGTCGGGAACCTGGTTAGGTACCTGGTACATCCCTGCTTCCACCATGTGGATTATTTCACTATAAGGTACTGTATCGGAATCTCGGTAGCCAATTCATGTAGTCATGTGTTGGAAGTCTCACCGAGGCAAATCATTACAATTGAATTGGGCTTCCAGTTCGACGCTGCCTAAAACAGGTGACAGGAAATGTGTTGGGAAGTAAGGGCGGCCGGTGCGATATTATCCACCACACCTGTCGTCTGATGATTTGTTTATTAAAATATGGGGAATGACACCTTGTGCCAAGTAAGCCTCAATGCCTGTAGAAGGGGCTTTTTACTTTATTACTCAATCAAATGAAACAAAATTGCCCTGTAGCAGTTTTCAGCTATGGGTAGCGCCATCACATTGTGTAGCCCTAGAGCAAGGAGGAAGAGGCGGCCTGTCTTTTCCTCATTGTGGCTAGAAAAAGCCTAGGAGTTGAACCCGCGTCCGACTGTGTTCAAGACATTACCAGAGTAATTCGCTATCAACTTCGTTAGCTCACCCGTCACTCTGTCAAATGGTTAGCATAATCTATGAATCACATGCGCACGTCACTCTATCAAATCGTTTAGCATAATCTACGAATCACATGCGTCCGTCACTCTATCATATGGTTTAGCATAATCTAAGAATCACATGCGACCATCACGCTATCAGATGGTTTAGTATGTTATTCGAATCACCTGCGCCCGTCACTCTATCAAATGGTTTAGCATAATCTATAAATCACATGCGCCCGTCACCCTATTAAATGTTTAGCATAATATTTGAATCAGATGCACCCTCACTCTATCAAAAGACTTAGCATAATCAATGAATAACGTGCGCCCGTCACTCTAAATGGTTCAGCACAATCTATGAGTAACATGCTCACGTCACTCCATCAAATGGTTTGACATAATCCATGAATTACATGCGCCCATCATTCTATCAAATGCTTTAGCATAATCTAAGAATCACATGCGCCCGTCACTCTATTAAATATTTTAGCGTAACATACGAATCACATGCGCCGGCACTTTGACAAATGTTTTAGAATAATATGTGAATCAGATGCGCACGTCATTCTATCAAATGGTTTAGCATAATCTATGAATCACATACGCCCGTCACTCTATCAAATGGTTAAGCATAACCTGTGAATTACATTCCAATTCCAATTCCAATGTTCAATACAAAAATTCCACATTCGGTCTCGTCTAACCTGCCTCCTGAGCTTTGGTTATTGTTGAGATTCGTGGTTTTTTGTCGGTATTTTTACCCTGTTTCTTGTTTTGTTCGCTCTTACGAGTAAGTCCTATCTCGGACTGGTTATATAAGCGTTTGTGTCAGTCTCGTCAGATGGGGGATTGGTCGGCGGATGTCCTTTGTTCCCGTCTCCTGGTGGTTTCTTTTGTTGATGAAGGCTGCTGGCTCCTCTGGCTTGACTGGTTGCAGTCGTTATAAGGACTCTTTGTTTGATGTTTGGTTAGTTTTCCTTTTGTTCTGAGTTTGTGTTACCTTCTCGTAGTTGCTGTGGTATTCTTCCTTCATTTGTTTCCAGATGACTTGCTTTTCCATATGATATTTATCGTCCCGTGTGCGGGGGTCATTTTCGTATTGTTTGCATCGTAGTCTAGCTTGTCTTTCCCTTTCTTCGAAATCGGCTTTATATATTTCTCTCCTCTTGCGTAGAGCTAAGACAGGACTGTCTTCCTCGTCTGTGCTCCCGTTATCCTCAGGCTCCTCTAGGTCACATTCATCTACCTGGCGGGATGCTGATTTCATCTCGGGTTACTTAGGTATCGTGGCTGGACTACTGGCTTCTGCTTGCAGTTTCTGATTGGTCTGTGGCTTGGCTCCATCATTCGTCTTTTTGCCTTCTTTTTTATGCATTGTCTTTATCAGTTTTTCGATGTGTTTTTTTAATTTGTTGTGCTTCATCTTGCTTCATCTCATCTGTTAGTTTGGATTGGTGTTGCGTCCTTTCGGCATTCAATAGTTCTCTTTCGGTCTTGATCATTTGTAGGATTTCCTCGCTTTCCTTATTCATCTTAGCCATGCGCTCCATCTCCTGTTTGATGTTGTGCTGGATCTCTTTCATGTCGGCCAGCAGCTTCTCATTATCGCTGGTTGGTGCTGGCGTCAGTATTGCCTTGACTTGCTTCTTCAGCTCGTCTATCTGGTTCTGCAGTTGATCTCTTTCAGCTTGGGATATACACGTCGCCGTCTCGCACCTCCGTATTGCTTTTTATTGGCGTCTTTGTGTTAATGGAAAGCTTTAAGACGTCTCTGTGACTTTGGAGGTACGGACAGCCCAAGTATCTTGCTCCATGCTTGCCCAGACAGATGGCGCACTTTCTTTTGCTGTTGGGTTCTCGGAAGTCTATGTTCAGCTTGGCCAGTGACACTCCTTAAAGGCGTGGTCGGCAGATTTATGTCTTACTGCGACATGCTGCTCTGCTGTGGCCTGCCCTCTGGCATCATGAACATTGAGTGACTCTTAGGATGAATCTCTCTGGTTGTTGCATTTTCTTGTTGATTGAGATTGTGGTGGGCATCTCGCTGCCCTCGGGCGTCACCACCGCCAGCGACGTAGGGATCTTTGAGTAAGTCAGGATCCGCTCCGCCTTCAAGATTCTGATGTTGAGATTCTCTTACTACAGCTGCTTCTGGATTTCTTCGTCTGACAGTTCCACTTGAATCCGTTTGACAACCCATCGGACTGTTTTTGAGTCGGTGATTCCGACTCTGGTGTCTTTCTCCTCCTTCTTCTCTTCTGTCTTGGATCTTGTCTGTGGTGGGCTGTCGTCGATCTTTCTCGTGGTAGCTTCAGTTGTAACTGTGGTTTTAGGTTATTTGTTGCTGCTCGAAGGAAGGCTCTCCACGGTCGTCTTCTTTACGGTTTTAGCGGCTCCCACGCTGCACATCTTCTGTGTCCGTTGTTTCTTGGTATTGGACTTGCACGTGCCATTTCCCTCCCCCGTATCAGGCTTCTTGACTTGTTCAGGCGACTTGTCTTGATGCACGCATGAATTACATGCGCCTATCACTCTATCAAATGGTTTAGCATAATCAATGAATCACATGCGCCCATCACTCTATCGGATTGTTTAGCATAATCTGTGAATCACATGCGCCCGCGAATCTATCAAATGGTTTAGTATAATATGTGAATCAGATGCGCCCGTCACTCTATCAAATGGTTTAGCATAATATGTGAATCAGATGCGCCTGTCACTCTACCAAATGGTTTTGCATAATCTATGAATCACATGAGCCTATCACTCTATCAAATAGTTGAGCATAATCTATGAATCACGTATGTAAATGTGTTTTTACTTCAATGAACCTTTCATTTGATGCTTTTATAATGTATACAGTACTGTATGACTTTTATTTTGTCCCTTAACGAATTCCAGTGATATCTTTTCTCTTTCTCACCAAAGTCTTATTTTGCTGCGGTATCTTTCATGACATTCTTAAAGATAATTTCGTTACACGACTCATGAAACTTGTGTTCTTTCCTCTTCGCAATATATTGATCCAGACTGATTTTGAATGACGATTACAGCTGATTTTAATAAATACGTCTTTGCTGATGGACCACATTTTTAAAATATGTTTTGTAATAGTTTTGTTCTTATAGCAATGCAGGATGTCCCATGTGTATCTAAAAATTCTCTTTGTTTCTTCTGGCCCGTGGGCTTTTCCTTATTTCTTGGAGGAATTGCTTTTCTAACTCAATCAATCAATCAATCATGTGCCATGCCGGTAATCGTGGGCTGTCAAGACTCGCCATTTCACTCGATCACCAGAGTCGTGGATCAGGTCAGTGTTACTGTCTCGACCATGCCATGTGGCCAAGCCATCCAGGTATTTTCCTCTCGGTCTTCCCCTTGGTCTGTTCCCTTCGATCTTGATAGTTGTCACTAAGTTCTCTAATCCATTTCTTCTCATAACATGCCCAAAAAATTTAACTGTCTACATCAAATTTATCTAATCAATTTACGATTTCCATTTGTCTCCTGTAGTACTTGGTCATTGGTTTTTCTGTCTGTCCATGATATTCTTTGCATTTTCCTCAGAAACCACATTTCTGCAGCCATCAGATGTTTTTCAGCTAGACTGCTCATTGTCCAAATTTCATCCATACAAAAGAACAGGTTCTATGTATCCCCTCAACACATGTTTTCTCGTTTTAATTGACATCTTTTTCTTGGTCAGAATGTTTTTCATCTGGCTAAAGGCTACTTTCGCCAAGGCGATTCTTGTTCTAATCTCTTCAAGGCATCTCCCATCAGATGCTATGACATTTCTGAGATAATTGTACCGATTCACTGGATAAAGAATATTCACTTGTATATTACATTGTGGTATTTCGTTCTTCCTTGTGACGACCATACTCTGTGTCTTTTTACAATTATATTCTAACCCCTGTTGCTCACTGTGTACAACAACCGCATCTACTAATTGTTGCAGACCCTGCTCATTGTCTGCAATTAATACTGTATCATCTGCATAATTAATGTTATTGATGTTTCGTCCTCCAATCCTTATTCCATTTATATCTTCTATATTTCTGAAAATATTGTCACTGTGTAGGGAAAAAAGATCTGGAGACATGCCACATCCCTGCCTAACACCTCTCTTAATAGGCTGATATTGCCCCACTTCACTATCAATCCTTATGACAGCTTGTTGTTTCCAATATATGTTTTTTATAAGTCTAATGTCTTTCCCATCAATTTGTAGATCTGCGAGAATATCCACCATATTGACATGTCTAACTCTATCGAAAGCCTTTGTGTAGTCAACAAAGCAATGATGTATATCCTTGCTTACTTCTATAGCACGTTCCACAACTGATCGCAGTATATACACAGCATTTACAGTATCCTTTCCTTCTACAAACCCACATTGTTCTTCCCCTATTTCAGGTTGTATTTACTTCCTCACTCTTTGCATGATATTTCGTAGCAAACTCTTTGTGATGTGACTCATTATACTAATTGTTCTATGTTGATCACATTCCAAGGCTCCTGATTTCTTTGGGATTGCAATAAATACAGAGTTACTTAATTCAGAAGGTATATCTCCAGTATCATATAATGTGTTCAGCAGTCTAGTGACTTGATCTATTCCATATTCTTCTAAAGCTTTAATCATTTCTGTTGTGATGTTATCTGCACCGGGGGCTTGCCAGGTTTCATATGTTTAATAACATTTCGAACCTCCATCTTCAAAATTGGCGGTCCTTCATTATTAAATTAATATCATACGGTTCCTCTCTGTTATCATCATAAAGGTTTTTCACATAGTCTATCCATACATGTAAAATCTGATCTTTTTCTGTTATGATTTTGCCATCTTTAGTTTTTAGACAACCTGCTGATGTACTTGTTCTTTTATTAGTAAGTTCCTGAATTCTTTTGTGCACTAATTTGGTATTTTGACTGTTGTGTTGTTTTTCACTTTCTAAGCACTTTTCCTCAAGCCATGCTTCTTTTACCTCCTTACATAATATTCTGACTTGACTGTGAATTTCTTCATATTCGGCAGAATTATTTTTGTTGAGTCTTCTTGTTTCCATTAGGTGTAAAATTCCTTCAGTCATCCATTTCTTACGACCCACCTTCTTTAATTTTGGAATAGTTGTTTCTGCTGCCAAACTGATTGAATTCTTCAACATTTCCCATTGATCATCCACATCCTGGAATAGGATCTCTAGATCAGACAATATATCAAATCTGTTCTGTACTTCTATGTTGAATTTGTTTTTATTTCCTTGTCATTACTCAATGTACACAAATCATAATTAGTGTTTCCTGTTTTATACATGACTTTCTTTAACTTTATCCTCAATGTTCCTGTAAGTAATCTGTGGTTACTATAACAATCAGCACTGGGAACTGTTTTTGCTATTGTTAACGCGTTTCTAAACCTTCTGCTAATTAGAATGTAGTCAATCTAGTTTCTAATCCTGCTATCAGGACTCCTCCATGTTCATAATTGTCTAGGGTGTTGCTTAAACCGGGTGTTTCCTACAATCATGTCCTGTTCTTTTGCCCACTCTACGAGTCTGTATCCTCTTTCATTTCTCTCTCCTAAACCATAGTTTCGTACTGTGTATCTATCATCTTGATTTCTTACTTTTGCATTGAAGTCCCCTATTATGATTTTTATTTCTGAATTTTTACATTTTTTTAAAAGCAGACTCTATGTCATTATAAAATTCCTCTACACTATCTTCACTGGATTCTCCTGTTGGGGCATATACTTAAATAACATTTATGCTAAAAAGTCTGCCACTTAATTTAACTAGTAGAACTCTGTCTGACACGGCCCAATATCCTTGAACAGATTTTGATGTTTTCCGGTCCAAGATAATTGCCACTCCCCTTTGTCGATTTTCTCCTCCAGAACAAATAATTTTAAAATCTTCATCTATCTTGATGCCTGCTCCTGTCCATCTCGTTTCGAACAACGCCTAAAATATCAATTTTCTCTCTTTCCATTTCTTGTTTTATGTTATCTAATTTTTCGTCGTCGTTTAACGTCCTAACATTCCATGTTGCTAATGTTAATGTCTCTGTCCTTGTCTTGCGATGATCAGTCTTTTTGTCTTTTCTACCTACTGCAGTCAAAGTAAATTGACCATTGTCTCTGAAGATGACGTGTGTTCTATTAATGGTGTAAAATTCCTTTATATAGCCTTGCCGTGTAGCAATTTGTTTAATTTGTTTCCTTTGCTATTGTTCTACTGCACCTCCTTCAGTTTGAGATATGTATTAGTTTTATCACCTCGTTTTGTTTGTTTGCATATCCTTTACAGGACATCGCTGTCAACATCAGCATCTTTCAGCTGATTGTTGATTTCTTGGCAAGATTACGCTCAGTAGTTTGCTATTGCTTTCTGAGCGACCGGCTCACATACCCCGTAATTTACCGACGAGATTAGAACCGCTACTGATTCTCGCCGTCGTCACGTTATTCACAAGAGTATATTTATCACCTCTTAGCCCATTTAATTTATCTGACACTTTGTGCATTAATCTCGTGTTATACTTGCCGTGTTTTTGTTTTTGTTTTTGTTTTTGTTTTGTTTCTAAATTTCTAATTTAGCCATCGTTCTATGTTACAACGGTACATGTATATTCTAGGTCCCTATGAACCATGTTAAATTTAGGTTATGCTTGTATCTCCGTAAGCTATGTTAAACATATGTCACTCTTGTGTCTATATCTTTATAAACTATATTAAATAAATGTTACACTTGTGTCGTATGTTTCTGTAAAACACGCGAAATAAATGTTACGCTTGTGTCTAATATCTCAGTGAACAACATTGCATACATTATTTTTGTCACTGTTAGATCTCTTTCACACATGTACACTCACCCACACACACACATATATATGTATGCATGCATTTATAATACCCATGTGCTAAGTCATTTGTAGAACACCGCTCTCATCATGGCACGCCTAAAATACTCTCGATCCATGGCCCGTTCATGATGTGTTTCATGCATATTCATGCCTGATGTGTCCCTATTTTCCTTGACCCATAATCGCATTTCTCACGCCTTGCCTGGTATTACCTGATCTGATTCCTTTACTGGTGTTCGTTATAAACATTTGTGGAGTGTGATGTGACTTAATTATTTTAAAATAGTTTACACTTCTGTCAGACTGAGAATTCAGAACATTCAAGTTACCACGATGGGATGTGTCCATCCGTCGAATCGCTATTGCTGTGAATGGTACGGCTTAACCTTGGTTATCTTGTTTTCTGCTTGTTTACCTTCGACCACATTTCCTTCTCTTGTCATGTTATGTCCGCAGAAAATGTTTCATATCTATCTTGCTCCATCTGACAGTGTCCATATTTAGTTTTACTTTTCACAAAGTGGCATTAAAACACCGAAGCCAATGCCCATTACTTCTATACAAAGGAGATAGCGTGCTCGATCCAGAGCCCGGAGACCACGAAAAGCATATATAGACTAATAAAGAAGTTTGGAAGCGAAAAATGGCTAGCAGAAGATACTATTTTGAAGATCTAGCAAGATATGCAGATGTAACTGCCCCGGAAGGAAACTCAGAGATATGTACAACCTTAAAAGTAGCAGGAACATACAAGTGTAAAAAATCACTTGAACAAACCAAACAATAGTGTGTTTAAGTCCTCATCAACGTTAATGATGCGGGGCAGCTATATTACGAGCAGAATAAGCAAGGCTACATTTTATAAAATGAAAAAAATATATGATGCAATAAGTCAAATGATCATTGAATGAGAAAAAGTGCAGTGTGCAGCCTTTATTACATATAGTGGCATTTGAAAGTTTAACACACAATTTTGTAAGAACAAGGAAATACACGATAATAAACAAGATTGATGGAATATAAAAGACAAGAACATAAAGAAGGAAGAAAGAAAGAAATACAATAAGCGTTTGAATATAGACAACAATGATCAAATAGGCATTTGGGAAATGTCATGTCGAATGAAATGTACATGTTGAAGATATTCTGATTAATCACTCATTAGATATTTCATCATTTATTTGAATGTGTGTACATGGGAAATATCAGCCCCAATAAGATTCCCGCACCGATTGTTCTTTATACACACATGTTTGTTTTTATTGAACATTAACTAAGGTGATGCCATGGATTCCGGTTGAATATAGTATGTCTTATTATGCAATATTGATGTGAATGCAATATGCAATATGGATGTGAAAGTTGGAAATCAACGGTAGCTTTAGATAAAAAATTAGACAATTTTGAGAACAAATGTCTTAGACTTCTAAACATCCACTGGACAGACTTCAGAACCAATTCGCAAATAAGACAAGAGACTAAGCAAGATACCGTATCCAATTTCATAAGAAGACGCCTTTGGAACTACATCGGCCATGTACTCAGAATGGACAAGTCAAGACTCCCCTACCAAGCCCTCATATGGTCACCAGTAGGGAAAAGAAAACGGGGATAACCAAGAGAGACCCTGCGTAGAACCATCATTAGAGAAGGCTCATTCAATGGCCAAGTGAATATCCAAGATCTACAACAGGTAGAGCGAACCGCCAAGCATGGAGAGACAGGACTTCTGCCCTATGCGCCGCCTTAGGCTCAAGAGGAAAGACTAACTAACTAACTATTATGCAATATTATTATGTTCTCTCTGAAACAACAGACCAGAATGTTAACAATAAGCCTTCCTATATTAGCATTTATTGGATTAGCATGATCCAGGAAAAGCTTAACTAGTGTCATGTCCTTTACATTCCTGGTACATACTGGTGCTATGGAAGTACGGAATATGCTATCGATAGGCAACGCTTTGGAGAGTGATAGCTTTTTCTTGTACGTTAACTCTTTCGCTACCACGGACCGATCTCGTGCCGCAAAGGACGGACTGTGGTGGCAATTGGTTATTCTATCGACACAGAATGATCAGTGGTTTATTTGATACATTTCTGCTCCATTTCGGAATTTTAAGTTACAGTAAACTGAAAAGTCGCACAACCGGAAGATAGCTACATCATGGTTGTGCCGTCAAACATTTGTTAACATTGGATTTTTGTGTATTTTCAGTTTTAAAGTTGTTTGTTTTGGTTTTTCACAATGGAAACGTCCACCAGTATGCGTCCTCGAAGAATGACTTCAGATAAAGCTAGTTTATTGTTTGAAACAGTTTTAAACAATAGTGATTCCGATATTAGTGATTAAGACAGCAGTTTTATATGTGAATCTAAAGCTTTTGCACGTGGTGATAAAGATACTAGTGTAACTTCGACATCAGCTGCCGTGTCTGACAATGAATGTCCGTCTGACAATGAATGTCAGGGTGTCACAATTACTTCTCAGCGCAAAGGAAAGCAAACAGTACAAAATAAGAATAAAACTGGAGGAAAAAACTTGAATTTACAAGCTTCTGTCGAGAGTGATGAACCTATCCCATCATCATCGACATGGCAAGATGTTGTCAGAAGGGAAAACAAAACCGAAGTTTGAGTTTCGTCCTCGAAGATCTCACGTCAACTCTAAACTTTATCAACTGCAAACACCTATAGATTTTCTCAAAGTTTTTTGATGATGACATAGTAGATTGTTTAATTAAAAATGTAAACAAATATGCAGAAAAGATATTGATGCAGAACACATTCTAGCCTGTTATCCTGGACCCCACTCACGAAGCACGAATGGCTGAAGTTTACGTCTGTCATTATTGCTATGGGACTTGATCCAACACCATCTATCAAAGACTACTGGTGTACAAGTGCACATTTATATACTCCTTGGTATGCCACTATGTTTCCCAGGAATCGATTTGAATCTATTTATCACACCATGTTTCACGTATGTGAACCAGAGGCAAAAAAAACAAAACACCAAAGGTACAAAAAAAATTATCCTCTTGTTGACATGATTCTGAAGAAATTCCAGGATGCATTTTACCCATTTGAAAATGTGTCCATTGAGAGAGATAAAAAAGCTAAAAAACCATGCATTGTTGTCTCTACCAAGTCTGTAGTTGGAACTGTTGAGAGCGGATTGCGAAAACCGCTAAGCAAGCCGAAGATGATCAATGAATATAACATGGCGATGAATGGCTGCGACAGAATGGACCAAATGGTTGGATATTATAATATCCATGATAGGAAAACCATTAAGTGGTGGAAGGAGATCTACTACTGGATCTTTGAAATTGCACAGATCAATGCTCACATCCTACATTCCATATGCCAAACAGAGAAAAGAGGAAAAAAACTGTCATTGAAGGATTTCCTAATGTTAATTCCTAAAAAGACATGCTCTAGAATCTGCGGCCAAACTTCTTTTCGGATGATTTGGAGCAATTGTGTTAATAGTTTAGAAAAGTGGTGTTTGTTCAGTAAATTCAACAGGATTAGCAGTGTTTTAGCAGTGATCAGGATAACAACGCCCCTTGGAAAGTGCCACGTTTTCATCATTTTTACATTTTTTGGTCCAATCATTTTACAAAATATATTACATTTACAACCTATACTATAGGATAGCAATAATTCCAATACCTACATATTCCTTGTGCAATCCACTTGATTTTGATATATAAGACAACATTTCTGCTACAATTTTAACCATTTTCATAACATTATTGTGACACACCCATACTGCCAGTTTTCTGCCATAATTTGTTTTTTCATTTTGTGTGAAAAAGACCAAAACTTCCTTTTGGGTAATTTTAATGAGCAATACTGTTTATATTCCTCAAGACAAGTGGTGCTTGTTTGATTATTCAGTAAATTAAACATGATTAGCAGTAGAGCAGTCTAGAAAACAACCTATAGCAATAAATCCATTACCAACATATTCCTTGTGCAATCCCCTTTATTTTGATATATAATACAACATTTCTGCTACAATTTTAACCATTTTCATAAATTTATTGTGACAGACTCTAACTTCCAGTTTTCTGCCATTATTTTTTTTCATTTTTTGTGAAAAAGACATGGTTCAGAATATGCACCAAAACTTCCTTTTGGGTGATTTTAATGAGCAATACTGTTTATATTCTTGAGACAAGTGGTGTTTGTTTGATTATTCAGTAAATTAAACATGATTAGCAGTATAGGAGTGTAGAAAACACCTTATAAGTGCAGTTTTTTAAATAATTTTTACCTCTTTAATTTCAGTTGTTATCATTACACCTCTCATTATTGTCATCATATTTGTAACCTATCAATTAATTATTAACACTGTCATGTTCCTTGTGCAATCCTCTTTAATTTGATATGTAATACAATAGATCTGCTAACATTTTAACAATTTTATAAGCATTATTGTAACACACCCCTACTTCCTATTTTCTGCCATGAATTTCTGTTTGGTCAGGACCCAATTTTTGTTTGATAGCGAAAGAGTTAAATAGTCAAGACTAAAACGATATGCTTCATGCGAGGACATTTGTATTTTGTCTTACATATGTAATACATATGTATTATTTTGTATTATGCGGATATTTGTATTTTTACATTCAGAATAAGAATTAAGTTTGAGGTAGTTACCACAGCTCTTCGGTGGTTTGGTGAGACCCCATACACTGGGGTTGTTATTCCTCTCATTCTTAGTCGAACCTTCAGAAAGCCCATCGAGATTGGTTATATTGTGAATAGCTAAGAATTATAAGTATATCATATGTAAACGGCCACAGGTAGATCTAAACCAGGAAGCGTTGGGAGATTATTATTTGCATTTCTCTAGGGTACCTGTCGCGGTGCACTGGAAACACCCTCTCCTCTGCATATGCAAACAGTAGAGTATTATGGATGGAATTATAAATGTTGCCTACTTTTAATATTAATTTTATAACTATGTTTGTGAATGCCTGTCAGGAAATAATGGGAGGTTGTAAAACGTTACCTTACACCGATCAAATATTGCTTAGTCATGGAGTTGGCAGTCGGGGTCAAAGGTTGACCAATGAAACGGCAAGAGCCGACCAATGAAAATGCGGTAGACACATGCCCGCGCATGGCCAGCAGACATTCGGTCATTTCACCAGGCGGGCCTAGCAAAGACGGTCTAACTCCAAATTTTATCATACTTGCTAAAAGGCAAAACCTATGACTTGTTAATACGGCTAGGCCCATGCTTTGGTGATCCAATAAATAATTGTAAGCTTGAGAGGCTACCAGAGTTGCTACTGCACCACCACGCTTTCATCACCGAGCTACTGACGAGAAGAGCCAGTGAGTGGCTGACCACTAGGCAGAAGCAGAGCAGAGTCTGGCTCCATGCAGCACTAAGATAAATGAGCCTCCAACCTTGCCAAAATCCACTGACCGCTGAATCCTTCTGCTAGGACCTAAAACTAGGTCATACACTACCACTGATTACAGAAAGAGCTTTAGGCACATCCAACACTTAAAGATAAATTTAAATATTGAGCACAACCCACTAATGGCAACGCCGATCGCATTCTGGTATGAACCTAAGACCTATCCACGTCAATATGGAAGCACTATACTCGAGTTTCGCCCTCGTTTGAGCTCGTCAGTAGTGCATATCACTGACCGGATCCGGAAACAGTCCCGGATCACGCGTGTGAAGCGGGTGTGTAACCACGCGGCACACACTGGACACACCAAATTATCACAACAGAATACCACAACGCTACCCATCGTAGGCTATGCTCAAGTGATATGCACTACTGACGAGCTCAAACGAGGGCGAAACTCGAGTATAGTGCTTCCATATTGACGTGGATAGGCCTTAGGTTCATACCAGGATGCGATCGGCGTTGCCAGTAGTGGGTTGTGCTCAATATTTAAATTTCAAATCCCGAAACAACCACATAATCAATTTATTATTGCTCACTGGATTTAGGAGGCCTGGTGTTCCTTGCCAGTGAGAAGTCCTGATCGTTCGGGTCCCATCGATTGACGGACGTCGGTCGCGGCGATTGGGCAATCTTGAGCATAGCCTACGATGGGTAGCGTTGTGGTATTCTGTTGTGATAATTTGGTGTGTCCAGTGTGTGCCGCGTGGTTACACACCCGCTTCACACGCGTGATCCGGGACTGTTTCCGGATCCGGTCAGTGATATGCACTACTGACGAGCTCAAACGAGGGCGAAACTCGAGTATAGTGCTTCCATATTGACGTGGATAGGCCTTAGGTTCATACCAGAATGCGATCGGCGTTGCCAGTAGTGGGTTGTGCTCAATATTTAAATTTCAAATCCCGAAACAACCACATAATCAATTAAAGAGAAGTGTCAATTCTTCTTTTTTTTCAGCTTCAACAGCATCAAATAAACTTTACACTTTTATGTTGCTCTTTCAATTTGCTCTTAGACTTCTATTTATTAGTACACAGTTTATGAAAGCAAATGTAAGATTGATGTTTGATTATTTAGAGTGAGAATTCATTTCTTGAGTGATGATAATTCTCTGGGGGTTGTAATTCTATCACAGGAAATAGTAGCCCAGATAACTAAACCTGCTGTCTTTTCCCAATTGTTCAGCTTCAGGTTTTACTTTCTGGTGCCTGTGCCATTGTTAGGAAAGATGACATTTTCTGGGCCAAAAACCTCTACTCCTATTCTACGAGCCAACATGGTCTTCTTTTCCTACAGTGGATATACTTTCTTAAGGGTTAATCTTTGTCTTCTACTTTGGTGTGAGGATTCTCCTCTCCATTTTGAAGACCCTGCTACAGTACCTATTTTGAGACACTAAGTTTGGACAAAGCACATATTACACGTCACATATGACAGGTAACTAACTACAGGCTGACAAAGAATCAACTACATTGAACTAGGTTTCAGTCGGGATCACTTGTGAGAGTAACCGGCACAGGCGGAGACTATTTAAAGTCATTCTTAATCAACTCACTTTGGAAGACAATCGCTTTTAAATTAATTACCGAAAAGTGGCTGAGGCTTGGGTGGGCTCTAATTATAACTTCTGCTTATGAGGTTGAACGGGATAGGGCAATGGAAAAATGACTGACTGAACTCACTTTGGAAACAATTACCGTCACATTTATATCAGAATTGGGGCAGCATGTATGTATGTATGTCGGTCACAGGATTATTAATTTGAGCCAGGTGCTGGACCCTAATATAACTTCTCTTCTTAGGTTGAAAGGGGTAGGGGTAATGGTAACATGGACCTCACTTCAGAGACAGTGTTCCTACACTCTGGCATCTGTTCAGACAGCCGGAGGCGATGACTGCAAGGTTGATTGCATCACTCAATAAACTGCGTGTTATTAAGTTGTAATAGGTTAGGTCATGTTACACTGTTCAACGTAGTTCTAATTGTGTGTTCATGTTTGTAATAATGTGTAGCATGATGTTAATATTTTTCATTTTAATTATAACATGATAAAACACTTTGTATTGTTACATTGAACTATATTAAATTATTGTAAAACATAAGTAATCATGCTACATTACATAGCTCATAAATAAAAAAATCCTATATACTACTACAGTAGCTCCGAAGAAGAACTTGTTTAGTTGTTTTCTGACATCATAGCTAGCAATAATACCACAGTGCTAAAGCTAGTGGCCAGTTCTCTCTCGGCGCTGTAAGCGGCATTTGAAAGGATGAACCTGCCGGATGAAGCCTTTGACGTCATCGTGACTGGATCGAAAATCTGCAGGAACCAGTTTCTCATTCTCTGGGGGAAGAACATCGTACTTCTGGAGAATGCTTGTGACAAGCATGAAGACGCGTGACCTGGCGAAAACTTCCCCAGGACATGCGCGAACTCCTATACCGAATGGAAGTAGGCTGAGGAGGATGGAGTAAAACAATTACAGTTTAGCTATGGCATCATCTCTGGTGTGCATTGTGTGTAAGGTCTATTAAACAAGTATAGAACCTTTGGCTGGGAGAAAATGTCCCTTCTCACTTAAAGGACAGAAACCCGACTCCCCAATAAAGTACTCTTCGTGGTACTTTACACTTCTCCCACCAGTAACGCAATTGTCAGAAACATTTAAGTAAAGCCTCTTTTGGGAATGGAGTGCATAGAGGATGAGTACGATTTCATGATGGAGTTGTGGCTAATAGGAACATGGTAGCTCCATCGTAACACTGCACCAGCCATTCATCGCATCTGATACAGAATACTTTGGCTAAGCAATATTCCTTTGATTCACCAGGCTTTCTACTTTCCAAACATGGCCGCTGCCTATGCTTGGCTGTTTTCCAAACTGAGATTGCTGGTCATAGGCGCCAGACTTGATTCACGAAAAGACAGGATGCTTTACTCAATGGCCGTGCCATTTGTCGTTACCAAAATCAAGTCCTCAAACGCTTCGAACAATGTCAAGACCGCTGAGAAACGTGTGTAAACTCCCTAGGAGAGTACTTTGAAGGGGACTAGTTTTTTTTAGACACCCCCCCCCCCCCGGCGGCTACCTGCATATTTCCCGGAAAAGGTCCAATACTTTTTTAGTGTGTGAAGCTATGCACTCACGCACGCACCAAGGCACTCACACAATTAGGCAGGTATGCAGACAGGCGTCATACACGTGCACATTGGTAGCTGGTAGACAGACATGTACGCACGCACGCTCGCACACAGGTAAAAAAGCAAACAAACATGCATGCCTGCCTGCCTGCCTGTCTCTCTGTCTGTCTGTCTGTTTGTCTGTCTGTCTGTCTGTGTGTGTGTGTGTGTGTGTGTGTGTGGGGGACCATGAATGAATGAAATCATAGAATAATCATTAGACATACTGGAATAAGGCAACCTGTCCTTACTTCTTCCTGACTGGATGGTCTGCAGGCAAGAGTTCGCCAGACTTGTCCAGAAAGCGATCAGGTTTGAATGTCCAAGGATCCTCCCAAGTATGTTCATCATGATGGAAGAACCCGTCATTGACAAGCACCTTCAAAGATTGAAAGTGTTACATCTCGTTTTCAGAGTTGATTATAATGTAATAGAATTGTCATGGTGCTAAACGACACCTTTACTCAAAAGTCTACGTCGTTGGGATTTGATTGCAGTATGACGGGACGAGTCTAGATCACAATGTGACCATCACTAATACTACGTTAGCTGACGTACTATTTGCATTCTAAACCTCATATGGAGTCATTATGACGATTAATGACGTCATAATATAACGCGGTCATTGTCTGCGCTAAAACTAAACCCAGCAATAATATGGACGGCATTAATTCCCTGTCTTCAATGTAAATGACGTCGTAATTTGCTTTCTCTGTCTTTGACACTTATCTTCTATACCAATCAATGTGACGGGAAATGTAATTTTAGCTTCACCCACGTCATAGGGAAAATGCGATACCCACGCGGTACGCTAATACGGGAAAACATACGTTATCCACTTCCGCCCCGCACACTCACTCAACAGAGTAGACGCTAGAACAAAGAGGTGTTAACTATCTTTGGGGTGATAATCGCATTCATTCCTGGCTATATGAGCTTAAAGGAAACCTACATTTCTGCGCAAGACTGAGGGAACCTCGCTACTGCTGCTATTGCATAAACAATAACAGGGAAGACGGTCACCTGAAAGATACTTCACTACGTAGTGGAGACGGAACATAGAATCCGGTGGGGCATCAAGTACGTGGGTGGACCTTGACTCCAGACTTCAACAGAATCGAGAGCATCTCTACCCCTAGATAGAATCCAAAAGCTTCAAGTGACACCGTTCCATAGCATGGTCTGCGAGAATCAATGTCTGTAAGTGTGTGCGTAATGACTGCTTGAAAACATAGTAAAACCACACTCCCGTTGATTGCACAAAAACAATTTAGTATGATTTATAATCTAGTTCATTGGTTGTTTTATACTTGCACCAACGTACTCCACTCTTGATCATTTGAACGGCAGGTGTGCGAGAGTGTGTATGGAAGCGTATTATTTAACAGGGAGCTTACCAATGAGACAAGAGAAACCGACCAGATAACCTAGAGACTCGTGTTAGGTCTTCCTACAAATGCGAGTTTTCTTCACCTTCTGCCTTTTGTCAACAAAGTGAATCCCAGTATCTTCTATCGGGATCAGATATTCTTTTAACGAGCCTTTTATTTTAATTTTAGAGACTGACAGATAACTCTTGGGTAGGGATTTCTATCTATTAAAATAGACTTACCCTAACGGTCGGTGATATACCGATCGATGACGTTTTCCTTCTTGGCAAGTTTTGCTCTAAAAATAATGTCTCGTTCATCCCTAAAGAGAGTCGGCATAACCTTCCGTGCAGATGGCTGTGTGCGAAACTTCTATGGTTTCAGTGAATTGGGATTATTTCATTCTTTGCTCGCTCTCTTCATTTCCGTAATATCCTCTGAGCGTTGACTATTTATTGATTTAAGGCATTTGTTATTCAAAGACCCCCCTGCCATACACCGCAAGGTACTATATTGGCAGTAAATGACAGTTTTTTTTTTACAGTTATTCAATATGTTTTGATTTCTCGTGTTTGACAGTATTTAATATATTTAGATTTGTAGCACATGACACCGTTACAACAGTGTTTAAGATGCATTTATATTGCTAACAGGCGACATTGACCACACCACCCATCAAGCGGTGATTGGTCTATAAAATATGGGAAAAGGAACAATTCCCCAATATGCCCCAAGGCATGGAAAATGATTATTTACCATTACTACTTGTATCGCAATCCCGCAAATCGCTTGCGAAACACAGCTGCAGGCGATTTGAAGGCAGGCCGCCAGCGCTGATATTCATGGTATGAACGTAGGTCGTTTAGAAAGTAATGGAAAACTACTGCACGTAAGCTTGCCTACTAAATCACAAACATCCCAAATATGCTGGGATTGACTACGACGCCATGTAAAGGGCATATACTAACTTGTGGCCTCTACAACGTAACTACAAAGCTGAAGCCGCTATGGGGGAGCCGTAGCTAAAACGTTATGGTGCCTGCTTCAAGCTCAGAAAGTACCAGATTAGATCTCAATATAGCTCTGACATATGTCCAGGAATCGCAGGTACACAGTGATATTACAGGTCCCCATGATCCCCCTGATTTCTTCAGTAGTGAGACCGGATACTTAGCCTTCTGTAGCCGTGTGTACTAGTTGTACACGTTCGATATCCTGGGGCAGTTGGAAATAGAAAAGAGTTAGCTGCCCTGGAAAATTACTAAGAAAGAAAATATTACCGACGGGTAGATAGACCCTGTAACTTGGGTGGAATTCTGTCTGCAGGAAGAAAGCTTACACAGGTATAATCCAAGCACTGAACTTTGAAGTATATTACTACGTGTAACGCACTGCCATTGAATGAGGTAGAAGGCCGCGTTTCAAAGTACCCATAGGGTTGGAATCTCTGCGGGGTATAAGTTGTTACAAGCTCAAGTCTCTGGGGTGCATATGTTGCTGTAGGGTCGAAGTCCCCGCGGGGTATAAGTTGCTGTAAGGTCGAAGTCTCTGCGGGCTTAAAGTTGCAGTAGGTTCCAAGTCTCTGCGGGGTATAAGTTGTTATAGGCTCAAGTCTCTGCGGGGTATAAGTTGTTATAGGCTCAAGTCTCTGCGGGGTATAAGTTGTTATAGGCTCAAGTCTCTGCGGGGTATAAGTTGTTATAGGCTCAAGTCTCTGCGGGGTATAAGTTGTTATAGGCTCAAGTCTCTGCGGGGTATAAGTTGTTATAGGCTCAAGTCTCTGCGGGGTATAAGTTGTTATAGGCCCAAGTCTCTGCGGGGTATAAGTTGTTACAAGCTCAAGTCTCTGGGGTGCATATGTTGCTGTAGGGTCGAAGTCCCCGCGGTATATAAGTTGCTGTAAGGTCGAAGTCTCTGCGGGCTATAAGTTGCAGTAGGTTCCAAGTCTCTGCGGGGTATAAGTTGTTATAGGCTCAAGTCTCTGCGGGGTATAAGTTGTTATAGGCCCAAGTCTCTGCGGGGTATAAGTTGTTACAAGCTCAAGTCTCTGGGGTGCATATGTTGCTGTAGGGTCGAAGTCCCCGCGGGGTATAAGTTGCTGTAAGGTCGAAGTCCCTGCGGGCTATAAGTTGCAGTAGGTTCCAAGTCTCTGCGGGGTATAAGTTGTTATAGGCTCAAGTCTCTGCGGGGTATTAGATTTTATAGGCCCAAGTCTCTGCGGGGTATAAGTTGCTGTAGGGTCGAAGTCTCTGTGGGGTATAAGTTGTTACAAGCTCAAGTCTCTGGGGTGCATATGTTGCGTAAGGTCGAAGTCCCTGCTAGACATAAGTTGCTGTAAGGTCGAAGTCTCTGCGGGTTATAAGTTGCAGTAGGTTCCAAGTCTCTGCGGGGTATAAGTTGTTATAGGCCCAAGTTTCTAAGGGGTATAAGTTGTTATAGGCTCAAGTCTCTGCGGGGTGTAAGTTGTTAAAGGCCCAAGTCTCTGCGGGGTATAAGTTGCTGTAGGGTCGAAGTCTCTGCGGGGTATAAGTTGTTATAGGCTCAAGTCTCTGCGGGGTATAAGATGTTATAGGCCCAAGTCTCTGCGGGGTATAAGTTGTTATAGGCTCAAGTCTCTGCGGGGTATAAGTTGTTATAGGCTCAAGTCTCTGCAGGGTATAAGTTGTTATAGGCCCAACTCTCTGCGGGGTATAAGTTGTTATAGGCCCAAGTCTCTGCGGGGTATAAACTGTTGTAGGTTCGAAGTCTCTGCGGGGTATAAGTTGTTATAGGCTCAAGTCTCTGCGGGGTATAAGTTACTGTAGGGTCGAAGTCTCTGCGGGGTATAAGTTGTTATAGGCTCAAGTCTCTGCGGGGTATACGTTGTTATAGGCCCAAGTCTCTGCGGGGTATAAGTTGTTGTAGGGTCGAAGTCTCTGCGGGGTATAAGTTGTTATAGGCCCAAGTCTCTGCGGGGTATAATTTGCTGTAGGGTCGAAGTCTCTGCGGGGTATAAGTTGTTATAGGCCCAAGTCTCTGCGGGGTATAAGTTGTTATAGGCCCAAGTCTCTGCGGGGTATAAGTTGTTATAGGCCCAAGTCTCTGCGGGGTATAAGTTGTTATAGGCCCAAGTCTCTGCGGGGTATAAGTTGCTGTAGGGTCGAAGTCTCTGCGGGGTATAAGTTGTTATAAGCTCAAGTCTCTGCGGGGTATAAGTTGTTATAGGCCCAAGTCTCTGCGGGGTATAAGTTTCTCTAGGTTCGAAGTCTCTGCGGGGTATAAGTTGTTATAGGCTCAAGTCTCTGCGGGGTATAAGTTGCTGTACGGTCGAAGTCTCTGCCGGGTATAAGTTGTTATAGGCCCAAGTCTCTGCGGGGTATAAGTTGCTGTAGGGTCGAAGTCTCTGCGGGGTATAAGTTGCTGTAGGGTCGAAGTCTCTGCGGGGTATAAGTTGCTGTAGGGTCGAAGACTCTAGGGGGTATAACTTGCTGTAACATCGAAGTCTCTGCGGGGTATAAGTTGCTGTAGGGTCGAAGTCTCTGCGGGGTATAAGTTGCTGTAGGGTCGAAGACTCTAGGGGGTATAACTTGCTGTAACATCGAAGTCTCTGCGGGGTATAAGTTGTTATAGGCTCAAGTCTCTGCGGGGTATAAGTTGTTATAGGCCCAAGTCTCTGCGGGGTATAAGTTGCTGTAGGATCGAAGTCTCTAGGTGGTATAACTTGCTGTAACGTCGAAGTCTCTGCGGGGTATAAGTTGCTGTAGGGTCGAAGTCTCTAGGGGGTATAACTTGCTGTAACATCGAAGTCTCTGCGGGGTATAAGTTGCTGTATGGTCTAAGTCTCTGTGGGGTATAACTTGCTGTATCATCGAAGTCTCTGTGGGGTATAACGCGCTGTAGCGTCGAATTTTCTGCAGGGTTTAAGTTGCTGTAGGGTCGAAGAGGTGGATGCTCCCTTCTCACTTAAAAAGTGTCGATTTTGAATCAATGCGCGATAGCCTATTGTTACATACTCTGTTTGAGAGAGAACGGTATTCTCGTAATCCGTAGGTATTTTAACGGATAAAATGCCCCAAAATAGGAGATCCCGTGTCGTACATCCCTGGGCTTGGCATCGTAACCGTATATAGCGATTGCGACAGTAACTTTCCTTGATTAAACAAGGCCGTTCAGAATGTGCAAACTGGAGGATCTAAGTTGTACTAGGGCGTGGACGGCTAAATGAAACTACCACATATGTTCCACATGAATACTTTAAATGTCATATACAGGAATATCCTTATAATAAAGTGACATTTTCAACAAATTGCATGGCAAATGTTGAACAGAATGACTTGACAGTCTGGAACCGACCTTGTTAACAATCATCACTTGACTGAGTAACCATTGTTTACCTCGCAAATAAGAACAAGCTGCTTTGGAAATTGCACTCGTGGGTAAGTCGGCATCACTATTATCATCATATACCTTGCAAAAGTGGCGTAGGCATTCAAAGTCTCTCCACACATCCCCTACCCATTGTATTCCGGATCAATTATGTTGATGAACTTTCTCCATGCTAAAATCTCAGTCTGTTCAGGAACATTTCGCTCGGACTGTAACTGTCTCATCTTTCCAATCGTGACACTGTTCTTCAATGCCTCTCTTCTCACTTTTTGACCAAAGAATAATATCTCGCGTTAGTGTAGGCGTGTCTGCTGTTCGACTTTCATAACTGTCTTCATGTCATTCGTGTTTGGTTACGCTGATTCTCCAATACGTTAGTATCATTCGTTTGAGAAATACAATCTCCGTTGCATCCAACTTTTCTTAATGAATTAACAAATGTAAATCATCATCATTATCATGTGCCCTGTAATTGCCGTAGGCCTTCATGTGTCTCCACAGATCTCGGTCTTTGGTGTCGAGGTCAACTATGCTGATGATATTCCTCCATTACACCGTCACAGCCCATCCATCTCTACCTCTGAACATTTTCACCACAAGAGTCACATACTTTACAAACGCCTGGCTGATTAAACAAGTTTAGTAGCAATTGGTATATACTTACCAAAGTGTTTTTGGGGATAGTCATGCCATCAATGTAGATGTCTTCAGAAGCCGTTCTTAAACCACCAAGGGGAATTGGAGTAGTGAGTCGCAAGATTTCTAAGATTGCGGCCTCAGTGTATGGCATGCTTGATTTGTACTCAAGTCTGGGTGCCTTGTCACACATGACACGGTCAATCTCTTCGTGAATTTTCTTCTTGGCTGTAGGATAATTGATGAGACAAAGGAAGACACCAAGAAGAGTTGCCCTCGATGTGAGATGAGCTGCGAGAGGGAAATGTATATAACACATGTTTTGAATGTATCTCTTAGACGACAAATCAGACATACTAATGTTGAACATAGTTATGATTAATTGTTAACTACATAACTGTAATACGTAAAGAAAAGTAAAGTAATATGCTGTCCGAACTAAACAATAAAATTAATAAATTTTACATAATACATGTTCATAAATAGAAATAAATTTGTGTTAACTTGTGTATATGCTATATTGGTACGTATACTTATATTATGCTGCTTGATCATTGCCATCTCCACAACACAATAATAACAACAATTCACATAGCAGTAAGCTGTTATGGGTATGTACAAAGATAAAGTGATCACATTTTGTAGGCCCGCGTTAACGGAGACATAAGTGACCAGTCTTTCCCTGCCATAGCGAACGACGAGAGCTGGCATCAAAAACTTGTCAGTCTGCGCTCATGCTATTGTCAACACAACATCCTAACTTTACAACAAGTTCCCGCTCCTCACAGTAAAGTTCGGCTGTAACTGATATTCAGATGTTCAATCTCTAAGTACTGGGATGAATGTAGCCTTCTATTTTCAGCCCATCTTTCCAATTACGTTATTTTCCCGTCTACATCTTTGCACCCCCACCCATACCTGTCCCTCTAATATGGTTTTGCCAGCATATTTTATTATTTCAGCTATCTTTACTATTTTATTTCTCAAACGAAACACCAGTTCGCTAGTTTTCTTAGCAATCATATTTTCTTCATGTGTAGGTTTGTTTTCCCATAACATACAAAGTATTTGATATTTACAAATTTTGACGAGAACACTTCTATCTGCTAATTTCTTATTGATAGTCTCCCTAGCCTAGGGGTTAGCGTCTTTCTCCGTAATCCCCTATACTCTCGGGAGTGAAATTTTGTTACTAGAAATCCACGTGAAAAAATTCCGGCCCTCACCGGGGCTTGAACCCGGGACCTCCACCACTCGAGACGGACAACATATCTCGAGACCACTCACCCCCCCCCCCCCCACTCCCGACAATATCAACTAATAAAGTAACAATTAATCCTTGTACCTATCCTGATTGGTAGTTTATATACAGTAATTAAAAGTAAAGCATCCTTAGACACGCCTTAAGGCACATGAGCATATAGTGCCGGACCCATACTTGTATATACAATCGGCCCTAGTTATGAGATGCTGTCAGTATCACACAGCTGCATTTACTTCCCTGGTACCCATTTTAGGCTGGGTCTAAATCGAGTGTCTAGCCACTGCCATACACCGTAGATACTATATTGGCAGTAAATGACAGAAGACGGGACTGACAAACAGGCATACAAGCCACTAATAATTTAACCCATAGTTGGCCTTTTAGAGTATTATAATAGTTATGAAATGCAACTTTGGAAATGAAATTATATTTTGTATTTCTGTTTCACAACCCCATGGCAGTTATTATGTTACTGAGATATAAGAACATATTCGTTTGTTAGTTGCTATTGATTATTATTATTTTTTTTTTTTTTTTTGCATATCCTTTACAGGATATGCAGATGATACAGTATTAATTGCAGACAATGCGCAGGACCTGCAACAATTAGTAGATGCGGTTGTTATACACAGTGAGCAACTGGGGTTAGAATTAAATTGTAAAAAGACTCAGGTTATGGTCGTCACTAGGAAGGAAGAAGTGCCACAATGTAATATACAAGTAAATGGAAATATTCTTCATCAAGTGAATCGGTACCATTATCTTGAAACAGTCATAACATCTGATGGGAGATGCCTTGAAGAGATTAGAACAAGAATCGCCATGGCGAAAGTAGCCTTTAGCAAGATGAAAAACATTCTGACCAATAAAAAGATGTCAATTGAAATGAGAAGAGTGTTGAGGGGATACATAGAGCCTGTTCTTTTGTATGGATGTTAAACTTGGACAATGTGCAGTCAAGCTGAAAAGCATCTGATGGCTGCAGAAATGTGGTTTCTGAGGAAAATGCAAAGAATACCATGGACATACAGAAAAACCAATGACCAAGTACTACAGGAAACAAATGAACATCGTAAACTGAGTAGAGAAATTAGACGTAGACAGTCAAAATTTTTTGGACATGTTATGAGAAGAAATGGATTGGAGAACTTAGTGACAACTGGCAAGATCGAAGGGAACAGACCAAGAGGAAGACCGAGAGGAAAATACCTGGATGGCTTGGCCACATGGCATGGACGAGACAGGAACACTGAGCTGATCCACGACACTGGTGATCGAGTGAAATGGCGAGTTATGACCGCCCACGCTTTCCGGCATGGCACATGATTGATTGATTGATTACAGGACATCGCTGTCAACACCAGCATCTTTCAGCTGTATGTTGATTTCTTGGCAAGATTACGCTCAGTAGTTTGCCATTGCTTTTTGAGCGGCCGGCTCACATACCCCGTAAGTTACCGATGCGATTCGAACCACTGCTGAGAGTATACGAGATTACGGAGAAAAGTCATAACCTCTAAGCCACGAAGCCGGCTATTGATTATTACCTGCCACAAATAGAGAAGTTAAAAATCCTATTGCTTGATCGGGGTCAGTCGTGTCAGAGTCCTGGGTGAGTGTGAGAGAGGACACAGGACAATGACAGGACATAGGTAGAGTAGGACAGGACTTTATACCCAGTAGGAGACAGGCCATGGGGTTAGAGACTGGACATGTCCTTGAATGACAGTCCAACCTTGAACGAGACGACCTGAGACATCAGCCATCAATAGACGGGTGAAGGACAGGACGATACCAAAATACCGAGACACCCGACTTAGCACGGACGACACGTTGGTCAAACACCACGTGACCACAGACCGAGGCAAGGACGGTTAGACTGGACTTGACTGTGGTTGAGAGAGAAGTGTTTTGGGTTACCTTAGAGAACGTGTGCTGATTGCCTCATGCTAGAGAGATTTACTATTGTTGTGAGAGTGTTGATATGAGATAGCCTAATATGCTAAATGAATTATGATGCGAGAAACGCATAAGGGCTTTGCTAACTAATGTTTACGTGAATTGCTAGCTTTGTCAGAGCGTAATTATGACTAATGTCAAGATTTCTATAAGTGAATAAATCACCATACATGTGAACTATTTGTTGACGAATCATTTGCATATGCATTACATTGCTGTCAAATCTTCGACAACGAGCTATGACTGATTGAGACGCTGACAATTACTACCTGCCACAAATAGAGAAGTTAAAAATCCTATTGCGTGATCGGGGTCAGTCTCTAGAAATTCATAACCTGGCTTCTTTTGAAAGTCAAAGACGTGGTCAGCGACCCCTCTGGGTCGGCCTGGTGTCCAACTTCTCTGAGGAGAAAAAACGTTTGTATAGACAAGAAATTAGAAACCATCAGTTAATTTAATGTAAAACAACAGTTTCTACCCTGCACACTTTGACTCTGTATTCAGTTTAATTCCGGTCTTCATTAATTTCACAAATCATGTTCTGGTATCCTTCTATATTGGCTGATTCGACCCGAGAGCTATATATAGTAAAGTAAAGTACAGTAAAATAAAGTAAAGTAAAGTAAAGTAAAGTAAAGTAATGTAAAGTAAAGTAAAGTAAAGTAAAGTAAAGTAAAGTAAAGTAAAGTTAAGTAGTGTAAAGAACCCATTTAAACATCTTACTAATCCAAGTCAATGTTTAGAAACCCACGACAGTGGGAATTTCGAATACACAACCACCAGCTCGGTAGGCGAGCGGGCTAGCGACTGCGCTAACGAACTGGATCATGTGGTAATTCAGTAAACGTAACCATTCTTGTTATAATTATAATCCATGTTTCACATATTATGGTACTCTTTAATGTGCACAATATAGTGGAGTAAATATATGTTTCTATCACATTGTTTAATTGAACATTCCATTGCGTTTCCTGTCTTGCTTTTCTCCACCTGTATGTCTGTATGGGTAGGAATAAAAATATGTATTCTCATTATCATCTAACGTAGCATTTAATCAATCAATCATGTGCCATGCCGGAAAGCGTGGGCGGTCATGACTAGCCATTTTACTCGATCACCAGCGTCGTGGATCAGCTCAGTGTTCCTGTCTCATCCATGCCATGTGGCCAAGCCATCCAGGTATTTTGCTCTCTGTCTTCCTCTTGGTCTGTTCCCTTCGATCTTGCCAGTTGTCACTATGTTCTCCAATGCATTTCTTCTCATAACATGTCCAAAAATTGTTGACTGTCTACGTCTAATTTCTCTAATCAATTTACGATTTTCATTTGTTTCCTGTAGTACTTGGTCATTGGTTTTTCTGTCTGTCCATGCTAGTCTTTGCATTTTCCTCAGAAACCACATTTCTGCAGCCATCAGATGCCTTTCAGCTTGACTGCATATTGTCCAAGTTGAACATCCATACGTCAGAGGACAACAGAGAAGGACAACAGGGAGGACCTTGTGTGATTCGGCTGAGGCGCGACATATTTGGTGGAGCCGTGGGCGTTCAGAGATTTTGGTTGTAAGGATTATCAGGTGGAGGATGTCTGACGAGAAGACTGTCAATATCGAAGAGAAGACCCGTGGGCACGGAATACCTAGACAATCTTTCAGATGAGAATGGCGGGATAACCGGCGATCCGAGGTAAAGTCAGATAATACGTGGATATAGTTTGCAGATATTGTGTAAATGCCATCCCTCTATGTGTCCTCTATGTATCTGTGGCATAACGCAGCCAACATTATTCATTCATCAACTCATGCCGCAAAAAGAGGAAACAACATTGAAAGAAATTGACTTCACAAACGCAATTGGAGATTGGGACTTAAAACTTAACATCAAAACTGGAACTGAACAAGTGACAAATGACGTGGATTCTTGGAAAGATTTCATCAGACCAAGCTCAGAAAACCATTGGATAGGAAAACCACATGACCGCCTTCGCGCCAGTGCATAATTAACATATATTACTATTTCATCAGAAATGTTAATAAGCCCGCACTTTTGTCTGAACTCGCTCCATGGACGGATGTGAGAAGAGTGTGTGACCAAAAATTCAATGGGCAAGGCAAAAGTCTGGATCCGAGGTACGTTTGTTAGCCCTTGATTAGACTAAGAACCCGATGTATCAAGTAATGTAAACCCATGTTTGTGATGTCAATTGAAATGTATGATTATTAATTAAAACCTCTGAAATGTAAAAATGCTCGACTGTAGATTCTAACGACGCAAAGCCATTCCCGGGCAGAATATTCTCTTCGATGAAACTACAATCTCTGATATTCTTAGAGATAATTATTAACTTTAAGAAGTGCATTCCACTACTATATTCTATTCTAAACAACTGTGAGAAGTGATGATTCTAAAGCAATCTTGTGCATTTCACCAGAAACATTGTTAAAGATGCTACCACTATCTACAGCTGAAAAGACAGTTCGTGTACTAGAACAAGTGCCTTGTTCTAAAACAGACTTATCTATGCCTATTTACAATCTAGAAAGCTGAAAGTGAAATCAATCTTTCCTTTCTCCTTTATCTATAGAATTAATAGGGTTTGGCGAAATAAATATTTATATTTATGTCAAATTTAATTAGATAAGAGCACTTATGAACTGCTACACATGAGAAAGTTGTGCTTCGCGGAACACCATCACGCGCAGTGAACTTAACTCATGACTCAACATAACTTAAAACACAACACCACTCCACACCACTCATCACCACACAACCCAACACTCAACATCACAACAACAACAGGTAATGGAAGAGAGTTATTAGACACAAGAAGAAGAAGTAGTTAATTGGGAAAACACAGAGAATTATTTATACACATTGTAAACACCATTTAGTGGAAGAAATGTTCTAAATGTATGTCATTTATTTACATGCATCTTGACATATTCTCACTCTTGTCAATGTCTTACTGTACACGTTCACTGACCCCGGTCAAATGAGAATTTACATACAGCAGGAACAAGTTGATACAAGGCGTACACCGTGTGATAATCTCTGACCACCCCAACTTAACCCAACACTAGCTCAGAGAGAAAAGGAGGGGAGGGGAACTAGTTCCTACTTCAGGAATTTAGATTTCTTCCGACCTACTTCTTATTATTGTATTGGTAGGAATGTATATATTTATGCGAATATTCATCAGTGATCTTGGTGGCTACATACCAACAACCACCCAACACATCAGCAAATTAACCACCTAAATCAGACCTGAGGGAGGGAAGCCGAGAGAAAGAGATAAACCACAAGTGAGAGGGAGGATGACTTCGCTATGAGCAGAGCATGGGGAGGCCTTCAGAGGAGCTATACGGGCAGACCTGAAGTGGATCCATCAGTCAATGGACCCTGGCTTACCTAATCCTCCAGTCACCAGGTTACTTTTCTCATAGGTAGAACCCACACCCAATTACAGGAACACTGATATGTTTATGGTTGAGACAACACTATCATACTTAATATGTACAACATCAAAATGTTTACTATGTTTTCACACTTGTTGACATCTCATATATTGATGCTTGTTATTGCTTGTCTGGGACAATGGTCCAATGTGCAACTGTTCTATTACTTTGTGTAAATCCCAATAGAGATGTATGTACTGACCAGAAGGCTCAGGCCAGTCAATAAATGATTAACATGAATTGACCTTCTGTTAATTTGTCAAGTTCAAACCTATCTGTATCAACAACTTCTTTGTACATCATGTTGTCAAAATCTGATGTGATTGTTTGTGTTTGATTGTTTAAAGATAAATTAACTCATAATGACTTACTGAATGGGGAAATAAAAAGACTCTAGATCTATCAACTGCTCAACATCCATGTTTTCTTCATCTAAATCAGGCTGAGAAAATTCTACAGACTTTCCTCAGATTTGATAAACAATAAGGGGGCTCCAGAGCTATCAGAATCATTGGAGAAGGGGCAGATTACCAGTTAGTAAATTACCATTCTTACCAGGGCCATACTCTATATCTCCTAGACAATACTTAATAGAACGAGGCCTGCAGATAACTCAAGGTTCATATTCTGGGGTTATTGAAGATAGAAGAGGATGGGGCTCTACATCTTTTATTAGAGATGGGGCATGCACTACAGTGATCTCCCACTCCCTTCAAAAATATATGACAGTATCCCCTCAACACTCTTTTTCTCGTTTCAATTGGCATCTTTTTATTGGTCAGAATGTTTTTCATCTTGCTAAAGGCTACTTTCGCCATGGCGATTCTTGTTCTAATCTCTTCTAGGCATCTCCCATCAGATGTTATGACTGTTCCGAGATAATTGTACCGATTCACTTGTTGAAGAATATTCCCATTTACTTGTATACTACATTGTGATACTTCGTACTGTGTCTTCTTACAATTTAAGAATTCCAACCCCAGCTGCTCACTGTGTACAACAACCGCATCTACTAATTGTTGCAGATCCTGTGCATTGTCTGCAATCACTACTGTAGCATCTGCATATCTAATGTTATTGATGTTTCGTCCTCCAATCCTGATTCCATTTATATCTTCTACATTTCTGAAAATATTTTCACTGTATAGGGAAAAAAGATCTGGAGACATTACACATCCCTGCCTAACACCTCTCTTAATAGGTTGATATTGTCCCACTTCATTATCAATCCTTATGGCAGCTTGTTGTGTCCAATATATGTTCTATATAAGACTAATGTCTTTCCCATCAATTTGTAGATCTGCAAGCATATCCACCATGTTGGCATGTCTAACTCTATCCAAAGCCTTTGTGTAGTCAATAAAGCAAAGATGTATATCCTTGTTTACTTCTATAGCACGTTCAGTAACTGTTCACAGCATATACACAGCATTTACTGTACCTTTTCCTTCTACAAACCCACATTGTTCTTCCCCTATTTCAGGTTGTATTTTCTTCCTCATTCTTTGCATGATAATTCGTAGCAAAACCTTTGTGATGTGACTCATTATACTAATTGTCCTATGTTGATCACATTCCAAGGCTCCTGATTTCTTTGGGATTGCAATAAATAAAGAGTTACACAATTCAAAAGGTATATCTCCAGTATCATATAATGTATTCAGCAGTCTGGTGACTTGCTCTAGTCCAAATTCTTCTAAAGCTTTAATCATTTCTGTTGTGGTGTTATCTGTAACGGGGGCCTTGCCAGCTTTCATATGCTTAAGAACATTCATTTCGAACCTCCATCTTCAAAATTGGCGGTCCTTCATTATTAAATCTAATATCATACTGTTCCTCTCTGCTATCTTTATAAAGGTTTTTCACATAATCTGTCCATACATTTAGCATTTAATAGTGAGTGTAAATCATAGATAACAATATTAACAAAGACATCTTAATTTAATGTCATTTAATTGTGGTTCCTAAAGATTGAGTTTAAACCCCTGCACTACCAAAGAACACCATTTTTAATCTAAGTTATTCATTACATGCATCATCATTGAGGGAAGCTATATTCTTTGACAGTTCTAAAGGAATGTGTATTCTGATTCTGCAAAATATTTCAAATTGCAAATAGCGCTAATATTTTCTTACAGTTCTTCTTACAGTTGTCACAAGTAACAACGATGTATATATTTACAATAGTAACGTTATCATAAAGCGAGTTCCGTTGCACTGTTGCATAAATCCTGTGGCTCTGTACATCTGATTCTGGCAAGCATTTTTGTTGGGGTTGCTTTCCCTAGCATTTTGCTGTCTCCAGTTTTCCTACACGGTTATAGGTGTTTTTGTCTCTTCGTCTGGTTCCTATTCCTTGATGGGACATGTGGCACCCTGTCAGTAGCTGCGCTATCGTTAACATAGCCCTTGGGGTCATTTAAACACGTACGTTCCTCTACCCCTTCAATGTGGAAGTACATCAGTTGGAAAATGGTAACATATTTGTACGTAAACAGATTACCTTTGGGGCAAAATATATCAATTCCTCAGCCTCTATTTTGGCTTTCTTTAACCTGTCTACAGCGTCCTTGAATTTTCCAGGAATTTTAGCCAAGATTGGAAACTTGGCTAGGACAAAGTCAAACTCCGGAGCCCAAAGCTTATTGAAGGCTATATCAAACTCTTCTAGGGCGTCAGCTTTCTTGACATCGTCAGGTCTTTCACCTGCGACCTACAAACGAAATCAGATAGCAGTTATACTGTAAGAATCCAAATATAAGCACACATGTATGATCTACTTTTGTGATCTATCTATTCTAATGAGGAATTGACTGATGGCGATATCAAACTGTTTTATAATGCTGTTTTTTTTTTGTCATTGTCTGGTCATTCCCACGTGACCCACAGACAAATCACAATGCAGTTATGCTGTAAGAAACCAAATGTTAAACACATCATCATCGTCCTGTGCAACGCAGGTAAGCGTGGGCGGCCATGTTTTGCCATCTCCAATCCATGATCTTGTCTCGGCGATGCTATGGGGTCAAGCCGTACAGACATATACTTCTTTGTCTTCCCTTTGTTCTTTTCCCCTCAATCTTACCAGTTGTTGTTGTTGTTGTTGTTTTGTTGTTTTTTTTTCTTTTTTTTTCCATATAACTTACCCCCAAAATTTGACCATTTCTCTAATCAGTTAGTGGTTTTAATTTGCCTCTTGTAGGACTTGCCGATTTGATTTTCTGTTTGTCCATTGTCTTCTTTTCATTTTCATCAGAACCACATTTCCATTGCCATTAGATGTTTCTTGGCATGTATGCTCACCGTTTCAGATACATAAAAAAAGAACAAGTTCTATATAGCACTTCAGCGCTCTTTTGTTGTTGTTATTGCACCTGACATCTTTTTATTAGTCAGTATGTTTTCCATTTTGCAAAAGGCTACTTTTGCCATAGCGATTCTTGTTCTAATCTCTTCAAGGCACACCCCCCCCCCCCCTCTTAAATTAAATGTTATGACTATACCGATTCACTTGTTTAGGGTTATTACTATTTACCTGTATATTAAATTGTGGTATTTCTTTCTTCCTAGTGACGACAATAGCACCACATGTTATTTGAAGCTCTGCCTAGGCAATGTGATGGAATTTTGGCAAAATTCCAACTCACATACTTTGGTCTGTCAAGACTGTAAGGTGCCACTCAGTGACGATCATAATATCTGTCTTCACACAATTTAATCCTAACCCTAGTTGTTCACCGTGTACAACAAATTCTAGTCTGAGAATAGATGTGAAAACAGTCACTGAGACATTCCGCCTGCTGGAGGATAAACCGGTCAAAGTACAGTCCTGATTGTAACATATTCACGGAGAATGCTGAGAAGGGTGAATACACATATGCTTCGTACAGAATGACAAACTTCAATAAAACAAACAAAAATCAAAGACGATGAGCATCCGTTAGGTATGGACAACGAGCAGGTGGGCAGATTGGTAGTGTCTGCACTGGTTGGTGGGATACTGATGCACGATCAGTCAGATGGCATCAGACTCTTTTGGAATCATGTGAATAGTGGGAGAACAGATACATCATCACGACCTGGAAATATTGGTGCTTCAATGAATGTCTTGAAAATCTGGTCAACACTCAATACACCGAGAAAAGTCTCAATGGACACATATTGAGACTGTAAGTGGTACCATTAATATGGTGACTCTCCACTGTTTGTTGAAAACACGGAACGAGTGCATGTGGGAATTTCCGAGCACTGTGGTGTCGGTTACTGACAAAACTCAAATTCTCTCAACTCACGTTTATAGATATTTCATTGTGAAGAAGTTTGTTTAGCTGCCATACTCACCAGAATGTAGACGATGTTTTTCAGTGACCTGGCTAGAAACTTCCAGAGCTCGAAATCTTTGTTTTCATGCTGTTCTAGTTCCGCCATGAGCCTGTTCATCTCGTCAGAAACTATTTTTTCAAATTTCTCAACTCCGTCACCATAGATACTGATAACTGAATGAAACATCCGGCGTTTTTTCCTCATGAAAGCTGAAAATGCAAATATATGTTAGTAGTAACTACAGTTTTGTAACACTCTGTTTTTTTCCTCTTCGTCTTCTTCTTCCTCTTCGCTTCTTCTCCTCCACCTTCTCCTTATTCGTCAAATGTCTTTTGTTTTATAAAATTATTCAAAAAGTTTTGTTTCTGTTCTCCTATCATCATAATATAACTCCTTTATATATTATCTCTGTCTTTCAATAATTTTTTCTTGTTCAATTAATATGTTACCTTCTTCTGTTTTGAAATAATAACTTATTGTATGCTTAACAATGCTCGATTATTCGTGCATGTTTTATACAAATAATTTGTGCCATCTCGGTGTTCCTTAATATCTTTGCACCGATTATTTAACCAGACTTCTGTTGCTGCCTTACCTGTTCCTGTTATTTCTCGATGTATTATATTATATTCATTTTTATTTTTAAAAGAATTCTTCTGATCTTGAATTTTCCTTGTCATCTATTTATTCCCCGCATCTTCCTTATTTATGGTATGATGTCCGTTGATGTCTGTTATACCGACGTTTTTAACATTTACCATTGTTTGGCCATACTGCCAGTTTTCTACAGCATTGCACCTATTATGTGCATTCACGGAGTGTTTATCAAACATTTCCTGGTTTGATTAAGGTAGTGTCCAATATATATTGGATTTTTTTTTGTTCGCTCGCTTTGAACTCAGGCGTAGTCCATACACACACCATTTATAGTAGTCATTGACTAACTTTTGCGTGTGAGTTAGCTTTCTCTTTTAACAGTGTCCCTCGTTATCAGGCGAATCCACTCTCTTCAGAAGTACTTGTAATTAACGTCCCCAAGTGAAGGACAACAGGTCAACATTTTAGTCCAGCTGTTCGATGTAGGGGTTGAACCGCATACCGCGGCATCATCACAACGGATGATTAAGAACACGCGTTCTTATCCATTCGACCATGCTGACCTGCATATTGGAATTTCGTGGAAACCTCATATATTACACATCCATCCATCCATTGGCACCTTGCCGTCTTGACAGACGATAGTTTGTGCTTTAAAAAGGCATAATAACTTTTAACTATGGCGGTAGCGAGTGTGACTGATAAGGCCAATTTGCGCTGTAAATGTCCGTTGACAGTGGGTGCATCTGAACACGTGGTCATTTCCACCATCATGCACCATCTTACGTCTCAAACGCTTGGTGTGTGACTTTTCTGCAATAATTTTCTCCTTTGACATTATTCCATTTCTGATATTTGCCCTCCATGCAACACGTTCAGCGGCGACTTGCTTCCCAATGTGCATTATCAATGCCTGTATCAATCATGTCCCGCTTACACACATCTTTGTATCGTAGTAGAGGCCGACCCTGAGATCTCTTACCCATCTGTAATTCACCAAAAAAGATATCCTTTGGTATTCTACCATCATCCATCCTCCTAAGATGTCCTATCCATCTAAGTCTACGAAGACTGAGCATGGAATAAACTGTCACACAACCTGATCTTTCCAATACTTCAGTATTTGTGATTTTGTCTTGCCACTTAATACCAAGAATTCTTCGCAAACACCGCATATGAAAGCTGTTTAAATTGTTCTCTTGGTGTGAGTAAGTTGTCCAGGTTTCACTGCCATAGAGAAGAGTACTAAGGACACAGGCTTGATAGACAAGGACTTTTGTTTTGGCAGTAAGCTTCCTGTTCTCCCAGACTCTTTTTCTTAACCTGTTCATTGTTGTTGCTGCCTTACCAATCCGGATGTTGATTTCCTGATCTAGGGATAATTTGCTATTAACCACTGATCCTAGATATGTAAAATGGTCTACTATCTCTAGTTCAGCGTCGTCAATAAAGATTGATGGTACCCCATGTGCACCTTGTGACATAATCTGTGTCTTCTTTTTGCTAATTGTTAAACCAAATTCAGAACAAGAATTGGAGAATGCAGATAGTAGACATTGCAATTCCTCCTCAGAGTGGGTCGTAACTGCAGCATCATCTGCAAAAAGCAACTCTCTGATCAGTACCCTCCTAATTTTGGTCTTAGCCTTCAATCTCTGAGCATTGTAGAGGCCGCCATCTGAGCGTGAGTGAATGTATATACCACCATCTTGATCACGAAATGCATATTTCAGTAGAAGTGAAAAGTATATTCCAAAGAGGGTGGGAGCTAGTACACAACCTTGCTTAACTCCACTCTTGATTTCAAATTCTTCAGAAGTTGCACCATCAAACTTGATTATACCCTTCATGCCTGTGTGGAACGATTCCACAATGGACAGAAGAGTTGGTGGGCAGCCAATCTTCTTTAGTGCCTTGAACAGACCCTCACGACTGACCAAATCAAATGCCTTTGTGAGGTCGATGAAGGCAATAAACAGTGGTTGATTCTGTTCACGGCATTTTTCTTGCATTTGTCGCAATGAGAATATCATATCAGTGGTAGACCGGTTCTGTCGAAAGCCACACTGTGATTCGGGGTAGACTTGATCTCCTAGGACTTGAAGTCTGCGCAGAACAATTCTGGCAAATACTTTCCCAACAATACACAGAAGTGAGATACCCCTATAGTTGTTGCAGTCGCTCCGATCGCCCTTGTTCTTGTACAGTGTTATGATGCTTGAATCTTTGAAATCCTGTGGGACTTGTCCTTCACGCCAAAATAGCTCTATTAGCTGGTGGATCTGTATAGTGAGTGTGTCTTGCCCACTCCTGATAACCTCTATTGGAATCCCATCCTTACCTGGAGCCTTGCCAGATGCAAGTTCATTTATAGCACACTTAACTTCTGTTATGGTGGGAAGTGTGTCCAGGTGGTCAAGAGTTGGTTGAGCCTCTATGGCGTTGAGGGCATCATCCGCTAGTTTGGTCTCACTTGAGTAAAGCTCCAAATAGTGCTCTACCCATCTGTCCATCTGCCGTTTCTTGTCAGTGATGATTTCTCCAGTCAAGGTTTTCAATGGTGCACTTCTTTTGATCACTGGACCACAGGCTATCTTTATTCCTTCATACATGCTTCTTATGTCTCACTTATCACTTACGATTTGAATGGACTCACATAACTTGATCCAATAATCATTTGCACACTGCCTGGCAGCCTTTTGCACATCCTTCCTAGCTTGCCTTAGCTCACTCAGAGTGTTACGCGTTGGTCTTTCCTTGTTTCTTAAGAGAGCTTTCTTCTTCTTATCAATCAAGGGCTGCAGAGTCTCGCTGTTGGCCGCAAACCAGTCCTGCCTCTTATGATCCACAGTGCCGTAAACCTTTACGGCAGTTTTACAAAGAGTTTCCTTAAGTTTATTCAATTTATCATTTACTGTACAATGTTCTGGTGTATCAGTGAAAGCGTCTTCAAGTTGCTGTTGAAACTGAAAGCACTTTTCAGGATCATGAGTGTTAATACTATTAATCCTGGGGCTAGATTTGTGTTTAGCTGTGTAGATTCTCTTTGGTCTCAGTCTAACCCTTGCAACAACCAAAGAATGATCCGTATCACAGTCAGCACTGTGGTAACTACGAGTCAATGATATATGGTTCAGATGTTGTCTCCGTGTGATGATGAAGTCCAGCTGGTGCCAATGGCCGGATCTTGGATGTTTCCATGTGACCTTATGCATCTCTTTTGTTTTAAAAAAAGAGTTTGTAATACATAGGTCATTACTGGTGCAATGCTCCAGCAGCCTTTGCCCATTTTCATCCATGCGACCGATGTTGTATTTTCCAAGGCACACTGGCCATGAACTCGAGTCCTTGCCCACACGAGCATTGAAATCACCGAGCATATAAATGTAGTCAGATTTTGGAACTGCCTTGATCACGGAGTCTAACTCCTCATAGAACAAATCCTTCACATCATCAGAGGAATCGAGTGTCGGTGCATATGCAGTAATAATGGTGGCAAACCCACAAGAGGTTGCCAAGCGCAGGGACAATAGTCTTTCATTTCCTCCTGCTGGAATTTCAATCATTCCCAGTAGCGAATTCTTCACTGCAAAGCCCACACCGTGTTGCCTTTTTTCTGCCTGCCCTCTACCCTTCCAGAAAAAGGTGTAGTTGTTTTCCCTGAGTGACCCTTCCTCAGCGAGGCGAGTCTCCTGCAGGCCAGCAATATCAATGTTAAGACGATTGAGTTCGGCATCAATCACAACCGTTTTTCTCACATCGTCAATATTGGTCAAGTCAGTGGAAAATCCTGGACACATGGTTCTCACGTTCCAGGTTGCAAGCCGTAGCTTGCGGTTTCTATTTTTATTTTTGTTTGTACCTGGTGCATTGGTTTTACAGCCTGCGATTCAGATTTTGTCCTAGCCCCAAGCACCCATTGAAGCAGGCAGGCTGTGGCGGATCAGCACCCAACTGGCTGGGGGATGCCCAGCTTGAGGCGGGCGGTAGCTGATCAGTGACACCTATAGGTGTCTCCCACCGTCAGAGGCAACGCGTGGCGCCCCATGTCTACGCCAACTGACAAGGACTTATAACCCGTAACAGTTGCCTCTCGCTTTGATTCCGAGACCAGTTAAGACCAGGGATGGAGTTATTGCCTCTCCATAGCACAAAGCCTGGGCTAAAATATAGAGATCATGTGTTGCCCATGCAGCATGATCCCTCTCTCGGCCTGCCTAGTTCACTCCAGAGGAAAGGTAACACCCCTACATCTGGAACAAGACAAGCTGCAGAAGCTGCCGGATCAGCAAAGCAATGCTCTAACTGTCCGCCTGTCGGAGCTTCGATCCTAGACCAGTCGCCAACCAAGGCTTAGGGCCTATATTAAATGATATTAAATGGTATGATGGAATAAAATAAATAAATGGAAATATGTGTATAATATGTGTAAACAAATAAATGGAATATGTGTATTACACATATGACATATATTAATTGTTGCACACCTTAAAACAACATACTCTCTAGTTAATATGACCCATTGACTGTAAAAACAGACGTAATGTCTGAATTTACCAGAACTGCAGCACGATACATTTGTTTACGATTACTTAGCTTACGTCTGAACAACCGAAGCAGGCGAGGAGATAGACATGAAGTATATTGTTGGGAATATAATTGCAACTACCGTTATAAACTTAAAGTACGAAAGTATAACTACCGCTACAGAATTAATGTAGATGTGTAACTACTGCTACAGAATAAATATAGAAGTGTAACTACTGCTACAGGATATAAATGTAGACGCGTGACTAATGTTACAGAATACATATACAATGAATGAATCACCAAATAAAAACGAGAAGTAGGCTGTGAGCTTTACTGAAACACGATTACAAGAAACAAATTGTATGTTGCGGCCAAAGACTTCGTCAGCACAAAACAAACAAACACAAACCGACACAAAACTACATGAAAAACCCTACATGACAATATTAAGGGTACTTATCTGAATCTGTATCCTAGCTGGGAGTGACCGACGCGTGTTAGACGACTATCAGTGGATTGTATGAACTGGATGTATGGTCAACGGGTCAAAGGTCAATACCGTCAGAAGCTCAGGTATTGGCCGAGCCACTGGGTGGGAAAATAAGCGGGAAGGGGTAGGGGGGGAGGCGCCCATATTAGCGGAATAGTAAAAATTGGGATTGGCGAAGATGTCACGGACGCAGTTCGCAATTACCGATTTCTCATTCAACGCTCGAAACACAGCTGCGAAAGATTTCATTGCGTTGGTCCTCATAGAGGGGCATGAATAGCAGTCGCTTAGAAAACGATTGCAAACCACCAAACGCAAACTTACCAAGAAATCCCAAACAGCAAAAATAATGCTGGGGTTGACTGCGACGTCCTGAAAATGACATGCAACTACCTTTTTAGAGGACTATACAACTAGGGGGAGGGGTGGTCTTTGGAAGTTAAATGAAACTGTGTTGGACATTGAGGCCGTGAGGGGAGAGTGAACCCAACTGGAAGATGAGACGGTTTTCCAATGTCTTGCGACCCCGTTCGTGACCCCAACTGGAAGATGAGACGGTTTTCCAATGTCTTGCGATCCCGTTCGTGGGATGCTCACGAGTTGATGGCCGTATGTCAGCCACACAACAGTGGTCAGGACTGTTGAAGTGCATGGATGCTGGTTTCTGGGCGCCACTGTTGATATCAGAAAGGTTTTGCCTAAATATGTCAGCAAGACCTAAGCCTCTCCTCCCAATATATCTCATGTCACAACGTATGCAAGTAATCGCATAGATAACGTTGCGACTCGTGCATGAGAAACCCTCACGGATGTGGAAGGTCGTCTTAGGGAATATCAGACTCTGGGTTTGAAGTACATGTGGGCAGGTCTTACAACGTGATGGAAGACATGCCACTGTGCCAGGAAGAGACTTGTGAGGTTGGGGTAGACTGCTATGGACGAGTACATCTCTGAGGTTACGATCCCGCCTGTACACCACCAGTGGGAGGGGGGGGGGGGGCGCGTCCGAGAAGACATCGCGAGTGGTCGGGTTCGCCTGGAGAATGGATAGCTGTCTCAAGAATATATTCTTGGCAGCAATATTATGGGGATGGTACTAAGTGAGAGGACAGGTCTATTATTTCGTTGTTTCGGCCTGGAGGAGAGAGCCTCAGCACGACTGATAGACTGGCAGCGGTGAAGAGCCGTAGACAGAACATTCTCAGGATAGCCTCGAATGCAAAAGAAATCCAGCATTTCGTGGGCTTTTTAATAGAAGTAATTATTATCCTGACAAAGCCGTCGGAGACGTAACTGTTGGGAGGAAGGAATATAACCCTTACACGAGGGATGATGGGAGGAGGCATAGAGAAGAAATGCGTGCGAGACAGTTGGTTTATAATAAACCGTCGTGCATAGACCCGCGGAACATAAATAGAATGTTAGGTCTAAAAAGTTGACGGTCGGCGAAGAGATGGTGGAGGTAAGTTTGATACTGAGATGAAAGTCGGAGAAAAATGCAATGAAGTTCAGGAGGTCTGACAGGGGCTTGTCTGAAACACCAAAGCAGTCATCAATGAACCTCCTGTAGAGCTCCGGGAGCCTACTGGTGTATTGACCACATACCTGGTGCTCCAGATAGCCCATGAAGAGGCAGGCATAACTGGGACCCATCTTAGTACCCATGGCCACACCGCTGATCTGGTCGAAATAGTCCCCATTGAATTCAAACGAGCTGAGGTTGAGGACTAACTCTGCAAGACGCAGCAATGGTCCAGCGGCTATGGTGGGGTTGTGCCTTTTCTCCAAGAAAAATGCCAAGGTTTTAAGGCCGTCAGATTTGGGAATGGGTGTATAGAGTGAAGTCATATCTAATGTGAAGATTTGGTACTGAGAAGGGGTTGTGAAACCGATGGAATCGAAGATAGAGATAGCGTGGTTGATGTCTTTGATATACGAAGGGAATCTGACAAACATCGGCTGAAACATGCTTTCTAGGAACTCTGAAATCCGTTCAGTAGGACAAGAGCAGGCCGAGACGATAGGTCTGCCTGACTTCCCTGGCTTGTGTGTCTTAGGCAGCATATAAAAGGCGGGTTTGCCCAAGCAACTATCGTGGATGATCAACGAGGTGGCAAAGCTGGGCAAAAGGCCTTCCTTGTTGATGGCGTTAGTCACGCTTTTGACCTGGGTGTTATTATTGGCCGTCCCAAGTTGTGCCAGTGGTCTGTAGAAGGTTGCATCCCCAAGTTGCTTGTTGCCTTCCTGTATTTACAAGTCTGGAAAATATATCGATGGAAACGATGAATGTCCAGCAGTAGCGCGTATCAGTCGCCAGAGGGACGCAGAGGTATCAACCGGAGCCCTTTACTGAGGACCCATTTCTCCGGTGCCGATAGGGGAAGGTCAGGAGGTATGCACACAACTAGGTTATCGGAGCCGGTGCTCGGGTGAGGCGGGAGAGGAGATGGGGAGGGAGTAGGGATAGGAGCAAGGAGTTTAGACACATATGGTGGTTGGCGCTGTTGATGATACACCGTATTACGCAATACAAGAAATAGTTACCTGAGGTAAGATGTTTAAGTCGTTGATCGAACTACTGCTACAGAATGAATGTAGTGTTGAAGACATCAAGATAACTTACAATCGTACGGTGTGAACACCCAGTCCTTTCCTTTGCCAAAGGAAATTTCTGCTGGCGAGTTGACATCTCTGTTGGCCACAATAAACTTGTATTCATCAGATGCCATCACACGTCTGGTCACGTCGGGAGTGTTTAGAAATAAAATTTTCTTGCCGGCAAAATTGACATAGGTCATGGGCCCATACTTTTCGGCCCATTGTGCAGCCAGCTCGATAACGGTGCCAGATCTGATTGCGTGGATTATTTCCAAACTGGCTCTCCATCCTCGGGGTCCTGGTGGTAAGTTCTTTGGTTGTTTTCTGAATATCCACAGGAATATAGCGACAGTAATCAACGCTACGAGAGTGGACTCAAGGATGGCAGTGAAACTCAAACTCTGCCAGCCGAGATCCATTGCAGTACAACAGAAAATCAGGTTTTCCTGTAAAGTAAAAATGTCAGAAATTAGAATTATCTTCTACTGTAACACGATGAACACAGAGATGCAATGCATTAAACTGTCAACAGGTAACCTTTACAAATAATACACTCACCACACACACACACACACACACACACACACATGTTTTATATATATATATATATATATATATATATATATATATATATATATATATATATATATATATATATATATATATATATAATGGTACCTTGGGTTACGAACGCCTTAGGTCACGAACAATTCGGGTTAAGAACAACAACAGTGCCTCTGGTTCCGAACGAAGGCAAGGTTTAAAGCTGACCATTGTGTGTAGCAGAGAGAGAAGAGTTTGAAGGATTAGAGGCAGACGCGACAGCTATAGTGGATGAGATTGTGTCCTTGAGCAAAAATATTGACCTGGAAGTCGATGGAACGACTTGGAGGAGCTGATTGAGGTCCACAGTGGAGAGCTCACTACAGATGAGCTTGTGGATCTTGTAATGAGGAGCCAGTGACCGTTTCAACTGCCAGGATTAAAGAAGTTTGCAGCAAGTGGGCAGACGTCGAAGACTTCATTGTGAACCATCATCCAAACAAACTTGTTGCTAACAGGGCAGTAAACCTGATGAACGATAACACGATGGCCCACTTCAGATAGATTCTCCAGCAAAGGAAGCGACACATTTCCCTTGATAGTTTCTTGGTGCAGAAAGATTCCCAGTCGGCTGCCAAGAAACAGCGACAAGAAACTCCTGAAACTAATGATTCAGAATAGCAAAGAAAGTGACAAATTTCCCATGATCGTTTTCTTGGTAAGAAAGATAGACTAAAACTTTTTGTTTTATTTTACATTTGATTTATTTGGTTGTTTTCTTTCTCTTTATTTAATACGAGACGTACACTTATTCTTTGCATTTTGTCAGGTAAACGACCGGGTGTTAATAAAAAAGAACGATTCGTTCATCTTGAATCGGATTGTCTCTATTTCCTCGATTTCAATGTTTCGGGTTACGGACGTTTCGGGTTACGAATAGTTCTGGAACGAATTAAGTTCGTCGCCCGAGGTACCACTCTATGTGTGTGTGTGTGTGTGTGTGTGTGTGTGTGTGTGTGTGTGTGTGTGGGTGTGTGTGTGTGTGTGTGTGTGTGTGTATTTATATAAGTGCCGATCTCCCCGGCGAAGGAGTTAAGGACGCTGTTCGTAATCCCATATACTCACATACGCACTTGCGCGAAATTCGGCAGCTGATCGCATCGCGTCTGTTTCTTACGGAAGGTATGTGAGCCGGTCTTTCAGAAAGCAATGGCAAACTACTGAACGTAAAACTTGCCAAAGACATCAACAGCAGCTGAAAAATGTTGATGTTGACTGCAATGTCCTGTAAATGGTATATGCAATATATATATATATATATATATATATATATATATATATATATATATATATATATATATATATATATATATATGACTAGTTTTGTGCCTTAACCAAGATTCATTAGTAATTCTTTGGTTAGGCTCACCAACATCCTTTAAATTTCTCCTGGTCCTACAACCAGATTGTTTTTATTTTTCAATATGCGTGTATACTCTGGTGAGGTTGATTTTGTTGTTTTTGTTGACAGTCCTCTCTGATTTCATTTTTATATGATGTGCGTAATATCACAAAAAGCCATACAGGCTGAGATTTATTACGACATTTTGCAAAAGACAGGCAACTAACTCTCCTTCGCTACTTGATAATCAGTGGAAATTTAGTAAAGTGTGAGAGATTAAAACTGTACAATAACAAATATAAATAACATTGAGGAAAGTAGCTGATGATACATTCCGTCATACTATTCCTGGGCCAAAACGCAAATCTCTTCTTTTAATCTGTTCAGTAAACTTATGTTAATTCTTGCAAATGTTATTCAATGCTCATACCTACAGAAAGCATTGATTATAACTGCAGAATCTTATATTGTTTTCGCTTTACCCCTTTTCTTTTACCGAACACAAAAAAGTGACATTTAACCGTCAGGTAATTTAAATGTAAAAGTAAGTTCTAGATAAACTATCAGAACAATGCAAGCAAACACATTATTACAAAAGACGACGCCTATTGAATGAAATAATTCCTCGCCCTTGAAAGTTAAAAGACCAGACTGAGTGGTACACAATGTCAATTTTAAAGCGTCTTATGAAAGAAATTGACACTCAGGGATATCCCATACAGCTAGTAGAGATGTTTTTTTAAAAAAATGTTGCATATCCCAGACACAACCAAAAAATGATGGGCCTGTCTTCGAGATCATGTATAGGACATGCAGTGAGCTTATTATAGAAATCGTGACAATCTTTGAAGGAACCGTATCTCTACTAGGCCGGTCTCCCTGGCCGAGGAGTTTAGGATATTGTTCGTAATCTCGTGTATCCACGTGGGGAAAACAGCTGTGCCAGATTCGGCAGTGAATCGCGCCGCGCTGGTAACTTACGGGGGTATGTGAGCCGGTCGTTCAGAAAGCAATGGCAAACTACTGAACGTAACACTTGCCTAGTACATCAATAGCAGCTGAAAAATGCTGGTGTTGACTGCAACGTCCCGTAAGGGATACGCAACAATTTGTTTTAAAATTTTAAATGCAATATAAAACAACAGTGCCTTCTATGAAATGTTCCTTAATCACTGGTTTGAAATCTGGGGAACTTTACACGAACTGCCCGCTGTACTCGCTAGATCAACAGATAACAGTATTCGTTCGAAGAGGCGAGTACTCAAATAATAAACTGTTTGACAACACACACATTCATGAACCACTGCCTTCTTTTAAGTCACACTGTATGTCTTATATACCCCCATAGGTCAATATCCATTGCGACGTGTAAATTTAACTAGATTTAGTATGCTTATCTAATGACAGCTTGTAGAAAATGTCATTGTGTATTCACAACATGTTTAAAAATGAGATGACACTATCTATTTGGAGCTATGTCAATGCAATTTTATAAAAGAATAAATTGTTACATAGTATTTTTATTTTTTACATGGTCTCATCTGTACACTATAACATTCAATACAACAATAGACATTGGCATGCGTTATACTGCATCATGTGATTTGCATTTCCTATCACAACACGCGAGGTGACAATCGCAAAAGTTTTGATAAAGGTACAAGTTCGCACAATTTGACATGGAAATTATTTCATGGCACGCTGTTCATACTGCAACAGTGCTATATGAAAATATACTCGTTTATACGGTATCTGCCGGCTTCGTGGCTTAGAGGTTATGACTTTTCTCCGTAATCTCGTATACTCTCGTCGGTAACGTGATGACGGTGAGAATCAGCAGTGGTTCGAATCGCATCGGTAACTTACGGGGTATGTGAGCCGGCCGCTCAGAAAGCAATGGCAAACTACTGAACGTAATCTTGCCAAGAAATCAACATACAGCTGAAAGATGCTGGTGTTGACAGCGATGTCCTGTAAAGGATATGCGGTATCTGGCGAAGTTTTTCATTTATCAAACTTTTAACATCTATAAAACCGGTTAGAACTTGTATCTTTGTTATGGTAACATACAGATATAAATCATTGAACATTTCGCAATCGTACAACGGGAACAAAGCCAGGGTATTTGAAATTAAATGTTACAGAAGCGTTTTAGTTAAGAATACCGTAGACTAAGAAAATGAAAAATACTGACATTTTTCAAGACATTAACATCAAAGAAAACAGACCCATAAAGAGCATCATGTCTCGGAAACTGAAATACATGCGCCATATAAAACGTGACAGTCGTTTATAAAAAACGATGCTAGAAGACATGGTTGCTTGACGAAGATGCTGAGGTAGATCAGCACGAAGAATAACACATGGCATTGCAGTCATCTTGGGCATTCATATATATGTGAGTCAGAAGAACTAGCAAGTGACCGAGACACTTGTTTGGAGTGCCATGATGGTAGTGACGTTTTGCAAATGAATTGCATCATAACAACAATGGCGGTTAATTTATGTGATATTTGGTTACAATATATTTAAGGCTACATTCTGACCTCTCTGTCACATGGAATAAACTATGTGGTATCTACTTTGAGAGCCATTATTATCGTCTTGATCAGGTTCTTGACACAGAAGTATATGACAGTGATATATACTAAATCAGACGCCGGGCATATGCGCTAGCCTTATGACTAGACGTTCGCATGCCGGTCAGGTGGTTCGATCCGCATTGGGGAGGATTACAATTAAACAATAAAAATAACCTGTGCTCCCAAGTCTATTCGGCCTAAAATGAGAAACAGGAAAGGATTTTTGGATGTAAAGACGGCAGACGTGACACTGGCAAGGTCACCCGCTGAGCACTCTGTGACAATATGCGTATAGCCCTGTATATCCAATACTCCTTAACACGTGTACAGTGGTCACACAGTTTACTTTCACTAATAAGACGCTCTAGTGTATTCCTAAGGCGCATAAAAACAGCCAACAAGCATATCACTGTAACCTACCATACATGTCCTAAGATGCGGCTGGGGAGGATAGGCTTGAGACTAGCTACAGAGGTTCCCAAACGACGGCCCGCGGGCCACATGTGGCCCGCCAGCTGTAAGAAAGTGGCACGCGAGGTCGCAGCTCAGGTTGCAGTTTTTGTTAGAGCAAAATACGATAATTTTGAAGTTATTGAAGAACTTCTAGGACTTGAATCAATGCATGCAACTACCAAAGGGACTGATCTGTTTGAAACTCTGAAGTTGTGTGTATCAACGTAGAATGGACCAAACGGGAAGTGCATGCACCGACAGGTGCACCGGATTTGACGTGTAAAAAGTCTGGATGTCTAGCATTATTGGAACAGTTTCTTGGCAGTACTATATTACTATATCATTGTATTGTAATAAACAGCATATTCACACCAACCCTATGCTACCAATCTAAAACCGGGACTTTATCCAAATTACACCTTCGCAAAATCAACACCTGCGAGATGAGATGCCTGAGGAGAGCTGCCAACTTAACAATCCGAAACCGAGTAAGAAATGCTATTATCAGACTGACTGTGAGATCAACATCTTGTGCCACATTTATTGAAAGACAGAAGATCAAGTGGTTTGGCCATGTCGTTAGAATGCAACATCAGCAACTACCATCACTGGCCTTACATCAAAGGTCACCTGCGACGAGACCACGAGGACGTCCAAGAAGAAAATGATTGACGACATCAGAGACATTGTACAATCACACGGAACGACACTATCCAGTGCCGCCCACCGGGCGCTGGAACGCAAATTATTCCTCCCCACGACGCTTGACGGCAGAAGTGGAAGATGATGATGATGATGATGATTGTATCATTCACCAAGAAGCCCTGTGTGGAACTAGAAACATATCGTGGATGTTGTTCTGAAATGTGTGAACAAAATTCGAAATAAGACGCTGAAAAAGCGTTATTTCAGATAGTTTCTATCAGACCTGAACGAGGAATACGGCGAGCTACTGTTACATTGTGATGTCAGATGGCTATCAAAAGGGAAAGTTCTGTCATGTTTCTGGGAACTGAAAAATAGTGTCTATCTGCTTCTGTCTAAAAAAAATGCATTGCCGACAGAACGGGAATGTCTGCTGAACGGTAACTGGCTTATTGACCTGGCATTTTTGATGGACATTTGGTATCATTTAAAATTCTTTAAATGAGAGGATCCAGGGTTTAAAAAAAAAAAAAAAAACTGTTCACAAATTTATGCGATGATATTTCTTCATGTAAAATGAAACTACGACTGTTTATCGAACAGCTGACTCAAGGGAATTTGGTGTTTCCAACTTGTGGTTTAAAAGAATTTGACTTGTTACAGTACAAAGTATAAGTTGAAAGTCTTCTGGATATCGTTCAGTCGAGATTTCAAGAGTTCACAATAGAGGAGGACAATGTTGCCCTCTTCATAAATCCATTCGTATTTCCTATTGCAAAGCTCTGTCACTTACAGTAAAACCTCCAGCGCGAAGTAATTGATTTGAAATGCAATTCTGCACTGAGATGTAAATTTCTGGAGCTGCCTGCTTCACCTTCAGCTGATCATATGATTTCATTCTGGCGACTATTGCCTGTCGAACAATTTGAACACTTGCGTTCATTCGCCCAGAGATACATTTGTCGTTTTGGTTCGACTTACAGATGCGAGCAGTCATTTTTACCAATGACAGTTAAAAAAAAATCAAGCAACGTTCCAGACTCACCGACGGTAACCTAGCTGCGCTTGTGACTTTGGGCACGACAGATTTGTGCCCAGACATTGATAAACTGGCATCTGAACTTAAGTAACTGGTTATGAAGAACAGTTACAATTGTAAATTAATTACATTAATAGTGGTTTTCGAAACTGATTTTAAAATTTAAAAAAAATAAAAAAAAAAATAAAAAAATAACCGCAGTGTAGTACTGACACTGACTGCCTTTAAAGTTTTAGAATTTTGTTGATAAAGTTAAGAAAGGTAAGAATGATATTGCCCGACTTTTATAATTTTATAACGTTGTGGTCCGCTTAACTACCGGAAATAGTAGATATGGCCCTCTGCTTGAAAAGCTTGGGAACTACTGAGCTAACACAACTCGTTGCGTATGCTCCATTGTGAGGGAAAGGCACAAGAAGAAGAAGAAGAAGAAGAAGAAGAAGAAGAAGAAGAAGAAGAAGAAGAAGAAGAAGACGAAGAAGAAGAAGAAGAAGAAGAAGAAGAAGAAGAAGAAGAAGAAGAAGAAGAAGAAGAAGAAGAAGAAGAAGAAGAAGAAGAAGAAGAAGAAGAAGAAGAAGAAGAAGAAGAAAAAGAAGAAGAAGAAGAAGAAGCAGCAGCAGCAGCAGCAGCAGCAGAAGAAGAAGAAGAAAGAAGAAGAAGAAGAAGAAGAAGAAGAAGAAGAAGAAGAAGAAGAAGAAGAAGAAGAAGAAGAAGAAGAAGAAAAAAAGAAGAAGAAGAAGAAGAAGAAGAAGAAGAAGAAGAAGAAGAAGAGGGAAGAAGAAGAAGAAGAAGAAGACGAAGAAGAAAGAAGAAGAAGAAGAAGAAGAAGAAGAAGAAGAAAGAAGAAGAAGAAGAAGAAGAAGAAGAAAGAAGAAGAGAAGAAGAAGAAGAAGAAGCAGCAGCAGCAGCAGCAGCAGCAGCAGCAGAAGAAGAAGAAGAAGAAGAAGAAGAAGAAGAAGAAGAAGAAGAAGAAGAAGAAGAAAGAAGAAGAAGAAGAAGAAGAAGAAGAAGAAGAAGAAGAAGAAGAAGAAGAAGAAGAAGAAGAAGAAGAAGAAGAAGAAGAAGAAGAAGAAGAAGAAGAAGAAGAAGAAGAAGAAGAAGAAGAAGAAGAAGAAGAAGAAGAAGAAGAAGAAGAAGAAGAAGCAGCAGCAGCAGCAGCAGCAGCAGCAGCAGCAGCAGCAGCAGCAGAAGAAGAAGAAGAAGAAGAAGAAGAAGAAGAAGAAGAAGAAGAAGAAGAAGAAGAAGAAGAAGAAGAAGAAGAAGAAACAGAAGATTGCATTGAGATGTTTGGCTCATCAGCATGATCATCTACCTGTAATCCCATCAGTCACTATGTAAAGTGACTCAAGCTCCTAAGTTCAAATGCAAAGCCTTGGCAACTACTGTGGTCCATAAGATGCAGACTGCTAATGAACATTATACGAGGATATGTTAATAATAAGTATGCCACAAATGACTGTAGAAAAATAACTAACTATGAAAACAACTTGAAACCAGTTTATTTTTATACATACATAGTCCCTTTATTTCTCAACATAATTTCCACCAACATTGATGGACTTATCTCATCGTTTTATCTGTTCTCCCAAACCGGCCGCATAGAACTGCGTGCTCTGATGTCTAAACCACGTTTTCACTTCACATTCAACTTCGGCGTCATTCGCGAAATGTCTCCCGCCAATGTGAGTTTTCAGTGGACTTAGCCCCTAGCGATTTTCCGTAAAGCGGTGCATAGTTGGGTAGAAAAACGTTACGAGGGCGAGTCAATAAGTAAGTCACACAGTTCTGTGGGATGTCAGGTAAATTAAAACAAGGCACGCAATTCTATGCAGCCGGTTTGGGAGGACTGATAAAACGATGGGATAAGTACATCAATGTTGGTGGAAATTATGTTGAGAAATAAAGGGACAATGTATGTATAAAAATAAACTATTTTAAGTTGTTATCATAGTTACTTATTTTTCTACAGTCATTTGTGACTTACTTTTTAACTCACCCTCGTATTATACACTGACCAAATGAGCAAGTTCTGCATGATACTTCATTGTGCAGCGAGGAAAGAAAATATTCAGATCCATTGAATCAACATACATCTGCTAGCTGTAAGGAATTTGGGGGAGAAAAAAAAAGGGGGGGGGGGATTTCCAAGAAAACAATAAAAACAAATGCTTGCCCAGTGCTTGAGAATGCATTTGACGGTGTTATCATCAAAGGCAGCCACCACCGAAAAAAGAGCAATCTAATCTCGGTAATGGTTTTTCATATTACGTTTAAAAAAAAAAGAATTACATGATGAAAGGACACAATTTGAGTGTTTTCATGAAACACGATCTCACACACTTTAACCAGCGATTATAATGAGCAGATACAGATGTGTCTTCAAAGAATAAAAATTAAAAAAAAATGATTCGTAAAAACAAAATCATATTATATCTTCAGCTGACATCATTTTTAGTTTGATAAATTATACATGCAGAAGGTGAAAACTGAAGTATTTCATTTTTGTGCGACGTGACGTTGAATTCATGGTTGAAAATTTGACTGACAAAACTGATCATTATGTAAGGCAACATTTGACTGACATAAGTGATCATTATGTGAGACAGTTTCATGTCGACAGTTGAATACGTTATTCTGTGTGTCAACAGTAATTGTAGCATTATCATACACATAGACCCGGGAAGCATCAACACTTGTATATAATGCCAGTCTGAGAATCTTCTAGGTTTTAGAAAAATACCGCAGACAAGAATAACAAACACTTTTATCAATCTCTTTTAACTATCTTCTAGGCCAGTGGTTCTCAACTGGCGGTGAATTCCCCTCCCCTGGAAACCATAAATTTCACCCCCGGGGGGGGGGGGGGGGGGGGAGGAATTAAGATATTTAAAGATCGCGTTAATTTAATGCAAGAAGCGATTACTCGATATTGTTTTTCCCTCCATATTTACTATTCTGTACTTCTCGCCCTTCTGAAATTCGTTTTATAACGTAAGTAGACCCTCAAATCACGTTTTATGTAGACGTCCAGACTTGTTTTAGTATGTGTTATTAAATTTAGCTTCCATTTTTACGTATACTGTGTAAGGGCCCGGGGGGGGGGGGGGAATTTATAGGGAGGAAATACGAAAGTGGGGCGGGGAGATTGACGTTTTGAACATGAATGGGTGCATGGGCCAAACAAGACTGAGAACCACTGTTCTAGGCTTTATAAAAAGGCCTAAACTGGAATAACACTTTCAAACAAATTTACCCTGCTGCCTAGAAGTCCCTTAAGTTATTCTGACTACTGCATATAATTATGAAACGTCTAGGATGTCATTTCCACTCTCGAAAAGGACACAGAATAAAGCACAATATTCCATCACAATAACTGGTCAGAGTATCTTGACGGAGCCAGTTGAGGTTAAACTACCAATGCTAGATGTGTGCAAGTGCCACGGGTTTCAGTAAACAATGTGCATTTCACAATTGATGAAATTTGAAATGCACTGAAGAGATTGAAAAACAGGCATCTACACTAGGACCTATCCCACGGGCATTGGAAAAGATGCCGTACACAGGCTGATGGACAGTAGAGCTAGTAGAGCTAAGAAAATGAATTCGAACAATGTCTCATTTAAATATCTACGTCAGTTTCAATGTGAGGTTTTGACTTTTCTATTAATTAATTGCCCCGTATTAATTTGAGCATTGAAGACACAAACATAATATTGTAAACTTTATTTCCTGGCATATTTCGATATTGTCTGTACCTTTATTGTTCAAATTAATTGTTCTTTCCGGTCAATAAGAAAGACATGCAACAAATAAAACTGTCATTTAAAACAATGTATTTCTCTTAATGTGTTTCTGAGGAAAATGCAAAGAATACCATGGGCAGCGAGACAGACCAATGAACAAGTTCTTCAAGAAACAAATCAAGATCGTAAACTGATTAGAGACATTAGACGTAGACAGTCACAATTTTTTGGGCATGTTATGAAAAGAAATTATCTGGAGAACTTGGTGACAACTTGGTAAGATCGAGGGGAACAGACCAAGGGGAAGACCTAGAAGCAAGTACCTGGATGGCTTGGACTTGTGGCATGGTCGAGACAGAAACACGGAGCTGATCCACGACTCTGGTGATCGAGTGAGATGGCAAAACATGACCGCCCACGCTTACCGGCATGGCACATGATCGATGGATGGATTTCTCTTAAAATATCTTATTTTGTCAGGAAAGTCTAATTTGTCTCCAACTACTTTGGATATTCCTCAGTTATCTGACAGAGTGCCGGTCTCTCTGGCTGTGGGGTTATAACACTTTCTCTCTGTAATCCCGTTTATCACGCAGAGTCTCGCAGCGGAGCGAGAACTGAGGTGGTTCGACCCCCGCTCGTGACTTGCGGATACTGAGCCGGCCGCTCAGAAAGCAATGGCAAACTACTGAGCGTAATCTTGCCAAGAGATCAACAGACAGCTGAAAGATGCTGCTGTTGACAGCTACGTCCTGTAAAAGGATACGCAAAACATTCATTCATCTGACAGAGTATTGCATGCAGAAATATGTGAAGGGGTGTTGTGGATGTGTGGGTTTGTATCTGTTTGTGGGTGCCTTGATGGAGGAGTTTTATGTGTTTTAGTGATTTTTGGGTGTGCATATGAATGGTTCTGAGTGTGGATATCTGTATATGAAATGATGTCGTTAAAAATACATTTCTTTGAACATTACATTTCATTTTTATAGGATCGTCAACTTGGTTCAGAAAAATTACATTTCGTTCAGCTTACTTTTGAAAAACTGTCAGTGAATTTATATAATACTAGCTGACCCGGCCCGGCTTCGCCCAGACCTTGTGGGGAGCATCTCATTTAATTCATATAAGTAGTCATATAAGTTCCCGTTACCGACTATCTGTCTGTCTGTCTGTCTGTCTGTCTGTCTGTTTGTCTGTCTGACCAGGCCCGGCATCGCCCAGCTCCTGGTGTGGAGCATCTCATTTAATTCATATAAGTAGTCATATAAGCTCCCGTTCCCGTTCCCGACTATCTATCTGTCTGTCTATCTGTCTGTCTGTCTGTCTGATCCGGCCCGGCTTCGCTCAGCCCCTGATGGGGAGCATCTAATTTAATTCATATAAGTAGTCATATAAGTTCCCGTTCCCGACTGTCTGTCTGTCTGTCTGTCTGTCTGTCTGTCTGTCTGTCTGTCTGTCCGTCCCTCCCTCTCTGTCTGTCTGTCTGTCTGTCTGTCTGTCTGTCTGTCTGCCTGTCTGTCTAATCATTTATTGGTTGCAGTTAGAACAACCTTAGATAAACGAAGACCAACTTACAAAAAGCATTAGAAAGAGCACTTGAAAGATCTTTACACCTTCCCCTACAATTAACTTGGGTAAATGGAGCAGCGGCAGCAGCAGCAGAAGAAGAAAAAGGAGGAGTAGGAGCTGGGAGGAGGAAGAGGGAGGTGGAGGAGGGAGGAGGAGGGAGGAGTAGGAGGGAGGAAGAGATAGGCGGAGAGAGGAGGAGGAGAGAAGAGGAGGGAGGAGGAAGGAGGAGGAGTAGTAGGGAGGAAGAGGAGGGAGGAGGAGAGATTAGGAGGAGGAGAGAGGAGAAGGAGGGAGAAGGAGGACGGAGGAGGAAGAAGGAGGAAGGAGGAGGAAGGAGGAGGAAGAAGGAGGAGGGAGGAGGATGAGGGAGGAGGAGGAGGGAGGAGGAGGGAGGAGGAGGATGGAGTAGAAGGAGGGAGAGAAGGAGGGAGGAGAAGAACGCAGGAGGAGGAGGGGGAGGAGGAGGGAGGAGGAGAGGGAGGAGGAGGGAGATGGAGCGAGGAGGAGGGAGGAGGAGGGGGGGAGGAGGCGGAGGGAGAAGGAGGAGGGAGGAGGAGGGAGGAGGAAGAGGGAGAAGGAGGAGGGAGTAGGATGAGGGAGGAGAAGGAGGAGGAGGGAGGAGAAGGAAGAGGGAGGAGGAGGGATGTGGAGGAAGGAGGGAGGAGGAGGGAGGAGGTAGAGGGAGGAGGAGGAGAGAGGAGGAGAGAGGATGAGGAGGGAGGAGGAGAAGGGAGGAGGAGGGATGAGGAGGAGGGAGGAGGAGAGGGAGGAGGAGGGGGAGGAGGAGGCAGGAGGAGGAGGGAGGAAGAGGGAGGAGAAGGAGGAGGAGGGAGGAGGGGGAGGACGTAGGAGGAGGAGGGAGTAGGAGGAGGGAGTAGGAGGAGAGAGGAGGAGAAAGGAGGAGGAAGGAAGCGGAGTGATTAGGAGGAGGGAGGAGGGCGAGGAGGCAGGAGGAGGAAGAGGGAGGAGGAGAAAGGAGGAGGAGGAAGCAGGAGGAAGAGGGAGGAGGAGGGAGGACGAGGAGAAAGAGGGAAGAGGAGGAGGGAGAGGGAGGAGGGGGAGGGAAAGAGGAAGAGGGTAGGAGGGGAGAGGAGGAGGAGGGAGTTGGAGGAGGGAGGAGGAGGTAGATGAAGGAGGAGGAGGGAGGAGGAGGGAGGAGGAGGAGAGAGGAGGAGGAGGGAGGAGGCGGAGGGAGAAGGAGGAGGGAGAAGGAGGAGGGAGGAGAAGGAGGGGAGGAGGAGGAGGAAGTATGAAGAGGGAGGAGGAGGAGGAATGTGGAGGGAGGAGGAGGAGGGAGGAGGAGGAAGGAGGTAGAGGGAGGAGGAGGGAGGAGGAGGAGGCAGGAGGAGGGAGGAGGAGGGGGAGGAGGGAGGAGGAAGAGGGAGGAGGAAGTGGGAGGAGGAAGGAGAAGGAGGAGGGAGAAGGAGGGAGGAGAAGAATGCAAGAGAAGGAGGGAGGAGGAGAGGGAGATGGAGGAGGAGGAGGGAGGAGGAGGGAGATGGAGGAGGAGGAGGGAAGAGGAGGAGAGAGGAGGAGGAGGGAGGAGGCGGAGGGAGGAGGAGGGAGATGGAGGAGGAGGGAGGAGAAGGAGGGGAGGAGGAGGAGGGAAGATGAAGAGGGAGGAGGAGGGATGTGGACGGGGGAGGAGGAGTTAGGAGGAGGAAGGAGGTAGAGGGAGGAGGAGGAGGGAGGAGCAGAGAGAATGAGAAGGGAGGAGGAGAAGGGATGAGGAGGGGGAGGAGGAGAAGGAGGAAGAGGGAGGGGGAGGGGAGGGGGAGGGAGGAGAAGGAGGAAGGAAGAGGGAGGAGAAGGAGGAGGAGGGAGGAGAAGGAGGAGAAGAAGGATGAGGGAGGAGGGGGAGGACGTCGGAGGAGGAGGGAGGAGGAGGGAGGAGGACGGAGTAGGAGGAGAGAGGAGGAGAAGGGAGGAGGAAGGAAGAGGAGTTATTAGGAGGAGGGAGGAGGGCGAGGAGGCAGGAGGAGGAAGAGGGAGGAAGAGGGAGGAGGAGGAAAGAGGAGGAGGAAGAGGGAGGAGGAGGGAGGAGGAGGAGAAAGAGGGAAGAGGAGGATGGAGGAGGGAGAGGTAGGAGGGGAAGAGGAAGAGGCTAGGAGGTGGAGGAGGGGAGAGGAGGAGGAGGAGGAGGAATATAACGCATATGCCTGTAGATTTAATAATGGCTGAAGTTGTTCCATGTCTTCTTAGAGTTGGCGACAGTGTAAAGAAATATAAAATCTTCAAACTTGATAGAGATAAGGTAACTATTATTTATTTATTCTTTAAGCATAAAAAGATGAGTTACAATGTTATGCATTATGCATTATTTTTATGAAAACTTTGAAAATGCCTTAAAGATTGTATCACTATTTATTATAACACATATGCCGGTATATAACTATGGACTAAGAGTTTATAAATCTTTGAAAACGATGCAACAATATGACTATAAGTTATACAGAAAAGTTATGCCCCTTGAAATAACTTTTACAGAGTTAAGTCCCCTCGCTGTATATAAATTACAATGAAAAATGGAAAATTAAATAATATTGGGTAAGCAGCCGATTTCACACTAAAAAAATATCACAGTGGGCTGTGCTGGAATGAAAGGAAGACTTAGGAAAAAGGAAACTTAGCCAAATCGCGGCCTTGGAGACCACACAGTTTTCCCGTTTCTATAAATTGGGCTCTTAACTTAGCTGTGTCTGCCATTCTCTAATTATGCCTCTGGTAACAGTAGGTGAGATATGCTTATAGTCAACCCCACAGATATCTACTTTAGAGACTGAGCAAGCACTTTATTTTGAGTAGGCAAGATGAGTAACAGCTAATTAATTAAACTACAATTTGGTTACACAGTGTATATGGCATGCACATGCAAAAAAAGAAAAATATAATTTCCGTCGGCCAACAACTGAGTCATAAATATTAACCTCTACTTAATTATTAACTGTACTAGGGGTAGGGAATATGATGGTAATCGCTAATCTGAAATTAACAACTATGAAATCCCGGACCGTGCACACACTTGTGGTATATTAGAATAGAAATGGGAAATCGCTGTCCCAAATTATCAGGGGACCTCTGTTATAGGAAAACCAGGAATTGGCTCGTGAGATTCCCAAATGATAAAATAGGTTTTCCTGATAGGAGGTCACGCAGGAGAGCCCAGGGAAGTCACTGCTTTAAAGAGAAAGTAAGATCACTCTAATTAGAGGACAAGCGAGTTGTATCCCTGCCACCGGCTCTCTCTTGTTGGATCTGATCGTTAAGTGAAGTAACTCTATCACTCTAATATTAATTAAAGGAAGTCACATATAACACTAATGAAATTACAGAACACAGTAGGAGACGTTTACATTAATGTAATAAAAGAAACGGATTGGGGGTATGCACCATGGGCAATACAATTTACATAAATATTACACACTTGATATCTTTATGCCTAATTATCTAATAAATATTACTATCCCAATGTCTGATCGTTGATACCAAAAATTCAAGAACATCCAACACAATTATAGCACACTTAACTACATATAACTGTTTGTATGTCTCTAGTTAAGATAACCAATGTTTATAAATGGTTATTTTCTGGTCGAATCTGGCACTAGTTGATCTTGACACTGGGTATTCTATGGTTCATTATTCCTTGTAGAATGATCTCGGTAGGTATCAATATAGACTAATTGGACGTGCGTAAAGGTTGTTGTTTACTTGTTGAATAGTTGTCACGTAGTTTAAGAGTCGTGGCGTAGTTGTTTATTAGTTGTTGGCCGCTGGACTTAAATGAGGATACATGGGGTGGTAATGCAACTTAGCTTCATCCTTATGTGGCGGAGTGGCAAATATAAGAACGCAGATTTCCTCCTTCACTGAGGAATCGCTCCACTTCGGCCAGGGATGATTTCCCTTCTTGGCATCATCACTTGTACCAACAGACCACCTCCCATATCTGTTGTAACATAATGGACAACATAATTGTACCCCTCCTTACAAAATAATTAGAAGACTCCACATCCTCAAAAAAGTGTGGAACAATCACCCATATACTACTACTACTACTACTACTACTACTACTACATAGAGATAAATCAGCCAGACCTTTGTCCGCTGACTATAGTGTCACTGACAGGATTGGACTTAACCAATGTCCTACATGACATAGTCTTACCTCTAGCATGTTTGCAATGCACGCCTGACTCTTGTGTGCACCAAGCAATCATACTCATTAATATAATTATTCGCTCAGTGGTCAAGGTCTACTGATCTGACTCCGATTAAGAGTGACATCTCACTCTGGTCATTATGCATATGTCCTTTCCTCAGGATAGGGGGTAACATAAAATCATCACACACTCAATGTATATAATGTTCCAGATAATACGTATATATCATATAACATGCATGCGTATTTAGACACACATAAAAATGACATTTAGATAATCACAAAGAAAGATTATCCTGATAAATTCTCTCGCCAATCCTAGGATAAGAAACATAAGACAATCCAAGGATAGCCTACAAGACATTTACAGTGTCTACAAATTATGGCAGTCCCCATAAGAAAATGGAGATGCTCCATGATGTATTTCAGAATAGGTCTCTTAGTTAGACTTAAGTCACTAATCACTATCATGACCTAAAGACTGATATTAAACTGACGTTTCCTCGATACAAACAGGGTAGCTTTACAAGTATTTCTCACCTTTTTGTCTCCAGAGATTCGGTAATATTATCCACTGAAAATCACATCCTGTTAGAATCACTTTTACCGGAGAACTCCCTTTAAACTGAATTAGCTACTCCTTATATAAAATATATTATCCCCCCTGCCACGTTAATTGCGCACTTAGTCTACACTAGGAGGTCGGATAAACATGGTTATTCGGACATCCTTTATGTAAGGTAAATGTCCGCGGACCTTCTCTTATTAGTTTGACGTATTTAGTCTGCATTCCATTGCAGCAATATCTGCCGTAAAATAATACTTCATTTGGACGAATGACAACAAACTTTGGAATACTGGGCGTAATCTGTTATTCCAATTAATAAATCGCCGGTCGTTGTATTTACTGGGCGCTATGAATTTCAAGACGTATGTGTTTTCACAATCATTGCATTGGTAATATCAACAGGCGTTGTCAACGATGTATAGAAAATAGGCTGTGCCTTGTCGACGGTTCTCAAGCTTTAGTTATGGGGAAATTGAAAATGTCACAATGCTCCCCTCTAAGACAGTTCCTCCTAGGGAGAACTGGAACATCACCAAACTGCAACTTGAGAATCCCCAGATGTACTCTATCTATTTCTCATTGGTACCTGACGCTTCTGGTTCTGTTACATTGTCAGGAACAGGATGTCGACTGAGGAAGTCTGCTCCAACATTCATTTTTCCAGGTACATATTCAATCTGAAATGAATACGGTTGAAGAAGTAGCGACCATCTCATCAGTCTCGCATTCAAATTTCTTGAAGCTGCCAGAAACATCAAAGGTTGATGGTCACACTGCACAGTAAAGTGTTTCCCATACAGATAGGCTTGAAATTTTTCCACAGCCCAAACTAAGGCCAAACATTCTCTTTCGATGGTAGAGTAATTTCTCTCTGCTGAGTTCAATTTTCTACTTGCATAGGCAACTGGAAATAGCACTGAGTGCTCATCTTCTTTCCTCTGAAGTAGGGTAGCCCCAATTCCAATGTTGCTTGCATCTGTCCGAAGTATGAATGGTCGTTTGAGATCTGGAAGATGAAGTACTGGTTTTGCTGTTAATGCTTTCTTAAGTTCTGAATAAGCATTCTCACATTCTGCCGACCATGTGACTTTCTCTGGTTCCCCTTTTCTTGTTAGGTTGGTTAAAGGAGCAGTGAGGGAATTGAAGTCCTTGATGTATCTCTGGTAGAATCCACACAGTGACACAAAAGACCTAACATCTTTCTTTGTTTTTGGACGAGGTGCTCGTTGTAGCTTCTCAATATTTCCTTCATGAGGAGTCATGAATCCTTGAGACACCGTATGTCCAAGAAAATCAAGCTGATGGAATCCTATCTGACACTTCTTTGGTCGTGCAGTTAAACCAGTTTCTTTAAGGCGTTTGAAAAGACGGTGGAGTGCCTTAAGATGTCCCTCAAACGTCTGCGTAGCAATTAGGATATCATCCATGAAATTGCTGATTGCTGGATGTTGAAGTGGTTCGAGTAATTTCCTCATCATTCTGGTGAAAACACTGGGAGCATTACTCAATCCAAAAGGAAGAACGTTGAACTCATAGTGACCATCAGGAGTACTGAAGGCCAACCATGGACGAACTTCTGGTTTTACAGGAATCTGATAATATCCCTTGCTGAGATCGCTCCTGGTGAAGTATTTGGCTCTGCTGAGACTCGTGAAGAGTTGGTTTTGGTCAGCAGAGGTTCGGCCTGAAACTCCGTTATAGCATTGAGCTGTCGATAATCGATGCACAATCTATGTTCTCCACTGGGTTTTCTCAATAAAACCACACTTGCACTGTAAGGTGATTCAGATGGAGATATGATTCCAGATGAAAGCATTTGCTGGATCTCTTCTTTTAAAGCTGTCGCTTTGGCATATGGAACTGGGTATATTTTGACTCGCACAGGGGTAGGGTCAATCAACTTCATGTCGTACTCTACTAAATCTGTAAGTCCTGGCTTATCTATAAGTATATCTGCATATGTAGCTAAGAGTTCTTGAATCTGCTGCTGCTGATCCTGGGTTAGAGTAGGACTGATGTCCACATCCCGGTAAGTTTCTTTTGCTTGCAGAGTGTACTCAACACCCATAGTGTTTCCATGGTCAACTTCTGTATCCACTGCCAAAGCCATCAGATGTGCTGTCTCGGTGGTGGGTCTTTCATTATATTTCCTCAGGAGGTTTATATGAAAAATCTTCTGTTTTCCTCTTATGGAAATCTTGTAGTTAGTGCGAGAAATCTTCTCGGTCACTTCATAGGGTCCTTTCCAACCGATCTGCAATTTGTTCTGGCTAGTTGGGAGAAGTAACAGCACCTTCTCTCCAACTTCCAACTCTCGATCCTTTGCTTTCTTGTTGTAGTAACGAGCAATTCTACGTCTAGCTTGAAGTAGATTGTCTGATGCTAGTTTCCAACCATGCTGTAGACGTTGTTTCAACTCAGTCACATAGGTAGATGCAGTTACAACTGTCTCATCAACTTGATCATCAGTCCATGTTCGAAGTAAAGCTTCAAGTGGTCCCTTGATTGGTCGACCAAACAACAATGTTGCCGGTGCAATTCCAGTTGAGTGATGGGGTACCTCCCGGTAAGCAAATAATGCTGCAGGTACATATGTATCCCATGTCTCTGGTTTCTCATGTTCTAACTTTCTCAAGATGCTGATAAGGGTACCGTTAAATCGTTCCACTGTCCCATTCGACGCTGGGTGGTATGGTGACGTGTGAATCTGAAGGCAATGGAAGAGTCTGAAAACTTCTTCCATCAGCTTCCCTCGGAACTGTGATCCATTATCAGTTAGGATTCTGAGTGGAAATCCTAATCTGGTAAAAATGCCAAGCAAAGCTTCAGCTACATGCTTTGAATCGCTTGATGGCATAGGCACTGCTTCGGCCCACATCGAGCAAGTGTCCACAAGAGTAAGTATAAAGCAGTTCCTTCTCTTCGTTCGGTTGAGAGGTCCCACTATATCCACAGCCACTCTTTCAAATGGTGTACCAGTGATGGGCATTTCCCCTAAGGTTGCTGGTGCTGTCCAGTGTTTTGGGGCAACTCTCTGACACTGGGGACATGACTTGACATACCGAACTATGTCCGCATTCATTCCAGGCCAGTAGTAATGTGTAGAAATCCGTTGCGTGGTAGCATTGATTCCCATGTGTCCACTGAATGGTAGACTATGGCCCATATCCAGGATTTGAGCTCTGTAAGAAGAAGGGACAACGAGTTGCGCATGCTCCTGTCCTTCTTTTCCTGCCCTTCTATGGAGAAGTCCATTCTTCATATACATTTCACCTTTATGTGGGGGTGAATGTGCTTTGGGCAGTTTATAAAAACATGCCGCTAAGGTGCTGTCTGCTGCCTGGGCTTGTTTCAATTCCTCTGGTTGAGGATTTGTCGGAGTAGTCGACGCCGGATCCTTCTTAGCTTTCTGTCTAGTCGTCATAGCCGAGACTATCAGAGGCTTGACAGGATCTCCTAAAAAGACGTATCGACATCCCAACATCACAGGGTAGATTGGGTCATCTAAGACCGCAGCTCTTATTTCGCCAGTCACATAACGTGAAATTATGTTTACCTTTGCTACTGGTAATGACATCGGCACTGTGCTTTTTAAAGGCCCCTGGAGTTCAATTGTTTCCTCAGTGACTTGATCAGGGTTCACTAACGAGGTAGAAACAATTGCATCAAATTGAAGACCAGTATCATAGAGACACGTGGTAATGAATCCTTTAAGTGTAACTGATTCTACTACTGGAAGTCTGGGGTTGGTTTCTTTATGTTTATCCCTACATGAAGGGTCATCAGTGTTCACCTTCCTCGCTTCAGTTTTGCCATACATGCAATAGTATGAGGAGGGTTTCTACGCCGGCAGTCCTTCGTGTGGTGTCCTGTAATATTACATTTCAGACAATATTGTTTCCCCTCTCTCAAGGCATGTTGAGCTAAATTGTGGGTGGCGGTCTTCTTCTTATCTTTTTGCTTACTATTCCTGTTACCATTATTTTCCTTGGGCTTCTGAGAGTTGTCATTTGAGGTAGCTACTGTCTTCGGACGAGTACCTCCAGATTCCTTCTGTGACTTTTCATACCTCTCTGCCATGGTAGTAATAGCATCCAGTTTTTCAGCACCATGTTGAGTAAGGAATGCCTTCATGTCAGCTGTCATTCTATCTTTCAACTGATCGATGATGAACATTTCCTGGAACCCTTCGCATGTTTCCTCAAATTTGCCTAATGTGCGTCACTTGTGTAAATAATTTCTTAACCTATCAATAAACTGTGCATAATTTTCTCCTGGGTCTTTCCTAGCACTCTTAAATTTCTTTTTATAGCTTTCTGCATCCACTTCATATCGGGCAAGTAATGCCTGTTTGAGAACTTCATAGTTATCAAGTTCCTCCGGACGCAGTCTGAAAAATACCTCATATGAAATACCGCGCAGTCCCTGTGACAATTTTATACTCCATTTACTTTCCTCTAGGCCACACATAGCACACATCCGTTCGAATCGGTGAAGATAACTTTCAACCGTGTCGCTATGATCTGAAAATGGTTCCAGAGGGAAAGCCATGGCACCTGTCTGTGAAGAGCTCGCTTCTGCAATTGCTTCGGCAATCGGGCTAACATTAGGTGCGGAGGTCGCTGGTTGGTTTCCTAACTCCATTCTCCTTAGCTCTATCTCATTCTCCATCCTTTTAATTTCAAGAGCATGCTGTCGATCCTTCTCTTTGTTTTCCAATTCGGCTTGCAGCTTTCTCTCTTCTAATTCTCTTTCCATCCTCAGCCTTTCATCTGAAATGTCCTTTTCCATCCTCAACTTTTCGTACTTTTCAAATTCATCTGAGGTAAACTTAGCCAAATCGGGGCCTTGGAGACCACACAGTTTTCCCGTTTCTATAAATTGGGCTCTTAACTTAGCTGTGTCTGCCATTCTCTAATTATGCCTCTGGTAACAGTAGGTGAGATATGCTTATAGTCAACCCCACAGATATCTACTTTAGAGACTGAGCAAGCACTTTATTTTGAGTAGGCAAGATGAGTAACAGCTAATTAATTAAACTACAATTTGGTTACACAGTGTATATGGCATGCACATGCAAAAAAAGAAAAATATAATTTCCGTCGGCCAACAACTGAGTCATAAATATTAACCTCTACTTAATTATTAACTGTACTAGGGGTAGGGAATATGATGGTAATCGCTAATCTGAAATTAACAACTATGAAATCCCGGACCGTGCACACACTTGTGGTATATTAGAATAGAAATGGGAAATCGCTGTCCCAAATTATCAGGGGACCTCTGTTATAGGAAAACCAGGAATTGGCTCGTGAGATTCCCAAATGATAAAATAGGTTTTCCTGATAGGAGGTCACGCAGGAGAGCCCAGGGAAGTCACTGCTTTAAAGAGAAAGTAAGATCACTCTAATTAGAGGACAAGCGAGTTGTATCCCTGCCACCGGCTCTCTCTTGTTGGATCTGATCGTTAAGTGAAGTAACTCTATCACTCTAATATTAATTAAAGGAAGTCACATATAACACTAATGAAATTACAGAACACAGTAGGAGACGTTTACATTAATGTAATAAAAGAAACGGATTGGGGGTATGCACCATGGGCAATACAATTTACATAAATATTACACACTTGATATCTTTATGCCTAATTATCTAATAAATATTACTATCCCAATGTCTGATCGTTGATACCAAAAATTCAAGAACATCCAACACAATTATAGCACACTTAACTACATATAACTGTTTGTATGTCTCTAGTTAAGATAACCAATGTTTATAAATGGTTATTTTCTGGTCGAATCTGGCACTAGTTGATCTTGACACTGGGTATTCTATGGTTCATTATTCCTTGTAGAATGATCTCGGTAGGTATCAATATAGACTAATTGGACGTGCGTAAAGGTTGTTGTTTACTTGTTGAATAGTTGTCACGTAGTTTAAGAGTCGTGGCGTAGTTGTTTATTAGTTGTTGGCCGCTGGACTTAAATGAGGATACATGGGGTGGTAATGCAACTTAGCTTCATCCTTATGTGGCGGAGTGGCAAATATAAGAACGCAGATTTCCTCCTTCACTGAGGAATCGCTCCACTTCGGCCAGGGATGATTTCCCTTCTTGGCATCATCACTTGTACCAACAGACCACCTCCCATATCTGTTGTAACATAATGGACAACATAATTGTACCCCTCCTTACAAAATAATTAGAAGACTCCACATCCTCAAAAAAGTGTGGAACAAACACCCATATACTACTACTACTACTACTACTACTACTACATAGAGATAAATCAGCCAGACCTTTGTCCGATGACTATAGTGTCACTGACAGGATTGGACTTAACCAATGTCCTACATGACATAGTCTTACCTCTAGCATGTTTGCAATGCACGCCTGACTCTTGTGTGCACCAAGCAATCATACTCATTAATATAATTATTCGCTCAGTGGTCAAGGTCTACTGATCTGACTCCGATTAAGAGTGACATCTCACTCTGGTCATTATGCATATGTCCTTTCCTCAGGATAGGGGGTAACATAAAATCATCACACACTCAATGTATATAATGTTCCAGATAATACGTATATATCATATAACATGCATGCGTATTTAGACACACATAAAAATGACATTTAGATAATCACAAAGAAAGATTATCCTGATAAATTCTCTCGCCAATCCTAGGATAAGAAACATAAGACAATCCAAGGATAGCCTACAAGACATTTACAGTGTCTACAAATTATGGCAGTCCCCATAAGAAAATGGAGATGCTCCATGATGTATTTCAGAATAGGTCTCTTAGTTAGACTTAAGTCACTAATCACTATCATGACCTAAAGACTGATATTAAACTGACGTTTCCTCGATACAAACAGGGTAGCTTTACAAGTATTTCTCACCTTTTTGTCTCCAGAGATTCGGTAATATTATCCACTGAAAATCACATCCTGTTAGAATCACTTTTACCGGAGAACTCCCTTTAAACTGAATTAGCTACTCCTTATATAAAATATATTATCCCCCCTGCCACGTTAATTGCGCACTTAGTCTACACTAGGAGGTCGGATAAACATGGTTATTCGGACATCCTTTATGTAAGGTAAATGTCCGCGGACCTTCTCTTATTAGTTTGACGTATTTAGTCTGCATTCCATTGCAGCAATATCTGCCGTAAAATAATACTTCATTTGGACGAATGACAACAAACTTTGGAATACTGGGCGTAATCTGTTATTCCAATTAATAAATCGCCGGTCGTTGTATTTACTGGGCGCTATGAATTTCAAGACGTATGTGTTTTCACAATCATTGCATTGGTAATATCAACAGGCGTTGTCAACGATGTATAGAAAATAGGCTGTGCCTTGTCGACGGTTCTCAAGCTGTAGTTATGGGGAAATTGAAAATGTCACAATACAGACAGACGGAGATCGCTTTTTATATATAAGACTAGCTGACCCTGCCCGGCTTCGCCCAGTCCTTGGTGGGGAGCATCTCATTTAATTCATATAAGTAGTCATATAAGTTCCCGTTCCCGACTATCTGTCTGTGTGTCTGTCTGTCTGTCTGTCTGTCTGTCTGACCCGGCCCGGCATCGCCCAGCTCCTGGTGTGAAGCATCTCATTTAATTTATATAAGTAGTCATATAAGTTCCTGTTCCCGACTGTCTATCTGTCTGTCTGTCTGTCTATCTGTCTGCCTGACCCTGTCCGGCTTCGCCCAGTCCCTGGTAGGGAGCATCTCATTTAATTTATATAAGTAGTCATATAAGTTCCTGTTCCCGACTGTCTATCTGTCTGTCTGTCTGTCTATCTGTCTGCCTGACCCTGTCCGGCTTCGCCCAGTCCCTGGTGGGGAGCATCTCATTTAATTCATATAAGTAGTCATATAAGTTCTCATTAAATTCATACAACAAAAAATGTAACTTAAAAGAATGTCCTTCCACACACCATCCATTATTTTTAATGAAAACTCTTTCTAATCACCTGCATGACTACAGTAACTTCTTAAGCAAAAAAAGATGAGTTACAATGTTATGCATTGTGCATTATTTTTATGAAAACTTTGAACATGCCTTACAGATTGTATCATTATTTATTATAACTCATATGCCGGTAAATAACTATGGACAAAGAGTTTATAAATCTTTGAAAACGATGCCACAATATGACTATAAGTTATACAGAAAAGTTATGCCCCTTGAAATAACTTTTACAGAGTTAGGTCCCCTGATATATATGAAATTATAATGAAAAATGATAAATGAAATAATACTGAGTAAGCAGGCGATTTCACACTAACAAAATATAACAGTTGGCAGCGCTGGAATGAAAGGAAGGCGTGTAGAAAATTTCATCTCAATCGGATGGGCCGTTCGCGAACAAATAAAGGACATACATACATACATACATACATACATACAGACAGACAGACGGAGATCCTAATTTATATATAAGAAGATTACATGCAGAAATGTCGTATTTTTTTAATTGGGGAGGGGAACGATGGGGGTGGGGTTTGTTTTGGATATATGGACAATTGGATGTTTGTGTATATGTTTAAGACTGCCTGGGTTCGTGGATGGTTTTTGTGTATATTGGAGTGGTATAAGTGTGTTTATGCGCGCGTCTGTATTTGTGGTGGTGTATATGTGCGTGTGGGAAGGGGTAGAGGTTCAATTTTGGTGGTTTTGACGGTGTGTTCGTGTGAGTGTAGAATGATAATTTAAAATCTGGGCACAATTACTCTGTGAAAGGATCCCTTCATTGATAGCGTTATACAAGCAGGAATGGCCTACGAGAAACTCCTGGAACCACAACCACCAAATTGATGTTATCATAGAGCATTACAGGCAGCGATGTGGAGGCGAGGTGTTGATTGTGCTTCGGTGTGTGTGTGTGTGTGTGTGTGTGTGTGTGTGTGTGTGTATGTGTGCGTGTGTGTGCGTGTTAATGGTTTGATGGTCACGTGGACCTTTTGTGTGCTTTAGTAGGGTTGAATGAGCGTGTGAGTGTTTGCGGGTGTAATGTCGACGTCAGAGGGGGGAGGGGGAGGGGGGGGGAGTCAGGGGGTCGGTGTTAGGAATTCAGAAGATGATGTTGTCGCTCGTAAATTGGATGCACGTGCAGAAAAATTTAATTCTTTCGTTCATGTGGGAACCAAAGACTGATCCCGCACTTAATACAAAAAACGTGTGGAAGTAAGGCTGTTTCAGGCGTGGTTTTTATTGGTTATGTTTTTAATGGTGCCAGCCAGCTAGGATCACATACAGAACTAGATAAACTCAGGAGCCACCACATTTATGTGTATTGATTGTATTTATGAAATGTGTTATATCTTGTACGGTTTTATTGTTGTTGCAGTTACAAGCACAAACTTATGAACATTTGAAGCAGATACAAATTATTGTTTGCAGTTTCTACAATGGATATAATTTCTAATTATGTTTCTGTGAGAATTGTTTTAATAATTTGCATTCTACCACTCATTGGCTACGTTGCTCTGTCTTGGATCTTTCGGAAATCACCCAAGGCCTTGCCACCGGGTCCTCGTGAATGGAGTATACACTGGAAAGTACTAAAGGCGTCATTGAGCGGCATGCTTCCACAACTAGCCACCGAATATGCCAGAAAATATGGACCCATTACGCTTGTTCCTACTCTTGGCCAACCATTAGTCTTGTTAAACACGGTAGAGATTACTCGAAAGCTGATGGCTTCTGACAAATATAAATATCTTCTGGCTGATAGATCTGCCATTGCAGCTTGTCAATTCGCTGGATTCAAAGGCAGAGATATCATATTTTGTGATTATGACGGTAAGTTTATAGTTAATTATAGTTAATTAGTTGTATGATCTTTTCAGTATGTCGCAATCAATCCCATGATGTATTGACTGTGATTAGTTTTCTAAGCAATCTAACGTTTAAAAGTTGGTCATTGCTGTGATTGGCCGACGTTTTTATCAGTGTGATAAATAATGAAAAGCAGTCTGCTCCCAAACGGCGTGCGGCTGACTCCAAAGCAGAAACAGTGGATTGTGAATTTGCGTTCTCTACTCCTATTCCTTGGTGACGTAATGAGAAGTGAGGCACCTGGAAAACACCGTGGCGACTAGACAGATCAGGGGGAAAAGAGGTGATGCAGACCGAGAGAAATGGTGATGGATGGACTGAGACGGTGGGATGGATGGATATCATCATGAGAGTTGATCCAGAATACCAAGGACCGATATATGTGATCAGAGATGCGTGCCTACGTCACTTGCACGGTATTTACTGACGGTGGTCGTGTAGCTACAGACACCGACTTAAAGTTAACGCAGATCAATGATATCATATGGAATGCATTCGTTGAATGCCAACAAATGAACAAGGAAAGGTTATTAAATATATGACAATTCTTATACACATTGAAGCACAATGAACATGCGGTGGAAATACATAAATGTATAGATCAGTCGGCACTCATGGGCTGACGTAGTTAAGACAATACTTTACATTCATAGACGTTTCCTGATACCCATTTAAGGCTGGGTCAATATAATAGCCCAGATCAATTTTGAACACCTTCCACTATGGGCATTTGTCAACGTCTCAGAACTAGGGGATCGATAAGACTCGGGTTCAGAAAGGATGAAGTGCACTCACAGAACAAACATAACTCTCTGTTCGGACATTATCAATCTAATTTATTATAATGTCGATCTGACGAACAGTCGTCTCGCACTTCACTCAGAACATATCACATACACATAGACAATGCATTTGACAAGGTATTCATGATAGCATCTGTCTATCATAACCAATCACAGTATCTAAAGTAATCTCTAATGAACTTTAGCAAATGGTTCATCGAAGCTAAACCCTTCCACTCAGTTCGATGTCCAGTCGCAGTCTCAGCCCTGGCTTGCGTCCCGTGAACACGGATGTGCTGGCACACTCGAGCACCCCGTGATTGAGGCTTCTCACGCTTCAGGCGGGCTCAAGGGTTTAAATGCGCAGTAGAGGATTTTACCTCTTGATTCTCGAATGTTCGGACCCCGAACATACGGACTATTAGTCTTGTCTCCCTTGTTGAGGCGTAGCCTATTTCCTTCGTTATATCCCTTTGAGACCGTGACAACATTCGAATATCGGACATGCAGGAAAGTCAGGTAATCCTAGATTCACCGCGTCTCTCAAGAAAGTAATGCTTGAAACAAAGCTTTGAACGTCGTTGATTCTACATATTAAATGTGGAGTTCGTTCTAACCGAGTATTAGCATAGCCTATACATCATTGTTTCTGAACTTTAGTAATGTCACTTGCAAAACTGAACGATTCCTCCTTAAAATATCTACGGTAATTTTCAAAGGAGACATTAATTTGTGAGTGTGTGCATATATGTGTGAGAATGTATGTGTCTGCGTGCTTGTGTGTATGTGTGTGCAACATTGGTTGCCCAATTACTTAATTAAATAAGACGTATACCAATATGATGTCTTTAAAAACAAATTATTCAATTGAATAATCTTTATTCAGGAAAATCAAATGTGACTACGTCTACTTTAGGTAGGTAACTCGTCACTGAATTGAACTAGCAGTACACGCAAATAACTGGGTGTGGTAGTTGAATGGGAAACAGGTGTTGAAGGCACACCGACATTTAGGTCTGTGTATCTCTTTGTTAATGTGTTTCTAGGTTGTTGTTCATGGTGATGGTGAGTTTGTGTACCCTTTCAGGGCCCCCCATCCCCCATCAGATTTCTTGGGTGTGAGACTTGGATTTCTTGGATGCATGGAGACAGACAGACAGACAGACAGACAGACAGACACACAGACAGACCGACCGACCGACTGACCGACCGACCGACCGACCGACCGACCGACCGACCGACCGACCGACAGACAGACAGACAGACAGACAGACAGATAGACAGACAGACAGACAGACATACAGACAGACAGACAGACAGACAGACAGACAGACAGACTTTCTCTGTGTTTACACATGTTGTTTGAGCAGAAAGATTTCGTTCTAAATTTGAAATTACCTTGGGAATAACATAGCTTCAACTTTTGAATAATACCTGTGACTATGTGTTTTAATTGTTTCACTTCAAATATTATTCCTTTTATCACTTCATATGATTTACGTTTGACACTTCAAAAATCAGTACTACATAACTCACTAATATTAATGAATGAAGTGACATGTGTTAGTAGTTGAGGGGAACATACTGTTCTATCTAAAGGGGACTGGCTGTTATACTAGTGTTTTATTATTATTATTGTTATTGTTATAATCATTATGCTGAGTTGAAGATTTATGCTTAGAACATGAAGGAATGGAGTGACATGATTAGACTTCACTTCTAACTGCTATGACTAAACTTTTAGTAACGCCCATGAGTGCTGGAATTGTATCATCTTAAACATGTGTTTTTTCTTACTTGTAATTCTTATTCAGCCTTTACAGCAGCTGATACCTTGCACTTCTCATCCTCATTTCAGCCAATCTGAAGAAGAAACGACGACTCTTTCACAGCGTGATTCGTCTGTACGGTGATGGTGTGGAGAAGTTTGAGGCTGTGGTATGGGCACAGTTGGAGAGAATGTTCGCAGAAATTGACAAGACTCAGGAACAGGACACTGATATCACACAGATTCTGGCGCGATCTCTGAAAATCATTGTGTATATGCTGGTAAGATACATTCTGTATGCGCTCTAGTTTCACCAGCTGACTCTTTGACACTGTGAGCAGTCCCAGTCCATACTCACGCACTGAGAGAATCAGGTTTTGATCAGAGTATGAACATCATTGTTTGCTCCATGTCCATTGCTGCATGATTTTCAGCGCATTAAGTCTCTTCTTAGATCTCATAACAGCTCTTTCACGTGATCACTCAATGAGAGGCTTCTATCGAAGGTGATTTCCAGGTACCTCAGTTTACTCTCTCTGTTAACATTAACTTTTCAGCTGATCGCCACATTGATCCACCAAGGGCTGTGGGTCAATTTAACCATGACCAGAGGAAACAAGCGTAAAGGAGTGGATCTGGCCACCCCACCTTATATGTTATTGTCTGGAACAGTGGTTCTCAACCTTTCTTTTTGGCCCATGCACCCCTTTATCATACGTTCAGAATGTCATTTCCCCCCTTTCGTATTCCGTCCCTATAAATCACCCCCCCCCCACCCCACACAGTACACGCAAAAATGAAAGCTAAATTTAATAACAGGTACTACAACAAGTCTAATTATCCAACTTCATTATATGTTGGACTTTATTTCTATTTTTTTTTTAAGTTGGGGTATTATGCACCAGACAAGATACATAGTAATGTGTCAGGCAATACATTGTGCAACATATTGTTTGTGTCTTAATTATTCACAATCTAATACAACCACTTATCTATTCCAGGCCATGGGAGATTACCCAGACGACATTGCAACCCCGGATATATTAGAGGAGTATGATTTGGCCCTGAATATGCTAATGAAGCCGGACGTTGATTTTGTTTTGCAGTATCTTCCATTTATTACTAAGATACCCGGAAAGTACAAGAGAGCTGTGGCTCGCGTGAAGAAAGCTAAGATACAGGCGGACATGCTGATATATCATAATCAGAAGGTGGGGAATTTGTGTAGCTATATAATGTATCAAATGTGTGAATATCTTATGAACATTGCAGTTAAAAAAAGTTAAATCAGATACATTGTAAAATACATAAAAGTTTATCCATATGGACAACAATCCCTTTCAGATTAATATCCGAAATGTGGATAGGCACAATAATAAACAAAGACTCTAGTAACCAGGCACAGCCTACACACCGGAATTTCCAAGGTTATCGATAGTAGGCTATACTTTGAAGTGGCCACGTGATTGATAAGGACAACTGTATTTCGTATTTTTGAAACAAAAAGTTCGCAAATTAAAGATGGCCGAGGTAATTGCCATTCATTTAGAAAAGCCAACTTTGTGCAAACAACAAAATGATGTTCAGTGTAAAATTAAGTTGTAGACAATTTACATTACTGTGTGTATGTCTTTGTAGTATATTTCAGCTTGAATGATGTATGTTATTGCTTTATTTTATGTTGTGTGATTTCTGCAGTGTTTATCGGACAAGATGCGACTAAATACACAGGCAATATATAATGCAATTTATTGCTTATGTCTTCATTGTTCAAAGATGCCATTATTCTCCATGTCAACATTGAAAGAAGAGTGTCATTTACGGTCTCTCTTGAACAGATGACCTACAAGCCAGATCAGCCCAGAGGTATAGCTGACCTACTTCTGGACTATGGACGAAAGCCTGGCTATGAATGCATCAACAGTGACGAAGATCGTGTTGCATTCTTAACCAGTGTATTCTTTGCAGGTAGAACACGTGTCCATGTCCCTGAGTACAACGGGTGTTAAAGCATGCAATGAAAGTGGTATTCCTCACGTTCTATTGATTTATTCCAAAAGTATCACTTGTGCAAGTGTTGCTAACTCTTTTTGCTGCTAATTTAATTAAGTCCCGATATATACCACATTGTGCTGACTTACAACCGTGCAATACTATATACACCACCGTGTATGGTACATTGCATGTATGTACGCTAATATGTTAGTTAATTAGTGTCAAAGTCTCACATTAAAAGACAAGGGACGCAACACAGTAAAAGAAACAACGCACAAAGAAGGGAGTCAAGAACAGCGACCCGAACATTCGAGATCTCGAACATTCGAGAACAGAGGGGCCGAATCTCCAACTACGCAGTAGATCCCGGCGGAACCCGCCGGAAGAGTGAAAGAGTGACACTCACGGGGTGCACGAGATAGCCAGCACTCCGTGTCCACCCGACGCAAGTCGAGAGGGCAGACGGCCACTGCACTTGGACTGGAGAGTATTTTTAATCCTGTCAGCGTCTTACAAATAGGGATAGAAAGACTCGGGTTCAGACAGGCAATGGATTGCGATCACAGATCTGACAGAACTCTTAAGTTCAGATATTATCAGTCTACTTTATTACAATATAGATCTGGCGAACAGTCGTCTCGCACTTCTTACATAACATATTACATACACATTAGGCAAAGCATCAAACAAGTTACACATCACAGCATCTGTCTATCATAAGCAATCTAAGGATTCTAATCTAAGTCCCTCTATGTATCTCCCCTGAGAAGCTAGACCCTCTCCAGTCCAAGTCCAGTGGCCGTCTGTCCTCTCGACTTGCGTCGGGTGGACACAGAGTGCTGGCTATCTCGTGCACCCCGTGGGTGTCACTCTTTCACGCTTCCGGCGGGTTCCGCCGGGATCTACTGCGTAGTTGGAGATTCGACCCCTCTGTTCTCGAATGTTCGAGATCTCGAATGTTCGGGTCGCTGTTCTTGTCTCCCTTCTTTGTGCGTTGTTTCTTTTACTGTGTTGCGTCCCTTGTCTTATAATGTGAGACTTTGACAATTAGCTAGGGATCTTTCCCTGGATCATGAACTGGATTGCAATGTCTTGTATGACTACTAATGTGTACTTCGTATGAGTTCATGGAACGTCGGACTACACATTATTTCAACCTGCTACTACAGGCTTCTGCTATTTCACCGGTGCTTTTCAACTCCTACACATGTAAGGTGGCAACAATAGAGGCATCAGGTACTGCAAGAATACTGACCTGCTAATGGTGTTACTGGTACTTACGGAATCGATAATATATAAATATCTCGCTAGCTGCATACTGCGTTAGATATAGTGGATTAGTTGTGAATGGAAACATGCTCTATCATTAAATTAGACGAAGTAGCCATACCATGGTGTTCATTGAACAGCAGCAGAACAACAGTGTATCCATATCTGGAGAGACTGGGGCATAAATGAGAGATCATAGAAGCTGGACTACACTCAAGATGTAAAGGAAAAAAAGATAGATCGACTTTAAATCAAATCGCTACCGATACTATCAGAGTTTAACTCTTAGTGACTTTTAAGGGGGGGGGGGGTTGGGGGGGGGGGGGGGGTTAGGATAAAGCATGCGTCGGAATACCCCGAGTGGAGCCATATGGATTCTATTATCAGGTATTAAACACGCATTGAGAAATCAACGACTGGGCAGATATTAATGGCAGACGTTGCTATGGCAAAGAAATACAATGGATTAACAGGAGTGCACTTTAATGGAGAAAGAATAGAATTGGAAAATGGGGGGGGGGGAGGTACAAATAGGTTAGAAAGCCCACCTATACTAAACAAAGACAGCATCGATATTATCACACATAGAAAGAAAGGAAAATAGCTGAGTCTGATGAAACTAGAAAATCTTGGATGCACTGAAATAAAAATAGTTATAAAACTGTTTAACGATATGTACAACAGTGGGTACAGCGCTTTGTTACACGGCATTTAAGAAATTGTCATCAAACGCCTACTCAAAAATATAACCAAAAGAACAAGAACATCAAACTATGGGAATTATTGAAAAGCAGCATGGATTTGAGGAAGATAAATGAACAAACAGTGCAATATACACATTCAACTTAGAAATCAGTTGAGACAAAAATGTGTACTTTATATTATTAAATAAGGGCATTCGATCAAGTGACAAATGATGAAATGAGCAAAATGGTATAGTATATTAAATATAAGTGAAAAATATAAACATACTTGGGTGATCTTAGGGGTACTGTGGTCAATATCATGCTGGCCGTCTCATGTCCCAAGAAATGTCTTCCTATCTATGTTAGGCTGGGTCGATATCGGAGCCCAGGTACATTTTCAAAATCCATCTCGATGCGAATTCGAACTCATGACAACCGGGCCGGTAGGCAATGTACTCGCCACTACGCTACCGCGGCTTCTCATTAACGCACGTACTACGAACTAAATGTATTGTTATTTTGGCGTTTTGCATATTGCATAGTTTGGGAATTGTACACAATGCAATGATTAGAATTGTGACCATTGTTATAATGAATATTACTATTATATCTATTTCAGCTCACCTAACTTCAAGATCTTCAGTTATTGGCATGTTTCTTTGTCTGGTCAATTATCCCGAGATAGTCAACAGGATTCAAGAGGAAATAGACTGTGTTATTGGCAGCAAACAACCTAAAATCGAATACAAAAACAGCATGCCGTACACAGAGGCTGTCATCTTGGAAACTCTGCGTATAATTTCACCCCTGCCGCTTTCTGGCTTTCGTGTGCCATCTGTAGACATCGAATTTGAGGGAATGATAATTCCTAAAAAATCCCTGGTTTGATATTTACTTTCTACTCACACATTCATTTTTATAATATATTTCCTAATTCATGAAATGTGTCTATCTTTAAAAACACAGCTGAGGCTAAAACATGTTTCATGTTATAAGAGTAAAGACAATGAGAGCGTCCACACAGACAACTATATGTCAATAATAAATTTAACGAATAACAAAGAAAACATTGAAAATGTCACAGACATGAGATACCTTGACTTCATAATTAACAGCAGTTGAGGCTGTTCCAAAGAAGTCACAAGGAGAATGACCATAGCAATGCACAAGTGAAATAGTATGAAGAATTTGTGACAACGTCAGCAAACACATTACAGTGAACATGCAACTTACTCCTGCGAGACATAAGACGGAGAAACTTGGACTATTTCACTAAATGATTGTTGTAGACCTGTTAGAGATATTCAGTGAGCTGGTAGTCCTCATGTCTTCCCACATCCTTCTGGCTCGTATATTACCTGTAAAATCTGACACTGATGCTTCTCCACGCCATGATGTTAGACAGTCTTACATCTGATCCGCCTATCCCTCTTCCCATGGAACTCTTCCTTTGTCAAGATGTACACCAACTTTCACCTTCTCATGTTGTGCCCAAAGTTTGTCTTGTCCTTACGTGATATGAATAGCTAGTTCTCGATAACTTCGTTCATTGCCGTTTAATCTCGCCATTCTTCAATGAATCCATATCTGTGCAGCTTCCACAGAATTGCTCATTAATCTGCTGAATGTCTATGATTCACTTCTTTATAATGGAACTGACTCAGTGTTGCTCTTAAGAACTCTCTTTGTCACCTCTACTGACATAGATATATTGCATAGAATATTCTCCATCTCGTGAAATGCTGCTTCTGTTTGGACTATTGTACGCTGTACCTATTTTAGAGACACTGAAGAGGGATATCGAGTCTGTAAACTTTAATATTTCCGGAAAATTCCATGTCTACATTGGATAAATACGGAAAACAAAATATTGACATTTTACCAAATATGAACATCGAAGAAAACTGGCTAATGAACAACACTTGTTTTGAAATCTAAAATGCTTCAATGTGTAGACAGAACAGAAATAGAAGGCAACCACGAAGTATGGGCTGGCCTACATGACAGTGGACACTAGAGATTAACGATACCCTAGGCATGATAATGCACAGGGCAATCAAACGGACAGAGTATCGACAGTCTTTTTAATGGGCTATGATGTGTGAGTCGTTTAACCACGGACTTGCCATCTGATGATCATGAAAGATAACAGAGGATCTGGCCGACACTCAACACTTGACCACACGGACTCATAGTCAGATTGTAGATAGTATCATTAATACTGGGCCTTTCGCTGGCTGCTGAATTCGAAGAAGAAGCCTGCACACAAATGTCCCTAGTGCTGTGATGTCGGTTCTTTACTCAACCGATCATTAACAATAACGGTATGACAGTTGTTGCTCTGTAGACGTGCGTTTGTAGTGTTTTTATATGATATGTCACATTATTATAATTCAGATAACTAGCTCCTGTCTTCGACAATCACTTCCGTTCTACGTAGATCTATAATACATATTTAACAAAGCAGGGTCAATATTATAGCCTCATTTCGTCAAAACAAAATCTGACCAGTAGAGGATTATAAACGTTTATCTCTTTGGTCACATAGCAGTGCATTATCCGCACTCCTGTGTAATAAACTGTTTCTCATCAGTGCGTTATCTAGGCTACCATGTAATAAACTGTTTCTCAAAAGTGCGCTATCTAGGCTACCATGTAATAAACTGTTTCCCATCAGTGCGTCATCCACGCTCCCGTGTAATAAACTGTTTCTCATCGGTGCGTGCTAGCTCCGTGGCAAAGTGGTTACGAACGCGATTCGTGATCCCGCATACTTGCGTTCGAAACACAATTGGATTTTCACGAATTGGTATGGGTGTCGGTCGTTCAGAAAGCAAAGGCAAACTACTGAACGTAAACTTGCCAAGCTATCACAACAGCAGAACATGCTGGTATTGACTGCCAGGTCCTGTAAAGGATATACAACTAATATTTTTTAACACCAGTGCGTTATCTACGCTCCAGTTAATAAACTTTTTCTAATCGGTGTGTTATCTACGTCCCGGTGTAATAAACTGTTTCTCATCAGTACGATATTTACGCTCCCGTGTAGTAACTGTGTTTCATTAGCGCGTTACCTAGGCTACTATGGAATAAACTGATTATCATCAGTGCGCTATCAAGGCTACCATGAAATAAATTGTTTCCACGCTCCTGTGTAATAAATAGTTTCTCATCAGTGCGTTATCTACGCTCCCGTTTAATAAACTGTTTCTCATCAGTGCGTTATTTACGTTCCGGTGTAATAAACTGTTTCTTATCAGTGCGTTATTAGGTTACCATGTAATAAATTGTTTCTCATCAGTGCTTTATCTACGCTCCCGTGTAATAAACTGTTTCTCATCAGTACGGCTACTGTGTAATAAACCATTTCTCATCATTACGCTATCTAGGTTACCATGTAATAAACTGTTTCTCATCAGTACGTTATCTAGTCTCATCCTCATCAAGTGCCCTGTCGGCTGGCGTAGGCGTTCATGGCTCTCCACAGATCTTGGTCTTTGGTTTTCTGGATCAACACTGCTGATGATATTCCTCCATGCCACCGTCTCAATCCGTCCAGCATCATTTCTCTTGGCCTGCCTCTGCCTCTCTTCCCCTCGATCTTTCCAGTTGCCACGATGTTCTCCAATGCTTCTCTTCTCATCACATGACCAAAGAAAGCTGTTTGTCTCTTTCTTATTGTTGTATGCAGTGTTCTAGTTTCATTAGCCTCTTTCAGGCAATCGTTGTTAGTTACTCTGGCAGTCCAAGGAATTCGCAACATTCGTCTTAAATGCCACATCTCTGTTGCTTCTAAGTTCTTCCTAATTTGTTCATTTACATTCCAAGATTCGCTGCCATACAGCAAAACTGGTTCTATATAGCATTTCAGCACTCTCTTTCTTACATTCATTGATAGCGACTTATTGCATAAGATACTCTTCATTTTCAGAAATGCGGCTTTTGCCTGCTCTATTCTGCTCTTAATCTCTGTTGTACATCTTCCATCTGATGTTATAAGTGCTACTAGGTATTTAAAATTATCCACTTGGTTAAGAATTTCCCCTTCTATTTCTACGTCACATTTTGGTGTCCCCATTTTCTTTGATATCACCATTGTTACTGTTTTCTTGATATTCAAGGAGAGTCCTTTCTGTGCACTCTCTGTTATTACAATGTCCAACAATTGTTGTAGGTCTATTGCATTATCCGCCACCAGTACTGTGTCATCAGCATAGCGTATATTGTTTATATTATATCCTCCGATTAGTATTCCTTGCTTCTCTTTGATCTCTCTCATTATTGCTTCGCTATATAGGGAGAAGAGATCGGGTGACAAGACACACCCCTGTCGTACTCCTAGCTTTATCTGTTCATAACTACCCTTTGTATTTCCTATTTTAATTGCTGCTACTTAGTTCCAGTATATATTCTTTATTATTCTTAAATCTTTCCCATCAATGTTGATATCTTCCAACATTTTAATCAGCTCATCATGCTTTACTTTATCAAATGCCTTAGTATAATCTATGAAGCATAAATATATGTCTCTCTGTTTCTCTATTAAACTTTCCATTAGTGTTCGTAATATATATATATATATATATATATATATATATATATATATATATATATATATATATATATATATATATATATGTATATATATATATATATATTGCATTGTTTGTACCCTTTCCTTCCATAAAACCATATTGCTATTCACTAAGTTCCATTTTTATTTTAGTTCTTGTTCTTCTCATTATAATTCTGAGTAGAAGCTTAGTGACATGATTTATGAGGTTAATTGTACGAAAGTCTTCGCACTCAATTGCTCCTGGTCTAGTCTAACATGTAAAAAACTCTCTTATCAATGTGTTATCCACGTTCCCGTGTAATAAACCGTTTCTCGTCAGTACGTTATCTAGTCTACCATGCAAAAAACTTTCACTCATCAGTGCGTTATCCATGCTACCGTGTAAAAACCGTTTCTCATCAGTACGTTATCTTGGTTACCATGTAATAAACTAAATTTCAGATCAGCATATTAAGCATTTTCCCAAATAATCAACTGCCTAACACCAGAGCATTATCCAGGCTATCATATAATAAGCCGTATCACACTAGTTCATTACTTACGCTCCTATATATTAAAGTAAGTCTCACGCTAGTGCATTATCCCTGCTCTCGTATACTAATATTAATCTCACAGTAATTCATTAGCCACACTTCAATATAATACGTCTCTCACGGTAATTCATTATCCACACTACAATATAATATGTCTCCCACATTCGTTCAGAAAGCAATGACAAACTACTGAAGGTGAACTTACCCAGGAATCACGAACAGCCAAAAAATTCTGGAGTCGACAGCAGCGTCCTGTAAATGATATGCAAATAACTCACAATAGTTCCCTATCCATGACCTTATATACTATTATGATTTTATGTATTGTCTGATGAAGAAATCTTATGTCAAGATGTTGATGATCAGTAGGAAATATTGAAGAATTCAATCAGTCTGGCTGCAAAAACAACTATCCCAAATTTAAAGAAAGTAGGGTGTAAGAAATGGATGACTGAAGAAATTTTAAGACTAATGGAAACAAGCCTCAACAAAAGTAATCCTGGCAAATATGAAGAGATTCACAGAAAAGTTAAAACATTATGCGAAGAAGCAAAAGAAAAATGGATTAAGAAGAAATTACACAGGAATTGAAAAAACATCACAACAGTAAAAATACCAAATTAATGTACAAAAGAATCCAGGGGCTTTCTAGTAAAAGAACACCTACATCAACCGGCTGCATGAAAACAAAAGATGGAAAATCCATAATGGAAAAATAAGTTTTTATATGCATGGTCAGATTATGGGAACAACCTTTATGATGATTTAAGGGAATAACAATATGATATTCAGAGTAATAATGAAAGACCATCAATTTTGAAGATAGACGTTCAAAATGCTCTTAACCATATGCAATTTGACAAGACCCCTGGTCCAGACAACATCTCAACAGAAATGATCAATGCCTTAGAAGAATATGGAATAGACCAAGTCACCAGACTGCTGAACACAATATATGATACTGGAGATATCAATCAATCAATCGCTTACAGGCTGGAGATATACCTACTAAAATATGTAATTCTATATTTATTGTAATCCCGAAGATATCAAGAGCATTGGGGTGTGAGCAACATCAAACAATTAGTATAATGAGTCACATCACGAAGATTTTGCTGTGAATTATTATGCAGAGAGTCCATTGGCACCTTTCCGTCTTGACAGACGATAGTTTGGTACACTGTGCTACAAAAAGTCTTAATAACTACAAGCAAAGGAGGTGGCGAGTGTGGCTGATAAGGCCAATTCGTGCTGTATATGTTGGTCCACGGTGGATGCATGTGAAAATATGGTCATTTCCACTATCATGCATCATCTTACGTCTCTCACGCTTTATGTGTGCTTTATCTGCATTCATTTTCTCTTTTGTCTTTATTCCATTTCTGATAGTTGCCCTCCATGCAACACGTTTAGCGGCGACTTGCTCACAGTGTGCATTATCAATGCCTGTTTCAATCATGTCACGCTTACACACATCTTTGTATCGTAGTACTAGTAGAGGCCAACCCTGAGATCTCCTACCCATCAGTAATTCACACAAAAAAAGATGTCCTTTGGTATTCTACCATCATCCATCCTCCTAACGTGTCCTATCCATCTAAGTCTACGAAGACTGAGCATGGAACACACAGTCACACAACCTGATCTTTCCAATACTTCAGTATATGTGATTTTCTCTTGCCACTTAATACCAAGTATTCTTCACTGACACCGCATATGAAAGCTGTTTAAACATTTCTCTTGGTGTGAGTAAGTTGACAAGGTTTCACTGCCACAAATAAGGGTATTAAGGACACAGGCTTGGTAGACGAGGACTTTTGTTTTGGGAGTAAGCTTCCTGTTCTCCCAAACTCTTTTCGCTAACATGTTCATTGTTGTTGCTGCCTTATCAATCATGATGTTGATTTCCTGATCTAGGGATAATTTGCTATTGACCTCTAATCCTAGATATGTAAAATGGTCTACTATCTCCAGTTTGGAGTCGTCAATAAAGATTGATGATACCCCACGTGCACCCTGTGATATAATCTGTGTCTTCTTTTTGTTAATTGTGAAACCGAATTCAGAACAAGCGTTGGAGAATGCACATAGAAGATGTTGTAATTCTTCCTCATAGTGGGTCGTAATTGCAGCATCATCCGCAAAAAGCAACTCTCTGATTAGTACCCTCCTAATTTTGGTCTTGGCCTTCAATCTCTGAACATTATAAAGGCCGCCATCTGAGCATGAGTGAATGTATTTACCGGCATCCTGATCACGAAAGGCATATTTCAGTAGAAGTGAAAAGTATATTCCAAAGAGGGTGGGGATAGTACACAACCTTGCTTAACTCCACTCTTGATTTCTTCTTTGCGTTCATCCGGAGTGTTTTTTTTTTCAGATGTGATTGCGGTGTGACTAGTTAGGCACCCTTGGGTCGAAACCCTCAGGTCAACACATCCGACATTTAGTATGCTGTTTTGACCAGGTTAGCATTCTTGGGAGACTCTCATTTTTGTGGTACCGTCCACATCCTAGCTGGTCAAGTTGGAACAATCAAAGACTTCGGTCATCCCTCAAGGGAAGGCAGGGACAGTCCATAGCATTTTCCGCCATCCAAGGTTGCTTCCATAGTTGCAGGGCCAACACATAGCGCCCTGGTACTGGGCTCACCGAGGGAAGCGTCACGTCCTGCTCATGGCTGCTTTAAATCCTCACTTTCCTTCACCATGGGCCGTTCACGCACAAACCAGACCGGTCTGCAGATGGTATCCACTCAGCGAGTTTTCGGTTCGGACATGTGCTTGTCTTTGTGCCCATCAGAGCTGTTCATGGCACGACGGACATTCGGAAAACTACCTTGTCAGAGCTGTTCCGAACAAGAGCTGCATTCGGAAACTAGGTAGTCAGAGCTGTTCCTAGCACGAAAGAAATTTCACTCGGACATTTTTTTTTTGCGTTGTGCCTGATTTATTTGCACCCGTAGGCCAGCACATCCGACTTCAGCAGGCATTATAACGGGTTAGCCTTCCCGGGGTTTCGAGAGACGTTAGACTGATTGTGCTGTGGTATCGCCCACATCTCAGCTGATCAAAGTAGAACGGTCAACGACAACACTGTAAACCCTCAAGGGAAGGCAGGGGCAGACCATGGGCATTCCCCTGCTGTCCAAGGAGGCTTCCATAGTTGCAGAGCCGGCACATATTGCTCTGAGACTGGGCTCACCCGAGGAGTTGCCACGTCCTGCTCATGGCTGCTTTAATTCCTCACTTCCATGTGTTGAGCATTTTGCTTGCCACTGGTCGCTCAAGCATACACCAGGAACGGTCAGTCTGCGGGCGATATCCACTAGGTAAGCTTTCACTTCGGGCCACGCAATGGATTTGCTAGCCGTGCGTTCCATTTCGTGTTATTGAGACGTTTTTCCACCTTTGTCTAGACTCTCTACGAGGTAGTCACAGACAGTTTTCGTATCCATTTTATCCGTAATATATAATTACTAACACATTTAGCTTTATTTCGGAGGAAAATAAACACGTGCCACATAATGCATCGCATAATATTTCTCTCTTTGCGTGTTTTTATCTGTTAGATAGAAACTGTCATCTCTCATTCTACACTTTATTTACAATTGTCAATATTACTTCAGATTTACAAAATCTGAATAACTTAATTTAGAGCAGTGTTTCCCAACGTGGGGCCCACGCCCCACAGGGGGGCAATTCGATTGTTAAGGGGGGCAATTTGAAAATGGAAGAAATTGGCTGGATATAACAAAACGGGCAGACTTGAGACTGAAGTTAACTAAATTGGAACCTGACATAAAATCTCTCTGCAGCAAGCATCAAGCGCAAGGATCTCACTAAATTTAAATAACAAATAATTACTGATAATTAAAATAATATCGTACTATATATGGTTTGTGTCTTCGTTATTCAAATTCACTACGGGAAAACATTGGTTTGATTAAAATAATATAGAAAAATCGTTCATTAAAATTATTTTGTACTTGAATTTCAGTTCTCCATTATATGTTTTGAAAATTTACTTACTGTGTTTGCTCAATAATTTCCAATTGATTTCTTCCTAAAACCTATCATTCAAGTTTCTTTGGTGAACATTTCAATTTTTGAATATTAAAAATAGTGTATATGTAATGTGAGGGGGGGGGGGAGATAAGAATTTTAGAAAGTCTTAGGTGGGGCATAGCACAAAAAAGGTTGGGAAACACTGATTTAGAGAATCATATGTAGTGTTGCAGGTACACATAAACAAAGACCTGCAAAGTAATCACAATAAACTAGTTCATATTATACTGCAGGTTATGATGAACAACTGGTACTTCCTTCATGACGAGAATGTCTGGGAGGATCCATGGACGTTCACACCAGAACGCTTTTTGGACAGTGAAGGACATCTGTTACCACTAGACCATCCCAAACGGCAAAAGTAAGATGTATAACACGTTCAATATCATTTTATGAGGGAATCAGTTTATTGTTACTGCCTTTAGTTAGAAGCACACACACATACACTTACACGCACACACGCACACACAACACACACACACACACACATACACACATACACACTCACACACACACATACACACACACACACACACACATATATATATATATATATACATAAATACATGAGCCTCGATATCGGACTGACTTATCTGGACAACGACCTTGGAACGTTAAAGGACTTTTGAGATTTGGAACATGGAATGTACGGACACTATATCGAGCTGGAGCGGCCGAAGAACTAACCCGGGAGCTGGGTGAATATCAAATGGATATAACAGTAATTCAAGAAATAAGGTGGCCAGGGGAGGGTACTTTAGAGCAAAATGGAATGATTATAATATATGGAGGAAACACCCAAAATAAACATGAATTAGGAACAGGATTTGTCATCAAAAAAGAGTTATGGGGGAACGTTTTAAACTTTAAAGCTTTTAATGACAGGATTAGTAAATTACGAATAAAAGGTAAATGGAAAAATATAACGATGATTAATGTACATGCACCTACTGAAGAGAAAGAAGATGATATTAAAGAAGACTTTTATAATGATCTGGAAGATGTCATAGAAGAAACCCCCAAACAGGACATCCTGATTATGCTGGGAGACTTCAATGCAAAAATAGGTAGAGAGCAAACTAATAAAAAAGTGGCCGGTATGGAAAGCCTACATACAACTTCAAATGATAATGGATGGAGAGTCATAAACCTGGCAGAAGCCAAAGGACTGCAGATTAGCAGTACCAGACTACAAAGAAAGGATATACACAAACAAACTTGGAAATCATGTGACAAGAGAACCTATAATCAAATAGATCACATTTTAATTAACAACAGAAATGCATCAAACATACAGCAAGTCAGAAGTTATAGAGGAGCTGAGTGCCACAGTGACCACTTTCTCGTTGGAGCAAAATTTAAAATAAAACTTAAGAGAGCTTTCTATACTAAATTACAAAGATTACACCCAACATATAACAGAGAAAAACTGCAAGACATTACAGTCAAAGAGAAATTTACAGATGAAATAAAATGTAAACTTGAAACTCTGCAAAACCCTTTGGAGGAAAGCGTTGACCAAACTTGGTTGAACATCAAGAATACAATTCAGTCTACCGCAGAAGAATGTCTCAATGTGTTAACCACGCATAGAAAGAACAGATGGTTCAATCAAAAATATGAAGAAGCAGTCATTAGGAAGAAGAATGCCAGACATGTATGGTTAAATGACATCAATAACATCCAAAAGGAAGAGCATTATCGAAATGAATGTAAAGAGGCTCCAAAAATAGTCAGACAGCAGAAGCGAGAATATATGAGTAATATAATCAAAGATATGGAAACTAATCACCAGAAAAATGAATCCAGAAAATTTTTTAAAGAACTGAAGTCAATGAAACGAGGGCACCAACAAAACACATATGGTTTAAAAGACAAAAATGGGAATATGATAAATACCAATGAGGAAATGTGCAACACATGGAAAGAATATTTTATTGAATTACTAAATTGTGAAGCTCCAAGTCACATTTTCCCACAGGAAGAGGTTCTAACATGCGAACCACAAATTGAAGAACCTACATTTGAAGAAATCCTATATGTAATCACACGACTTAAAAACAATAAGGCAACTGGGACTGATGGAATTGCTGCTGAATTTATAAAGGCAGGTGGCCATGCATTACATCTAAAGCTATACGAACTAATAATAAAAATCTGGAGGACAGAAGAATTACCCCATGACTGGAAAGAGTCATTATTGATACCTATCTTTAAGAAAGGAGACAAGTTCCAATGTGGAAATTATAGAGGAATATCACTACTGTCCACAAGCTATAAGATACTATCCGCAGTATTACTAAATAGACTAAAACCATATTCAGAAGACATATTAGGTGACTACCAGGCGGGTTTTAGACAAAACAGATCAACAATAGATCAGATATTTATCTTACGACAAATAGCCGAGAAACATTGGGAATATAAAAGAGATCTCCATAACATTTTTGTGGATTTTAAAAAGGCTTATGATAGTGTCCATAGGAATAGTCTATGGAATGCTATGCAGGAATTTGGAATACCAAGGAAGTTAATCAACATGACCAGACTATGCATGGAAGATACTTATAATATAGTAACATATAAAGGCAGGAAATCAGACCCCTTCCAAATAACATCTGGCTTGAAACAGGGTGATGCACTATCGCCGCTACTCTTCAATCTGGCTCTAGAGAAAGTTGTAAGGAAGGTAAAGGAGGAATGTGATATTGGAGGAACATCCAAGCTGCTTGGTTATGCAGATGATATAGATATTATAGGGCAAAGTTAACAAAAGACATTGGAAATATTGACTCACTTAAAGGGAAAAGCCCAACAGATGGGGCTGGTTATCAATCAAGATAAGACAGAATATATGATAATTTCAAGAGACGGAATGGCTAGAAACTCTGGCCACATACAAATAGATAATATGACCATTAAAAGAACGGAAACATACAAATACCTGGGTACAATCTTCAACTGCTCCAACATCATAAGGGAAGAAATACAAACTAGAATCAACTCTGGAAATAAGATATACTATGCACTACAACATCTACTAAAATCAAAGGCGCTATCTCGTAACACCAAAATCACAATATACAAAACACTGATCAGACCAGTTGTGCTGTATGGCTCTGAAACCTGGAGTACAACGAAAGGAGACGAAGCCTTGTTACAAACCTTTGAGAACAAAATTTTAAGACGCATCTTTGGACCCATTAGGGATACACAAAGTGGAGAGTGGAAAAGAAGAAGTAACAAAGACATTTATGATCTGTTTAAGTCCCCGCTAATCACTGGTATCATGAAGGCTAATAGACTACAATGGCTGGGGCATATAGAAAGAATGGAAGATAATAGGGAAACAAAACTCGCTTACACTCAGGAAATAAATGACCGTAGACCCCGAGGTAGACCAAGAAGGCGGTGGAGAGATAATACATGTACAGACCTACAAGCACTTGGAATCAACGACTGGCAAGAGAAGGTCCACCAGAGAGACGAATGGAGACGGATTGTATTTGCAGCAAAGAACCTCAATGGCTCGGAACGCTGAAGAAGAAGAAGAAGAATATATATATATATATATATATATATATATGGAAAGATCGAGGGGAAGATAGGCAGACCAAGAGAAATGATGCTGGACGGATTGAGACGGTGTCATGGAGGAATCATGGAGGAATCAGCAAAGTTGATTCAGAACACCAAAGACCGAGATCTGTGGAGAACCATGAACGCCTACGCCAGCCGGTAGGGCACTTGATTATATATATATATATATATATATATATATATATATATATATATATATATATATATATATATATATATATATATATATATACATATATATATATATATATATATATATATATATATATATATATACTAGCTGACCCGGCCCTGCTTCGCCCAGGTCCTGGAGGGGATCTATCTATCTATCAGTCTGTCTGTCTGCTTGTTTGTCTGTCTGTCTGTCTGTCTGGCTGACCCGGCCCGGCTTCACCCAGTCCCTGGTGGGGAGCATCTCATTTAATTCATATAAGTAGTCATATAAGCTCTCCCGTTCCCGACTATCTGTCTGTCTGTCTATCTGTCTGTCTGTCTGTCTGTCTGACCCGGCTTCACCCAGTCCCTGGTGGGGAGCATCTCATTTAATTCATATACGTAGTCATATAACCTCTCCCGTTCCCGACTATCTGTCTGTCTGTCTATCTGTCTGTCTGTCTGTCTGTCTGACCCGGCTTCACCCAGTCCCTGGTGGGGAGCATCTCATTTAATTCATATACGTAGTCATATAACCTCTCCCGTTCCCGACTATCTGTTTGTCTGTCTATCTGTCTGTCTGTCTGTCCCGGCCCGGCTTCACCTAGTCCCTGGTGGGGAGCATCTCATTTAATTCATATACGTAGTCATATAAGCTCTCCCGTTCCCGACTGTCTGTTTATCTGTCTGTCTGTCTGACCCGGCCTTGCTTCACCCAGTCCCTGGTGGGGAGCATGTCATTTAATTCATATAAGTAGTCAAATAAGCTTCCGTTCCCGACTATCTGTCTGTCTGTCTGTCTATCTATCTGACCAGGCGTGGTTTCGCCCAGCTCCTGGCGCACAGTAACTTAAAAGAATGTCCTTCCACACACCATTCATTATTTTTAATGAAAACAGTTTTTAATCACCGACATGACAATTGATAAGTTCTATAAGCAGAAAAAGATGCGTTACAATGTTATGCATTATGCATTATGTTTATGCAAACTTTGAAAATGCCTTAAAGATTATATCATTATTTATTATAACTCACATGCCTGAAAATAACTATAGACAAAGAGTTTAACAATAGTGCAAGTAAGTCCAACAATATGACTATAAAATATATAGAAATGTTATTAAACGTTATGCCCCTTGAAATAACTTTTCTAGAGTGAGGTCCCCCTGCTATATAGACATTATATAATGAAAATGGAAAAGTAAATGTTATTAAATAAGTAGAAGATTTTACATTAAGAAATTATTATAGTCGGTTGCACAGGAATGAAAGGAAGACGTGTAGAAAATTTCATCTCAATCGGATGTACCGTTATCGAACGCATCCAATACATAAATACCCACAAACATACACTCTGTTTTATAGATATAGATTACTGCTCGCAGAAAAACTAAGAAGTATAATAGGACTGACTCAGACGGATATCGCCCCGGCAATGTTAAAGGATTACGAGATAGATAAATGACTCCAAAAAATAATTAAGCACAATGAACGTCTGCGGTTTCAGTAGTAAAGAAGAAGAGCTTATAGAAACAATGGAAGAGAGGAAAATTGGATTGATGGGAATAGCGGGCACCAGAATAAAGGGGTAAGGATGCAAGGAGATCTACCACAGTTACACGTATGTCTACTCTGGAGTAGAACAGGAAGAAAGGGCAAGACACGGTGTGGGAATAGTCATCGAACCACGGCTAGTAAAAGGAATACTAGAGATAAAACATATATCAGAAAGAATCATAACAGTGAGAATAAAAGAACAAACAGTTACAACTTATGTGCACATTTAAGCACCATGTAATACAAACAAAAATTAGCAAGAATACGAGGAAATATACAAAGACATCCATGACGTGCTAATTAAAATAGATAAGCAGGACAACATCATAGTTATGGGAGACTTCAATGCAAGACTATGACATAACAGAGTGGGCATAGAAAAACATCTGGGAGCATTTGGAGATCCGCATAATGAAAGGAATGATAACGGAAGTAGACTGATAGAGCTATGCAGAAAACACGACCTCCATATAACAAACACATTCTATAAACATAAAGACTTACAAGTATACACCTGGTAAAAAATGAAACGATCTAGATTCTAAAAGCCAAATTGATTTTATATTAACTAGAAATAACAGAAAGAGAAATATATTAGATGCATGGGCAGTGCCCAATTTAAGTATAAACACAGATCATAAAGCAGTCGTTGCCACAAGAACGATCAGAAGAAGAAAGCAAAGAGCAGGAAAATGCACGCCATGCGAATCAGTTAACTTAACTCTTTCTCTGCCAAGGGCCCATACATCGCCACAATTTACCGTCAGCGACGCCCACGGGCCCTTTCAGTTTTGTTTGGCACAGAAAGAGTTAAAAAACTTTAAAGACGAGGCTGTAAGGGAAAACCATGAGAAATAACTAACTGAAATCTTTGTAAAATTACATATAGGAAGAAAAACAGTAGAAGGAGAATGGGAGATGTTCTAATCAAGCATTTTAAATACTGCAAAAATAACATGTGGAACCACGAAAAAACAACCGCAAGACACGGATAAAGAAAATAACAGGTTGGTGGAACGCAGAAGTAAAGAAAGCGGTAAAAGACAAAAAGAAAAAAAAATATAAAAAGTGGTTGAAGAGCAAACAGGAATGTTTTTGAAAATTTTCAGAGATTGAAGACAAAACCAAAATTAGGAGGGTACTGATCAGAGAGATTAATGTTACAGATGATGCTGCAATTATGACCAACTCCGAGGAAGAACTACAGTGTCTACTATCTGCATTCTTCAATTCTTGTTCTGAATTTCGTTTAACAATTAGCAAAAAGTCGGTCTCCCTGGTCAAGGATTAGCAGCTTTTTTCGTATCCCCGAATACTCTCGTGGTTGACGTGAGCGCACGAGAATAGGGAGCGGTTCGAGTCGCGCCAGTGACTTATCAGTTATCAGTTATCAGTTGAGGCATCTTCATTGCACTCCGGACAGGTCCATATGTGCTCAGATCCTCTCCCCAGCATATGCATCAGAGCCCGGTGGCTAATAGTGCCAGTTCTGTGTTGGTTAGAGAGGCACCTCGTTTTCCCGATGTACCTCTCGTGTCTGGCCGTGCCAATTTTTACTCCCAAGTCTTTCATCCTGGACAGCGATGTGGATTCACTGACGTCAAAATCTTCTGTTCTCGACATTTCTTTAAGGACGTTAATAACATCGGCACAATCCATGGGCTGGCCATCTGCAGGGGGTGCAGAGCCAGTCAGTTTATCAGCTCGTTCATTTCCCTCGACTCCCGCATGTCCCGGGACGAAGATGAAGGTGACTTTAAGGACAACAGTCTTCCTCGGCGACTTAGTCCACTGTCTACGTACAGATCCAGCTTCGACCTTCCGAATCATGCTCATTGAATCACTTAACGACTTATGAGAGTATGGAGCCAGTCGCTCAGAAAGTCGTGGCGTGCTGATGAGCGTAATCTAGTCTAGGAATCAACATACAGCTGAAAGATGCTGATGTTGACCGCAATATCCTGAAACAGGATGGAAACGTGGGAAAAGAAAACAATTAGCAAAAAGAAGATACAGATTATGTCACACGGTGCATATGTCTTTATTGACGACGCCAAGTGGAGCTAGTAGACCATTTTACATACTTATATCACAGGTAAATATCAAATTATTTATAGATCAAGAAATCAACATCAGGATTGGTAAGGCAGCAACAACAATGAATATGTTAAAAAAAAAATCTGGGAGAACAGGAAGCTTACCTCCAAAACAAAAGTCATTGTCTATCAAACCTATGTCCTTAGTACTTTTCTTTATGGCAGTAAAGCCTGGACAACTTACTCACACCAAGAGAAATGTTTAAACAGCTTTAATATGCGGTGTCTGCGAAGAATACTTGGTATTAAGTGGCAAGACAAAGTCACAAATACTGAAATATTGGAAAGATCAGGTTGTTCCATGCTCAGTCTTCGTAGACTTAGATGGATAGGACACGTTAAGAGGATGGGTAATGGTAGAATATTAAAGGACATCTTTTTTTGGTGAATTACAGATGGGTAAGAGATCTCGGAGTCGGCCTCTACTACGATACAAAGATGTGTGTAAGCGGGACATGATTGATACAGGCATTGATAATGCACATTGGGAGCAAGTCTCCGACGAACGTGTTGCATGCTGCATAGAGTGCAAATATCATAAATGGAATAAATACAACAGAGAAAATTAGTTCAGACAAGTCACACACTAAGTGTGTGAGACCTAAGTCGGTGCATGATGGTGGAAATGACCATGTTGTCACATGCATCCATTGTGGACGAACAATTACAGCGCAAATTGGCCTCATAAATCGAATGCGCCACCACCATGGGTTGTAGTTATTATGCTTTTTTGAAGCACAATGTAACAAACTATCGTCTGTAAAGACGGCAAGGTGCCAGTACACCATTGTATTAAATATATATCACACCGGCCGCGTTCGCTTCCTAAGAGATATCCCGGTACTCATTTCAGGCTGGGTCAACCTAGCGTCCTGGTCAATTTGTTTAATTCCGGCTTAGTTTAAATTTGAACCAAAATCACGAGATCGGCAGACAAGCGGCTACATACTACGCTAACTAGTATGTTTGTTCTACATCGGTTGTATTTGTTTAGTTGTGTTATATTAATAACACAGATCTTCGATGTGTACCAATGTTTAGAGTAAGTGACTTCTCTACTGTGCAACAGCCAAGCTAATAGCCAATGACACTCCAGAGAGATCCTCTTATAACTGTATGTGCTTCCCATCCTCTACTTCGTGAAAGTTCATTTTGGATCTTTCCTTCATCGAGTTACGACAGAAGCTCTCAAATTTGACAGTACTTTCTAGAGAATATTTTGAACTCACTTTCGAATCAAAAAATTAGTAATTTGCTTTATAAACTAGTATTTATCGTGTGTTTTCTGTGTGCAAATGTGTTATAACACCATTGGCATTTGCGCTCTAAAGAGTTTTCAATTTACTATTTGAAATGCTATACTCTCTTGGAGCCTCTGCAGAAGAGCAGACGCTCGCCTATCAGCCCGGTGGTGATGGGTGCGAATCCGGATAAATTCTTTTAATTGACCTGTTCTCCCAGGTTGACCCAGTCTAAAAGTACCAGAACATATTATGAGAAGTAAAGGTGTGATTTGCACCACATTACTCATCCAGTGCCGATGGTCTATACAAATCTGGATAGAATGAATGAACAAACGAACGAACGAACGAAAGTCTTTATTTACAAAGGGTTAAGAATTGGGCACGCAGGCCCGTCTGACATTCTGCCATGTAAGAGGGTCCTTTACGTTACTTGCTATATTCTCACAACCATTTATTAATATGGAATACAAAATGTTAGGTAGATATAGCTCCTGCGAAAAGATAAGACATGATAAACCCAGGACAGTGTACATGCCTTACAACGGACTCCACAAAGGTGAAACAGTGAACATCCCCAGAACAATAAACAATTAATAAAAATATAATAATGAAGTAATAAGATAAAAAAAAAAAAATATTCTAGGATACAACAGACGACGAAGTTTCTATTTTTGGCACTCTTCCGAATAACGGTCACAAATAATTTCAAGTAAAAAGTATCCCTTACAGGGCCCCATTAGGCGATTATGCTCGTTCCGGGGCGATATGCTGATTCAGGGGCAATATGTAGTTATTGAGTCTCTGGTTAGTTAGTTAGTTAGTCGACAGATCATCCTCATTGCACATCGAACCATTCAGTCTATAAGTGCTCGGATCCCCTCCTCAGCAAATCCCGCAGCGTGTAGCTTCTTTGGCTTCCTGCGTAGTGTTCTTGTTTGGCCACCCCTCTTTTAATTTTCTGCTCTCGCGGTCTGGCCATTGTTGTAGATTCACAGTCATCACTTGGTTCTCGCAAAAGTCTCACTTCTCGTAGAGCATTCAGAATATCAGCCTGGTCCATGGCGCGTCCGCCCTCCACAGTAGCCTCACCTGCGAGCTTGTCAGCCCGCTCATTTCCTTGTACTCCCGCATGCCCTGGCACGAAGATGAAACTAATCAGTCAGCTGCTAATTTGCCAGCCGAGACCGCTCCAGAGGCAGCAGCCATTCTCTTCGGATCGACCCCCCCCCCCTCTATCCTCTTGATCATGTTCATTGAGTCGCTAAGGAAACAAGCCCTAGTGAATGTCTGTGTCTCGAACCATGTTATTGCTTTACTTACTGCCATGACTTCCATGGTCAGGCTACTTGTGGTTTCAGTGAAAGCACCAGAGTCCTCCTTCACAATTCTCCCTCCGGCCCGAGCTGTAAAGGCCCATGCGCTTCTCACATGTTGGACGACCGACCCATCTGTGTAGATGACCGCGTCACCGTCTAGCGAATTCTCGAAAATCAACGCTTGTAGTCTCTGGGAACAGCTCTGTTGGACAGCTACACCAATCGATGGATGCAATAAATGTTTCTGGTCCCGACAGGCCCTCACTGTCGTCGGAATGTATACCTATATCTTGTAGTACCTCTTTCCAGATATAACTTATATAGTTATAAACTCCGATGACATTGAAGGCCCTCCCGGCCCAGAAACATTTATTGCATCCACCCATCTGTCTAGCAGTCCACCACACACTCAATAAATGTATATAATAAACAACGGTACCAAATTATTTACCGTATTGTACGTACGTATTTTCACATACGGTACTTTCTCAATAACAACTGTCAAATAGTATTGATACATATTTCGATTTTCTCAGTTCTATACTTTAGTTCGTAGTATTTAATATTGTTTTTATATCACCCAATGAGGCCCTGTAAGGGATACTTTTTACAAGGAATAATTTGCGACCGTTATTCGGAAGAGTGCCCGATATTTTATCAATCTTCTTCATGGACAGAACAACACAACCCGATCTAAAGAAAAAATACAAAATTATGACGTAATATTAAAACACAACTCCTTTGTTGTCAAGAAGGCACAATAGTTGGGTTCAGTTCGGTTTTAAAAGGTGCTCTTTTTCTACAAATTTTGAGTCAAATTCAACTGCAATAGTGCCATATAAGAAATGTGTGGCCAAAGGTGGGCAAACAGACAGATATGAATGTCCAGAGGGAAGGCTGCAGAGTTATGCAATTGCATCCACAACAACATTGATTCCCGCTTAATGGATGCATCCCAGAGTTTATTAACTGGCTTTCAATGTTAAGCCTAATTAAATTGTTAAAGAAGTAACATGACATTTTCATGCTTTATCCTCTTCAGCATGAATGTTTTTGGAGCCGGTGTCAGAATGTGTCCAGGGGAGATATTTTCTCGCTCTCGAATGTTTCTCATTGTAACCAGCATACTTCAGCGATACAGCCTTCTTCCACCAACCATGGAGAAACTGGCTCCTGCAGACTTTCGAACACCGGTGATTAATCTCCAGGGAATCGTGCACATAACCCCACCATTCAAATGTCGACTTATTCGCCGAAAGGAGTTTGCGAAATAAACTTCGAACAAGAACATTGTGTTTACTCTCTAATTTACAAGGAAAAAGTGTAGTGTTTAAACAATATAGCCGTGTTTGTTTAATTTGTAAAATTTATATGACAAGAATTTTGAAAGATATATGTTTATACATTTATTTTAACTATAATTTAAGCTCTGTACAGTACGGTTAAAAAATAATCTGAGATTTATAATAATTATCATCATCATCATAGTCAGCATCCAAAGGAAGGTCGTTAGCATAACGTATTTCTCATCTGGTCGGACCGGAAAGTAGTCCCATCTTTCACCAGCTCCCTAATTTCATGCATTTTCATGCCCACCTTGTCTTTCATAACCTAAGTCCACTTTAAAGTTGGTCGGCATTTGCGCCTTCTTCCTGTGGTCATGTCTTGCTTTACTAATCCATCTATGTCACTGTGGTGTTTAATATGGTCAAGCACATCGGGTGTTTAAGAACACGAGTACTTATCCATTCGGTCATGCTGACCTCCATTATTCACACATATTAGAGATATTTTACCAGTAGCCATAAATATTACATCTCATAAACATGTTGGATAGAACAACAGGAAAGCAAATACACGTCACAACTGAAAGTAATTACCTGAAACTTGACAGCCAAGATAAATACTATAAAAGAAACGAATTGAAGGATTCTAATAGACAACTGGCAAGATCGAAGGGAACAAACCAAGAGGAAGACCGAGAGGAAAATACCTGGATGGCTTGGCCACATGGCATGGACGAGACAGGAACACTGTGCTGATCCACGACACTGGTGATCGAGTGAAATGGCGAGTCATGACCGCCCACGCTTTCCAGCATGGCACATGATTGATTGATTGATTGAATAGACATAAAGATGTTCTTAATAGATGAAAATATAAATTCAGAAATAAATATGGTGAAAACTATATGAGATACTACAGGGACAGAGCCAGAACCTATACTAGTTGAGTGGCGATAAATACATCCAAAAACGGAAATCACCAGATGTGATAACTTTATATCTGATTCTGTTGATACATCACTTCTGTCGAATTATTAATCGTATCGCATATTTTCCTTATCTGAGCTGTCTTTATTCAATTATTATCTTATTTCATTCCAATCAATTTACGAATGTGCCGAATAGCAGACAGTCTAGTCATAATTATGGCAGGTTATCATATGGAATAACTATTACTGAATATAATATACAGCAATTAAATATATTTACATGCATAGATATATTTACAATGATACATGTCATAAACATTTCATCCAGACTCGGTTGCCTAACATTATGAAATAATCATCTAATCTAAGTTGTTGACCTTCAAGCCATACTCTGGCACATCTGAGATCTTACCTATATCCTAGGTTTCTTGCCTTAGGGGTGTCATAATTTGACTGCCTTTTCACCACTATTCTTTTCTCTTATTCTTTTTTTTTTTTTTGGAGTGTCAACATTTTGAATTTTCTCTCATTTGGTTCTCCTTCCGTTTGATTGTCTTTGTAACCTCTTATTTATTCAAGTTTGTTGATTCATATTTGCATTATTCGCCGTATTTGGCTTGATTTATAGGACACTGCATGGGATCTATGTTTTCCCTAAGTATATCTCTACATTGTAATGATATGTTGCACAATAATTACATTTATTAATCAAATCATGTATATATAAATATTATGAATCTGTGTTACAGAATTAATTAGCTTGTTTTCAATATGCCCTTTTCTATGTTCTTACTGTTTTTCTTCCTATGCCTTGTCATACATTTGTTAATTTATAGCAAAAGTTAATATGTAATTTGCAGCCATCATTTGTTAGACGAAATGAGTGCCAGCAATTGAGCTTGTCCTGGAGTCTATACAGGTGGGCAATCCCAAATTGTCAGCAATTAAGTTTGTCCTGGATTCTATACCAGGTAGGATCCCAAACTGTCAGCAATTGAGTTTGTCCTGGATTGTATACCAGGTGGGCAATCCGAAATTGTCAGCAATTGAGGTAGTGCTCACACTGGCCTTGTAGTGGGCTCGGGTTCAATCCCCGGCGCTTCCTTTCCAAGTGAACAAACTCGGGAGAAATGTCTCTTTCAGGCTTATTAAAGACATCATCTGAGGGAAACGTTAAAGAAAAGAGGCGCAATGTCATTTGGTACTATATGCTACTGATTAAGATCGATAGTGTCGAATAGTTCAACCTGTTCAACTGAATCTGTTAGTATTAAGGGGTCGAATGACTGTCGCACTGGTTTAAGAACTTCAGTAATATTCAAATAAGAAAGTGGTATATGGACACGTCTAGCTATTCAAGGAAAATGGAAGACATTTGGTTGGATCCATGCAAATGTTAATTAGATCCGAAAGCTAGCAGCCCAGGCGACGTCGATGCGAAAGTGTGGAATGAAATTCAGTCACATTTCGAAATTAAATTCATCAGTGAGATTACTGAGTAGGTAATCACCACACGGGGTACACAAATCCGCCAACACTATTGCCTCCTTAAATTACATGAGTTTGTGGTATCAATCAGACCTATGTTATATATGGTCAACTCTGCCGAGCACAGGATCACGAAATGGTTTGTCGAAATTCTCAAACCAGTACGACAATCACTTGACCCATTGATGCTAAAAGTCTCCTAAAATGTTAACGCTCTCGTTATTATATTAGGCACATGGTTGCTAAGGCAGTGTGGGATGTTATAAAAGAAATAGAGATATGATCCCCCAGATCCTAATAGCCAACAGTTATATCCATTGTCCGAACAACAACCCCAGCTTGGTAAACGCCACTAGGCCCTTTATTACTACTTCATGATTGCTCAGTGCCAATACCCGCATAGTTCTGAACAACACATTAATTCCATTTCTGACTCCTATATAGAAATGAACATTCGCACTCCCAACTTTAGGGAAGAACATTCGCACCCCTGTAATTTATGAATGAACATTCACCAGTGTATTTAAAAAAAAATGTTCTAAAGTACACGGGTGATTGTCCATGTTCTAAAATACACGGGTGAATGTTCTTCTTCTTCTTCATTTTGTTTTAAATCTTCCCATCTTCAGTTGCACACAGTTCTATACGTTCTTCACCTCGTTGAAGATTTAAAAATAATCAATATCCTTAAAAATGTTGCTTCCTTTGTTAAACATCTAAATCAAAGCAAGATTTCTTCCTCAAATGCTATTGAATCATTTCTCTAAATTTAAAGAAAAGAACGTTTAATACATTGTGACATATTTGAAGATTTTCAAACCGTTCCGAGTGGAATTTAAGATCTGTATGAACAATCACTTCATAGCAGTATATTCTGAACAAAGCTTTTGAATTCGTGATACGTTTATCAGGACTGTAATAACTAGAAAGGCCAACTTTATTCCTAATTATTACAACTGGAAATTATGTATCTACATTTACTTCTGCAGCTTAGGTTTCTGCATTACTAATATACACGTATTTACTAAATTCCTCAGCAGATCGGGATGATCTTATAATGTAGCAAGCTCACTTTGAATATTAAGAGAGTCAATTATTTATGTTGAATTTAGGGCACTGCAACATTTTACTCACAGCTTAAACTTTTGACAGAATATCTTCCACATAATGACTCAGCAAATGAATTTAAAAGGCGCACACCGGTAGAACAAACAGTGGGCTGTCTATTTTGATTTCATGTTGCTGAAATTGTCGTCTATTATATCATTAAGCTTTTTAAAACTTCACTTCATTGCAATTTCAGAGATCGCACTGCTTTTATTCTTCTCTGGCATCTTGTACCACTTACATATCTTAGTGTAAATCTACGATTATTGCGCTTTAATGTGTTACACCAGCCGGTCGCTCAAAAAGTCGTGGCGTGCTGATGAGCGTAATCTAGCCTAGGAATCAACATACAGCTGAAAGATGCTGGTGTTGACCGCAATATCCTGAAATAGGATGGAAACGCGGGAGAAATGTGTTACACATTTAAGATGATTCATTCATTCAGTAGCATGTCCTTTGCAGAAGCTCGCTCCCATAACAACATTCTGGAAAATTCTCGGTCATAAGCAAGATGTCCCGCATACAATACACCCATCTGGAGATGGCTGGCCGAGTGGCTAGAATGCCGGACTCTCCTTCGGGAGGCCTGGGTTCGATCCCTCGGTAAGATGTGGAATTTTGTTTCTGTCGTGGGCAAAAAGAAAATCCTAACCTGCACAGATCGCGGCAACTGCTCTAGCCAGGCGGCCTTAATTACTCAGGCTTAAAGACCCCTCTGACATACACCGTAAGGTACAATATTGGCAGTAAATGACAGTGACATAGGAGAACATCTGCAACATCGTACACCTATCTTCTCTTTGGCATTCCATTTTCTCTCTTCTCAGGCATATACCCCTCCATTATTGTTCTCTCTAAATTCCATGACGTTTTAAGTGACCAAAATATTTCAGCTGTCTTTGTTTTATAATCTTTAGTAGTCTTCAATAATCAGATTTTGTCGTGTAGATGAATTTGTTAATTTCTGTATCCAAGATATTCTTGTAACCCTTCTATAACAATTATATTTAAAGGCATTTATGCGCTGTTCAGCTTATTTAGTAAGTATCCATGTCTCACAAGCGAATGTTGCATATACGAGGATGCAGGAGCAAAATGTGTACACTTGCTCGATGATGTAAAGAAAGAAATTAACGGTTTCAAATCTTACGAAAGCAGTCTTATTTTCGAACATATTGGTACATAAAGGATATGCAAAACATTTTTTTAGGCCATTATGCATGTTTCTTCATTATCATACCCCTGATTTTGAACTTTAGTTCATAATCTGTCAAAAGTTTACTTATAATATTATAATATAATCATTCTATTTTAGTGACTCTTTTCTAATCAAACTCAAGGAATAATTCCCGAACTGCATCATCAGAATTGTCAATATTTACAATGCAAATGTCAAACTGTTCAATGTGACTAATATTTTTAATTGTATGTGAGAATTAGAGAAAACTATTTTGTTTTATTTACACATGCCTTGTGTTCTTTTCTTTTCCTTTTTAAATTCATGTCACTTACTAAATTTGATACGATTTCATTATTAGCTTGTCATAAATAATGAGGTAATTCACTTTTAGCAGGTTAAGATTTACAAGGCACAATAATGAGGCCCCTACGGCCGAACTAAGGATTTGGTCGACTGTGTGCATAAACGCACTGCACACCCTCCAGAACGGGCACTGCCTATATTATATTAATATCTAGAGGTTTGTCTTGGAGTTTCAATAATAACACTGTATTAGAGATTGTCAAAACTATGCCTTCTATTTAGTAGTCCTTTTTCTACTGCGAAATAATTCAGTTTTTTATTCCCTTTAAATCTAAACATTGATCACAACATATGGCCATCACATTTCATTTATACCTAATATGTTTATATTCATGTTATCTATTTGATTCTTAACATTTTCTAGCTTCCTATTTTGTTATATCATATACCGCCATTATGGCAAAATCATAACTAAAATAAATAAATTTAGAGTAGGAACATGGAATGTTAGGACATTAAATGAGCTAGGAAAGTTGACCAATGTTCTAAGTGTCAAGATCTCACATCCGAGGTTGCGACGCGTTGTCTGTACCAACGCCAGACAACATAACAACACGCAACCCTGAGTAATGTGAAACACGGCAGAGAGAACGCGGCGTCGTTACCGACGCCCGGATAGGTAGCCACGCACAGCAATTGAGTTCACCCCGTGAACCGTGCAGGGGACACCAGCTGACATGTGCGTGTAAGCGTGTAGGAACTGGGAGACGGGCTGAGATCGTTGAAGGGACAGGTCGCAAGGGAATGCGAGTCGAGTTTGAATCTGCCTTGAGAGCTAGCCTGTACGACAGTGGGAGACTGAGTCGAATGCTTGTATAAGTTTAACTGTAAGTGAGATGTTTATTGCTTGCATGTATTATGTATTGTAGTGATCTTGTTCATGTTGAAATGATTGCTATAGATTGTCAGTGCGCGATGTTTGTGCGATAATTAATGCAACGCGTCAATAAAGCGTGTGAATAATACTTTCGGATATTCACTTCGTGTGATTTGATAGTTTGATATTACTTCACACTTGCCAGAAAACGAGCTACTTGTCTTGTGTTATGCAAGACTCTGACAAGTGCGAATGTGGTGGCTTTCGTCCGGGTTTTGAATCAAATGCGAACGTATAAATTTTTTTGTCCGAGTTTGAAGCGAATGTGAACATGCCGATAGAAGTGCGCAAGTCATAGATTAAGGTAAAGTAACGAATTAATAGAGTTGATTTAATTAAATTATAAGTGTGAAGATATTATTTGAAGCCAACCGAGGCGTCTTCAGACTTAGCACTAAATTCAACAAATTGTGTACCTAAAATCCAAAATGGCGGCCGTGCCCTTGAATGTCATTGAGTAGAGGTAGTGTGAGCGTGAAAGTTGTTGAAAGTGGTAACGACTAACAATAATACTTGACAGCATACAAACCTTTACAGACTTTAGTGACATTACACACACCATACATTTACAAACGTTCTAAATTTCGTTTAGTTTAAAAAGTACAGGGTTTTTGTGACAACTTTACCTGAGTCTGGTGAACTTCAAAAATAATTTTTGTGCGTCAACCCGAAAGACGTTCCAGTGTGATTTCGAGCACCACTGAACAGCACAGTACCCAAGGATTGCTTGAGTATAAAATTTTTTTCCAGCTTTCTTTATACTTTCGTTAGTCTGGCTTTAGACATTAACTGTGCTATAAATATTTGTAACTTACTAACATCATAAGTAATTTTGTTTATATTTATTCCATCATATCTATTGTTCATCATGTCTTCTTTAAACGAGTTCATTGAAATGGGTTTAAAATTGAATATGTCCGGTGAGGAATTGAGAGCCTGGAGTGAAAATAAATATGCAGAATATCTGTTGAAACAAGAGCAAATTAGTGAGAGGGATGAGAGAGCGGCCGAAAGGGCATTAAAGCAATCAGAAGTTGCTCTGAAAAGTAAAGAGGCAGACTCAGAAGCTGCTTTAAAGCTTCAACGGGCACAATCAGAAGCTGCTCTAAAGGAAGCAGAAGCTGCTTTAAAGCTTCAACAGGCACAAGCAGAAGCTGCTCTGAAAAATAAAGAGGCAGACTCAGAAGCTGCTTTAAAGCTTCAACAGGCACAATCAGATGCTGCTCTAAAGCTTCAACAAGCACAATCAGAAGCTGCAGTGAGGCAAGCTGAGATCTTAGCACAAAGTAAGAAAGAAGAGCAAGAAACACAAATGAAAATTAAACAACTTAAAGCTGAATGTTCTAAAGAGAAAGTGAATAGAGAAACAGACAAAGATCAACCTCATAAGAAGTACCAAGGTCTGATCAAAAGTTACAACACAGGTGATTGCATAGCAGCATTCACCCAAAATTTTGAATTTGTTATGGATCATTACAAAATCCCAAAATCTGAATGGGGGATAGTATATGTAAGAAGTCTTTCTGGGGAACCTCTTAAAGACATAGAGTCTATCCCAAATGACCTGAAAGAAGATTATCTTTACATTAAAGCAAAAATTATGTCACATTTTTTGCTAGATGAATCAGGTTATAGAGAACAGTTTAGGAAGTTGTCTCCTAAGCCAACACACACGTTCTCTGATTACATCTCAGAAATTCAAAATATTTTTTTCTAAATGGCTGTCAGCAGCTAAAGTAAATGGAAGTTATGATAAATTGGTTGACCTTATGTTGAGAGATAAGATTATTGCATCTCTCCCAGCTCCCTTTTCTAAATTTTTGTTGGAATGTCAGTGTGAAAGTGTTCAACAGATTGAAAGTCGTGGCTCTAGTTATTTTGCAGCCAATAAGCATTGTTTCTCTAGTAGTCTGACCAGCACAGACTTTGTAGCAGCAGCTACATATGGCAAATATCAGGCAGGGTCAAATAGCAAACAAAGACCTTATAAGCAAACTGCAGAGAAATTATATAAGTGTAAATATTGCAACTATGCACACAATGAGCATGATATGTGCGACCAACATCCTGGGTACACTGCTTACTTGCATAATTACATTTCTAAGCAAGAGAAAGAGAGGAAGAACTACAAAAAACTTACAAAATGTTACCTTTGTAAGGCTTTTGGTCACTGGCGTAAAGATTGTAAAGCCAAGTCAATGACCAAAAAGGCTAATGCAGCCATGTTTGACATTTCTTCGTCAGAAGATGAAAGTGTACAAGATCACCCAGTAAACTCAGCACATTCCATTGAGGTATTCCATCAGGAAAAATGTACCATTTGTGATCAATTTCATGAGGATGGCGTGTTAACATGCGGCCATTCTATACCTATTACCAGTGAGGAGGCCAATTCTGTAGTAAACTCCAAAGGTAGACTGAACATCCACCAGGGGTATGTTAATGGTAAACCTGCCACAGTTTTACGTGATAGCGGAAGTACTCTCATTGGTGTAAAGAGAGATTATATTTTACCAACACAATATAGTGGTAAATATGTAACATGCAGGACATTCTCAGGGAACATAGAGAAATATCCACTTGCATGGGCATATATAACGACACCATTCCTTACATGAAAGGTTAAGTGCGCAGCATTAACCAATCCTTGCTGTGATATTATCATTGGAAACCTTCCTGAAGTGAATGACATACCACATGACATCAATACATCATCTGTCAGTTGTAATATTGATACTACCATTTCACCTTCATCACCAATCACCATTCATGATGTATTACCACCTGTAAATGAATGTACAAATACCAACCTGGCTATGCCAGAACATACATGTAATTGTGTGAATGTAACATCAATGTGTGATGAGAATGATCGTTGCGATATTACAAATGCAGTAAGCAGATCTACTGCCCAAATGCAAGATCGAATCGATCAAACAGAGGCTTTACAACAAATAAGTCCAGTTGTGACATCTCCTGAAACAACCAGGAAGAAGTTTATAACAGCCCAGAAAGCCGATCGATCTTTGCAGAAGTATTTTAAACTTATAGGCCAAAAGCCACGAGTAGCAAAGAATGCTAAATGGTATTTTGCTCTGAAAAACGGAATTCTGACACGGTACTATACCAAAGGTTCTAGCACTACAGAACAAACGGTGCTACCTGCAGAAAACCGCAATCAAGCATTAAAGCTAGCACATGACATACCCTTCGCAGGGCATATAGCTGATGCTAAAACAAGAGCAAGATTACTTACTCAATTCTATTGGCCTAAGTTTCGCAGTGATACCAAACGGTATTGCAGAAGTTGTGACATATGCCATAAGCTTGTGAAGAAACACTCGCAAGCTGAACTGCAATTAACAGAGTCAACAAGCAGACCTTTCAAAAATATCTCTATCGACAGAATTGATCCTCGTGACCACATAATATCAAGAGGTACTAAATTTCGCCAGAAGCGAGTCCTTCTAAAACCATAACTTCCAAAGACATCAGGGAAGTCTGTTCCCATATTAGAACTAAGTTAGGGAGCCATAATACCAATTTCACTCACTCCTCATTAGTAATGTACCAATCTATGTTGACTGAAAGTGCAACTTTGTCTATACCCATTTCACCATATGAACATGTAACATCATTGCGTGATAGAATTATGACATCATGTATATTAGCCAAAGAAGCTCTCCAAAAATCAGGAGCTATTTACCGACAATATGCCAACAGAGGAAATAGAACTATTACACTGACGCCAGGACAGGACGTGCTTCTTCTTTTGCCAAGTGATAGACATCTCCTAACTGACTCATGGCAAGGACCGTTCAAAGTGCTACGACAAATTTCGACGGTAGATTACGAGATTGCAGTTAGGGACAAACATAAGATTTTTCATATTAACATGCTCAAACCTTATCACCACAGGCAAGACGAACAAGTAGAGACTGCAGCAAGCACCTCCATAGTGGACCAGACGGACGACAACGACACTGACGAGATACCAACACCAGGTCTTGACACAACGACCAACTTACAAGACATTAAGGTAAATCCTAACCTGACACAGACACAGACTAACAGTTGCCGACAACTGATACAAGACTACAGGACTATCTTTTCTGACAGCCCAGGACAGACAGATTTAGTGCAACACCAAATCATCTTAACATCTGACGTTCCTATTAAGTGTAGACCATATTCCATCCCTATACACTATAAAGAAAAACTTCATCAAGAAATCATTGATTTAGAAACAAATCATATTATTCGACGTTCACAATCTCATTTCTGTTCACCAATAGTTTTGGTACGCAAAAAGGACATGACAGAGCACATAACAGCACTACAGCAGACATTTGACAGAATTAGACATCATGGACTGACTGTAAAACCTTCCAAAGTGGATATAGCCTTTCAGGAAATTTCATTTTTGGGCTATAAGATCTCAAATGGCTTTATATCAACTGACGATAACATCATGTCCAGAATTTTGAAATTGTCGCTTCCGACAACTAAGAAACAGTTGCGAAGTGTGTTAGGTCTGTTAAACTATTATAGACAGTTTATTCCTCATTTTTGCTGAATTGACCAAATGTTTCACTGATCTACTAACAAATAAACACCCAAATGTGATTGTAAACAGTGAATGTTTAAGGCCAGCATTTACGAAAATTCTTTCTTATTTTTCTAAATCACCTATTCTGAAATTGCAAAATTTGAATATTACTTTTAGATTAAGATGTGATGCGAGCTCCGTAGCCATTGGAGGTGTGCTTCTCCAAGAACAGGACCAAATCTTGTACCCAGTATACTACGTCTCTCGAAAACTGAACACCATCGAACGAAATTACAGTACACCGGAACTCGAGGCTCTTGCCATGGTATTTTCGGTACGTAAACTTTCTAGATTTCTGTTAGGCAAACATTTCATTATTGAAACAGATAATACTCCGCTGACAATTGTTACCAGAGGAACGCCTAGTAACAGCAGGGTGGCAAGATGGTCCCTTCTTCTGCAGGACTATAGCTATGAGGTTAACTACATAAAAGGTTCACAAAACTGTCTTGCAGACCTTTTGTCGAGATGTCCATACAACGAACCTAATACCCAGTCGACACCAGAGCACAGTGCAGAGGGTGTATAAAACTGCAACGTAGATAGTGCTCAGTACCACAGCCAATTGTGACAATGTGTCAGTAACGCTGTGTACACCATTGTGATGGGGAAGATTGTATCTCCCAATGTATATAACTTATGTACATATTGTGATTCTTATTATTATCATGCGAATGAGTGCGTGTATAATTGTGAGATATGTGAAAGAATGAAATCAGTATTATGTAAACTAAGGTGTTTTATAACTGTGAGATATGAGAAAGAATGTAATTATTATTGTAAATACATAAATATTTTAACAACCAGACACTACGGAGAAGTGTCACGGGACAACACTAGAGGATCCAAGAAGTTACCAAGCACTAAAACGTGAGGTAATCCTAAAGTATCCAAACCGAGGTGCCCAAGACGTTTTAATAAGGTACGAAAGATGACTGCGACAGTACAATCCGAGCAGAAGACGGAAGAGATGATCCAACAGCTGATAGTAACAACTACTACTCCGTTTATAGAAGATCCATCCAGAACGGACCAGCTTTGTTTGAATGACATCACAACACATGTAATAGTACAGCTGTATACTTCCGAGTTTTTGCATATTATTAAAAGTATATAAATGTATGACGTTGTATTAAAATGTAATTTAAAATATTCCCATATACGGAATTGTATATGTTGATTTGTATAGGATGTAATCTCAGCATCATAACTTGATTGCTTCTTTACAAACGTGACTTTCTGTGCACATTTGTCAATAAGGATCAAATTATGACACTAAGAAATAAATTTCCAATTGTAATTTATGTCTTGTAAACGACGATAAATTATTGTTCCTAATTTTTCTGTATAATAACCAGGGGACATTATTCTAAATTATTGGTGATATGTAAATATGTATTGTAACCATGAACATGTGTGCTTGATAAATAACATGTCAATGTAACATCGTTTAGATATGGACAGTATATTGCCAAAACTGTTGACCTTCATTAGAAACTCTAAACAGAGGTCTGATGGAGGAGTCATCTCAGAGGGAGATGCTCACGGCTTGACCTGATTATATTAGTATTTTTGTTCTTGGTTGTGAGGTAGGGGCCAGTTTAGCCGATACCTACCGGACTAGCTGGATCACAGCGAGGTAATGCCCATTAAATAGATTGTACGTGACTGTTGTACTTCATAGTGCAACATAAGTGGTGTATACATATTGTTGACTATTCACCTGTATATATTTATTATAATTGTTAATGTATAATGTTCGACTTTGACATGTTTAATAACACCTAGATATATATTGTACATGAAAGGAAATCCTTTCATGAAAAAGGGGTGTGGAGAGTGTCAAGGTCTCACATCCGAGGTTGCGACGCGTTGTCTGTACCAACGCCAGACAACATAACAACACGCAACCCTGAGTAATGTGAAACACGGCAGAGAGAACGCGGCGTCGTTACCGACGCCCGGATAGGTAGCCACGCACAGCAATTGAGTTCACCCCGTGAACCGTGCAGGGGACACCAGCTGACATGTGCGTGTAAGCGTGTAGGAACTGGGAGACGGGCTGAGATCGTTGAAGGGACAGGTCGCAAGGGAATGCGAGTCGAGTTTGAATCTGCCTTGAGAGCTAGCCTGTACGACAGTGGGAGACTGAGTCGAATGCTTGTATAAGTTTAACTGTAAGTGAGATGTTTATTGCTTGCATGTATTATGTATTGTAGTGATCTTGTTCATGTTGAAATGATTGCTATAGATTGTCAGTGCGCGATGTTTGTGCGATAATTAATGCAACGCGTCAATAAAGCGTGTGAATAATACTTTCGGATATTCACTTCGTGTGATTTGATAGTTTGATATTACTTCACACTTGCCAGAAAACGAGCTACTTGTCTTGTGTTATGCAAGACTCTGACACTAAGAGAGATGGATAGCATGAAAATGAATATACTAGGCGTTAGTGAGATGAGATGGAAGGGATCGGGCAAAATTATAGCTGATAATCACACAATAATTTATTCTGGAGGGGATACACATGAAAAAGGTGTAGGAATAATATTAGACGAAAAAACAGCCAAGTCAATTAATGGATACTGGTGTATTTCAGATAGAGTAGTTACGGTAACAATCAAAGGCAAACCAATAGACATAAATATTATACAGGTATATGCACCAACAACAAGCAGTAGTGATGAAGAAATACAACACTCTTACGACGAAATAGAAATGGTGATGGCTCAAACTGGATCACAAGAAATAAAAATAATACTTGGTGATTTTAATGCAAAAGTAGGAAAGGGAAAAATGGAGGATGTAGTGGGGAATTATGGTTTAGGTACAAGAAATGAAAGAGGGGAAAAGCTAATAGAATGGGCAAATATCAATGATATGATAATTGGAAACACATGGTTTAAACACCATAAAAGACCACTGTACACATGGAAAAGCCCTGATAAGAAAATACGCAACCAAATTGACTGCATACTAATTAATAAAAGATATAGAAATGCTTTAATTAATGTAAAGACAATGCCTCGTGCTGACTGTAATAGTGATCATGTACCACTATGTGGACAATTAAAAGTAAGATTAAAGAGAGGGAAAAAATGGTTAAGAACATGAGACTTAATAAAGAGGTTCTGAAAATAGATAAAGAACTGCAAGAACAATACAGAGTGACTGTGAAAAATAGGTACAATGCGATAGCTAAAATACAGAATATAAATGAACAATGGGAAATGTTAAGGGACTCCATTCATCAAACTAGCAAAGAAGTATTACCGGAGAGAGGCAAAATAGCTAAGAAAAAATGGATGAATGAAGAAATATTAAAACTGATGGACAAAAGAAAACAGAGTAAAAATGACAAACAAGAATACGCTAAGATAAATAAAGAAATAAAAGATAAATGTGGGAAGGCTAAAGAAAGTTGGTTAAACGAGCAATGCAAAAAAATTTAATTAAATTCCATTAATGATACAAAAAATATGTACAGACAAATCAGTGAGCTTACAGGAAGAAAAATAAGAATAAATACAGGGTGTTTGAAATGAAAAACAGGAAAGATATTATTAGAGGAAGATGCTATAATGAAGAGGTGGAATGAGTATATAAGAGAATTATATGACGGAGAAAGGGAAGAATTAACAGAAGATAGTAACTTAGAAGGTCCACCTATTCTGAAAGAAGAAGTCGCTGACGCTATGAAACGTATGAAGAAAGGAAAAACAGCTGGGCCAGATGAAATCACAATAGAAGAATTAGAAGTGTTGGGAGAATTTGGAGTAGATATATTAACCAAAATGTTGAATGATATTTACAGCAGTGGATATTTACCCAGTGCTATGCTGAAATCTGTATTTATAGCTATACCAAAAAAGACCAGGAGCAATTGATTGTGAAGATTTTCGTACAATTAACCTCATAAAACATAGCACTAAGCTTCTGCTCAGAATCATAATGAGAAGAAACAAAAAGAAAATAAAAATGGAAATTAGTGAAGAACAGTATGGATTTGTGGAAGGAAAGGGCACAAACAATGCAATTTATACATTACGGACACTAATAGAAAGGTCAATAGAGAAACAGAGAGACATATATTTGTGCTTCATAGATTATACTAAGGTATTTGATAAAGTAAAACATGATGAACTGATTAAAATGTTGGAAGATATCAACATTGATGGAAAAGATTTAAGAATAATAAAGAATGTTTACTGGAACCAAGTAGCAGCAATTAAAATGGGAAATAAAGAGGGTAGTTACGAACAGATAAAGCTAGGAGTACGACAGGGTTGTGTCTTGTCACCAGATCTGTTCTCCCTGTATTTTTGTGTGTGTGTGTGTGTGTGTGTGTTGCGTATCCCTTACGGGACGTTGCAGTCAACACCAGCATTTTCAGCTGCTGTTGATGTACTAGGCAAGTGTTACGTTCAGTAGTTTGCCATTGCTTTCTGAACGACCGGCCCCTATACCTTTTTCGAAAAAACCAGCACCGCCGTGTTTCGAACCCGGGTATACGGGCTCACAAACCGCGTTCGCAAGCCCTTCAGCCACAGAGACCGGCTAGCGAAGTAATAATGAGAGAGATCAAAGAGATGCCAGGAATACTAGTTGGAGGTTATGATGTAAATAATATACGCTATGCAGATGACACAGTATTGGTGGCGGATAATTCAACAGACCTACAGCAATTATTAGACGTTGTAGTAACAGAGAGTGCAAGGAAAGGACTCTCCTTGAATATCAATAAAACAGTAACAATGGTAATATCAAAGAAAATGGTGACACCAAAATGTGACATCGAAATAGAAGGAAAAATCCTTAACTAAGTGGATAATTTTAGATACCTAGGGGCATTTATAACATCAGATGGAAGATGTACAACAGAGATTAGGAGCAGAATAGGGCAGGCAAAAGCCGCATTTCAGAAAATGAAAAGTATCTTGTGCAATGCTTGCTTGCTTGCTTGTGTTCGTTGGCTTGAGCTCCAACGCGAAGTCCTGTATGTCGGATGAAGACATCCTGTTGTCCAACATCAGAGTGATGTCATACAGGACCTGAGGTTTGCATGAGTATCCGTTGTCCCATGTCTGGCTTATTGGTGTGCAGACTGGTGGTTCCTCGCCGTACAGGCAGACACTCTCTGACTTCGGAGGAATCGGCGATCCTATTGACTTTAGCCAGGACCCCAAAGGGACCTGTTGCCCAGGACGCTCGACGAGGACGCGTCAATAGGTCATGGCCAGTATATAACCCGGCCCTGGTGCCTTGGAAAAACCTCTGCGTCCCATCTTGTGCAATAAGTCACTATCACTGAATGTAAGTGTCATATATTTTTGAAGGGACTGGGAGATCACTGTAGTGCATGCCCCATTTCTAAATAAAGAAGTTGGGCCCCATCCTCTTCTATCTTCAATAACCCCAGAATATGACCCTCGAGTTATCTGCAGGCCTCGTCTTATTTGATTTAGTCTAGGAGATATAGATTATGGCCCTGGTGAGAATAGTAATTACTAACTGGGAATCTGCCCCTTCTCCAAGGATTCTTTTAGCTCTTGAGCCCCCCCCCCCCCCCCCCATTTTTTTTTTCTTATCATTCTGAGGAAAGTCTGGAGAATTTTCTCAGCCTGATTTATATTAAGAAAGCATGGATGTTGAGCAGTTGATAGACCTTGAGTCTCTCCCAATTTAATATTCCTTCCTGAGTTAATTTGTTTTTAAACAATTAAACACATAACCAATCACAATAGATCTTGACAACATGGTGTAAACACATAAGATGGTGAATCACAGATAGGTTGAACTGACTAATCAACAAAAGATCAGTTAATGTTAATTACTTATTGATTGGGCCTGTGTCTCTAGGCCGATTACATACATTTTCTGTTGTGGTTTACACAGGATAAAATAGAAAATGGCATATAGGCCCAAGTTTACAGTCAATCAACAGATAAACATCAATGAATAAGATGTCAACAAGTGTGGAAACATTGTAAACATATAAATGTTGTACATTATAAGTATGGAGATGATAATTCAACATTTAGGTATCTGTTCCTGAAATGGTTGTTGTGTGTTCCTGAGAGTAAATGTAACCTTGTGAGTGGGAGATTAGGATAAGCTTCGGTCCATTGTCTGATGGATCCACTTCAGTTCTGCCGGTGTAGCTTCTCTGATGGCTTCCCATACTCTGCTCATGGCTTAGTCATCTTCCATCTCACGTGTGGTTCATCTCTATCTCTCTCTTCCCTCTTTCTGGTCTGGGTTGGTTGGTTGGCCAGTTGGTTGTTGGTAGCCACCAAGATTTCACTGTGTAAGATTCACATAAACATATACAATCCTACCAATGCAATATTCTAGAAGAATGTCGGAAGAAACCTAAATTCCTGAAGTAAGAACTAGTTCCCCAACCCTTCCCTTCTTTTCTCTAATCTAGTGTTGGGTCAATTTGGGGTGGTCAGAGTTTATCACACTGTGTACTCCTGGTATCAACTGGTTCCTGCTGTATGTAAGTTCTCATTGGACCTGGGGTCAGTGAGACGTGTACAGTAAGACAGTGACAAGAGTGAGGAGGTGTCAAGATGCATGTGAATAAATGGCATACATTTATAACATTTCTATCACTCCATTGGGTTTGTAGTGTGTATAAATGGTTCTCTGGGTTTTCCCAATTAACCAACTTGTCCTTCTTCTTTGTATAATAACTCCTCTCCCATTACCTGTTGTTGTGGTTGTTGTTGTGGGGTTGAGTGTTGAGTTGTGTGGTGTTGTGTTTTAAGTTATGTTGAGTAATGAGTTAAGTTAACTTCTGATGGTGGAGTTCCGTGAAGCACAACTTTTCTGATGTAATGCAGTTCATGAGTGCCCTTATCTAAGTAAAATCTGACACAAATATAAATATTTATTCCATCAAACCCTATTTATTCAATAGATGAAGGAGAAAGGGAAGAATTGATTTCTCTTTCAGCTTTCTAGATTGAAAATAGACATAGATAAGTCTGTTTTAAAACGAGGCACTTATTCTAGTACACGAACTGTCTTATTCACTGCAGATAGTGATAGCATTTGAAGCAGTGTTTCTAATGAAATGCACAAGATTGTCTCAGAATCATCTCTTCATACAGTTGTCCAGAATAGAATGTAGTATTATTATGCACTTCCTAAAGGTAATACCTATCTTTAAGAATATCAGAGATTGCAGTATTCGAAAAGAGTATTAGAGTGTCAGTTTGCCCGGGAATCGGCTCTGCGTCATCAGAATCTACAGTCGAGCATTTTTCACTTCAGAGGTTTTAATTTATAATAATACATTTCAATTGACCTTACAAACACTGGATACCATTACTTGTCACTTGATACATCTGGTCATCAGTTTATTCAAAGGAGTAACAAGCTTACCTCGGATCTAGACATTCTGCCGTCCCTATTTGAAAATGTGGTCACACAAGCGTTTGCGTCTGTTCATCAGGCGGGTTACAGGAGAAGTGCGCGATTAACATATTCTAAGCGGGCTTTTGAATGGAGGCGTTGTCACGTGTCTGTTTTTATCCAATGATCTCCTGAGTTTGGGCTGATGAAATAATTCCTAGAATTGACGTCATCTGTCACTTGTTCCAGTTTCAGTTTTGATGTTGCGTTAGTTTTTTAAGTTTTGGTTTCAGTTTACGTTGGTGAAGTCAATTGTTTTATTTGTTTCCCTCTCTTTAGCGTGCATTCTTGTCAACTGAATAATGGTGGTTAGTGGTTATGCCACAGTAAGAAAGAGAGTGCTGAAATGCTATGTAGAACCAGTTTTGCTGTATGACAGTGAATCTTGAAATGTAAATGAACAAAGTAAGAAGAAATTAGAAGCAACAGAGATGTGGTTCCTGAGACGAATGTGGCGAATTCCTTGGACTGCCAGAGTAACTAACGATGACTGCCTGAAACAGGCTAATGGAACTAGAACATTATATACAACAATAAGACAGAGACAAACATCTTTCTTCGGTCACGTAATGGGAAGAGAGGCATTGGAGAACATCGTAACAACTGGAAAGATCGAGGGGAAGAGAGGCAGAGGCAGACCAAGAGAAATGATGCTGGGTGGATTGAGACGGTGGCATGGAGGAATATCAGCAGCAGAGTTGATCCAGAAAACCAAAGACCGAGATCTGTGGAGAGCCATGAACGCCTACGCCAGCTGGCACGGCACTTGATGATGATGATGATATACCGCCATTAGAGTTATTTTTTTAAAAAAATTTACATTTCATTTGCAAACAGTAGCATAATGACGATTGGAGATACCTTGTAGCACCGCACCTGGTGCTCGCTACCTGACGTGGGGATTATATCTTAATTCCTATTAACGCCGTTAATTTGATCGAGTGTGTCTAGAAGCTTTTATCTTCAGCCTGTTTGTGCATGATTTGTGCCTATATTCTATGCTTAAAAAGAGAGACGCCCGCAAGTTGCAGAGTGGAGAGGTTATGTATGGTTTCTCGTACCGCCGATGGTCATGTCACAGAGATGTAAGGTGTTTCACAGAGGCAGCCGTCACATTAGCTTAGTTAGTTAGTTAGTGGCAGTTCCAACTTCACGGCAACGGGTCGTCACTATTATGCTCCGTCCCTGTGCCGGTGAATATCACACAAAATTCTCGTCTCTGCCCAATGTGAAAAATGGAATAGACAGGAGTCTCAGCATGCCAACAGCCCGCACAGGTACACAGTGCATAATGCCGCCGCCAGAATGCCAACACAACGTCCTCCATTAAAAAGGCAGTTCATCGTCGATGGAATCGGCAGTCACCAGAAAGACTTTATTAACCCGTGTTTCATCCCACATGGCTCGGTCTCTTTACGCAGGGCGACCCGCCGAAAGCGACGCACAAAGTAAGAACTCCGTAGCTCCAGCGACGACTTCCATGAGGCTCCTGAAAAATGTAGGCTACTCGTGACCCGAAAAGACAAACCACTTAATTCAACGACAGGCGGCCATTGTTCCGAGCATGCAGACTTCATTGACCCGGGTTTCATCACACATGGCGGGTCTCATTCCGCAGGGCGACCCACTGAAAGCGCCGCACAAATTACGAACACCGTAGCTCCAGCAATGACTCCCAGGAGTCTCCTGAAAAATGCACTCGTGACCCGAAAAGGCAAATCAGTCAAATCAGTGGTAGCCGGCCATTGTTCCGAGCATGCAGTTCACTGTGAAAACAACAGCAGACAGATTTAAAAGCATTCCACGCGAAGGTCACAGCTCACTGTGTCGCCCACGCACTCACTCAGTAGCAAGGCGACGGAACTATTTACTACCAGTCCAACATGAGGTAAATTCGATTTGCAAACCGTAGCCACAAGCATAAACATGCCACATTCCTTAACGGTTCAATGCCTAACCGCCATTTTGGGGACCGGAAGTTCCCACTGACATGACCTTACTACCCCTTAAATGTTTTTAGAATAATGCTTTGATATATTCATACTGTGTGCGGCATACATACTATGTGCTTTAGTCATATAGTGTGCCATTCTACGCGGACTACATGGAAACGATTCATAACGATTTCAAAACTTTGCACGCAGGCAAAGATAGTATATATTGTAATTCTGGGCTTTTGTCACATTAGCCTTGAACTCTGTTTTTCTTATTCCAAATTATGTCTTTTTCGAAGTCCATCTCCTCTGTTTTCTTATTTGCCTATCTATATATTTAATTTTGGTGGCACTGCCTGCAGCTAATCTATCGTTTTCTAGAGCTGTATGTGTATCCTTTTATTTATCCATTAAGGTTTCTTATGATGATTTCTTTTTTCCAAGGTTGTTTGTGCTGTTAGGTCATGTGTACGTATTTGCGATTCCATAGGAACTTGTGCGGATGGTTGTTTTCTCAACACTGCTCTAGCATTTGCAGTTTCTTTACGCTGCTGCCATAAATTGTGTGTGTTTGTCCTCACTCCATATTTTTAGTTCACTACCGCCTAACCGGATAACGTTCCCAAGGTCCATATACAGAGCAAGCTCAGGCTGGTTGTTCTCTCATACATAACCGTGACCAGCTGGAGCTACCTTGTCCGTGCATATAATTCGGTCAATAAATCTCCACATTCTAAATGTGTTCTTGTCTTGACTATGCCATGTCAACAAGCTATTCATATATGCATCTGTCTGTCTTCCCCTTGCTATTTCACCTTCAATCTTGATAGCTGTCACTGAGTTGTCTCCTCATAAAGAGCTCAAAATCTCAACGTTTAATTTCGTAATCTATTTACAGTTTTTATTTGTTTCTTATATGACCTCATTGCTTGTGTCATTCACCCCATTACATTCCCTTCATTTTCTTAGAAACTACATTTTCAATGCAGTTAGTTGTTTCTCATCTTGTCCGAATATTGTTCACTCTTCATATCTATATAACACTAAAGCTTTTATGTAGCATTTTAACACTCTTTTTCTCACTGCAATTTACAGCTTTTTATTGGTCAGTCTGTTTCCCATAATTATTAAGACTACTTTTGCCATAGAGTACATTTCTGAACATATGAATAGCACCAATTTACTTTTCTACATGTACTGCTGGTCTCAAAATACGGATCGTGTTCTTGCCTGCTGATGAATTGAGTACTGCCGTTTCAAGATATTTACAAACCTTACTCATAGTAACTTATTTGTCAGAAATATTTCAAGTATGGATACCTGTCACAGGAATCAAAACCCAGATAGACACGAAGCCCCCTATAGAAACATTTTGGTTCTAATAATTGTTCATCCAACCTGACATTCAATATCCAAAGAGCTATAAAATGTGCTCATTCTATTTTTGTCCAGTGATATTTATTGTGTTAACTGTTTTCTGTACAGTCAATGTAATTACTGTCTGTCTGAGCTAGCGTTCAAAATTAAAGGCCATATTGTAAAATATTGTGCAAGTGTTGTTTTTTTTTTTTCACAGTTAGGATACGAATGCGGGTCATATGATGTTAATAGTTCGCATTCACCGTCTAACGTTGGACGGGTGTCTCCGTGGCAAAGTAGCTAATCCGTCTGCCTCGCGCTCCGAAGGTTGGTGGTTCGATTCCAGGCTACGCCTTTCGGTTCACGATGGCATTTTTCTCGGAGATACCGGGAGGTTGTCGCTGGAGCTACGGAGATCGTGCGTCGTGCGACGCTTTCAGCAGGTCGCCCTGCGGGAAAAGACCGAACCATATAGGATAAAACCCAGTGCAATGATATCGATCCTCTCGACTTTTAAGACTTGTTTATCTCACCGTCTAGCATTTCTGTATGTATGTATGTATGTCTCCTTTATAGTTGTGTAGCAATATATGCAAGGCATTTGCAAGACACAGTGGTTTCAAGAAGTTAATAACTGAAGACATTGTGGTTTCAAAACGTTTTTCAAGGAAGGCACACTTGTCTGGGGGATTTCATGATAACACACGCAGTGTCTTTCTATACATTATAATAACAATCTTCTTTATAGTTGTGTAGCAATTTAATATTCCCATAGACAATGCCTACTCTTTAATTTTGGTGTTGTGAGAGTCTGAGTGTTAGAGCGTCGTAAATTCTATAAGTATTTCATTATATGGTGTCGGATTAATAAGGATTCATATATTTGATAACTAACAGAAAAGTACATTTCTAAGGAATAAAGATCCTTACAACACTTATCCCGGATATCCTTCGACAGTGGGCAACCATACCCCTGTCATGACAGACCTAAGCCATGAAAGCAATGATCTCCTCACAAGTCTACCAACCCACCTGTGTAGATGTCTATGTCACCCTCAAAAAAATTCGCAGACATCAAGGACTGAACTCCAGTCTCGAAAATTACCGTGTTTTGTTGTTGACACTGCCAAACCATTTAGATTCCTACTGAAAAGGACGTACCGCACTCTGTTTTTGTATATAATCCTCATCAGGTTCGATGAACTCAAGTGAACAAATCTGTTGTATAATGTCCTCAACCTGACTCATCTATGAATTTTCTCTTTTAACCTACTCCCTTTTTATCTCACTGAGCAAAAGATGTTGTATGTCGAAACTGGCCTAAAGATAGACACCTGCTCTCTGTGATGTGGTTTACAAGACACAAGCCGCCTTTACTTCCAAGCAAACGTCCTGGTACGCACTTTTATGTTGTGTCGATTTCAATAATGAAGTAAAGCACTCTTGTCCTGCCATAAGACTAATTGAGTATATGGTGCTAACCTCCCCATTTAACCTAATCAGAACTCGATTGATGAATCAGCGATAATTTTTATCTGTTAACCTACGGCTCTTTTAACTCACTGCGCAGTGGATGATGCATGTCGGCACTGGACTGGAGTTAGGCATATGCTCAACCAATCCTTGTTCGCTCTCCTATAGAACGAAAAGTAAAGTACTCATTTTCACAGTTTTGGGTATTGTATCGTACAAGCTCTATATTTTTGGACCATAGACATTTGATGTGTATTACAGATAACAGCACACTGGCCGGTTTTACTTTCAGTTAAATTTCCTATTACACATATTTATGTTGGGTCGATGTGAGTTAATAAATAAAGGACACTTTTCAAGCCATAAGGCGAATTAGATATATTGTGGTATGTTAGCCAAATCGGTACCCGACGGGTGATGTGGTCAATACAACCACTTTGCCTTTATTTCTCATGTCATTTCCTGGTATCCATTTCCGGATGGGTCGATTGGGTTGGGGTGGGAGGATGAACCCGTTACTATACTGTTGTAAGTAAGAATACTTGTTTCCATACCAGTTCGACAAATATTAGTCGAGCTGGTTGGAAACATTGTGTCCCGGAAACACCCACTGATTGTGACATCGTATTTTTGTTTGTTCGAAATAAATAAATCATGAAATGGCGTATTCGACAAATCTAACATCGAAGAACATAACTATGGAAGACATTAGTGGTTTCAAGAAGTTAAGAAATACATTGTGGTTTCGAGAAGTGTCGGATGTATTCGTTGGGTCAACCCCAAAGAGATAGAGGACACACAAGTTCATCGTTTCCAATGTGATCCTGCCCGTTTAATCATGTTAACCTTTAATGGCGCAATTGCTTGAGTCCATAAATAGAGTCTCAGAAAACCAAGGAATACCTCTAGGAAAACAATTAAACGTTGTTCCCTTAATACCCAAAATATCCTTTCGGTGGTTCCTTGCCTCTCCTCTCTTAGTTAACCTAATTTTATCTAGGGTTGTTTTAATTAAACTAATTGACTATGACAAGAAACAGAAATACACTAACGAGAGGAAATGACCTCCTTTTTTCATCATGTATTAACTATACAGTTAGTAATTAACAGTAAAGATTTTAAAACAATATTCAATTCAATACATCTTCATGAAAAACAGAAGTTCATTTACATCAAGATCTCTACACTTAATTATATATCTCCATCAGTGAAACTCCCCTCCCCATATATGACCAATACTACAGGCTATTGTCCAATTTCTCAGGTAATGTTCCTGCAGATCCTCTGTGGTAGTAAATCTGAAACAGAAAAATTGGTCTGCACTCCCTTGTGGGTTATGGATTTCTGCTCCAAGCAGTCACTGTGCTATATGTTAAGCTTCAGTGTGTTGTTATTTCCAGTTGGGTAGAATAGTTTAGTTGGCTGTGAGGTTTTCCATTTGTCAGGCAAATTATACTAAAGAAAATTTACCTCTCCTTTAAGGGAAATGGAACTTTTGGCGGTGGATAGGTTTCTGCCCCACTCTCTGACAGAGCTTTATTTAGCAAAGTTGCTTTAATCACAAAAGTCAGATGCATCTAGATGGGTCTAGCCACTACCTTCATCCTTTTTGAACGGCTCCAACACCACATGTCAATACCAAGATGTCAGGTCCTAGATTTTGTTTTATTTCCAAATACACTGGCTCCTGGTTTGTTGGTCCTTTTTTTCTCTCTCGACTTGATTTTCTATCTTGCGTTCGTAGAGTTTTCGAGTCTGCCATTTCCAGCAGTCACAATCGGCCTTCTTTTAGTGACGACGAGTTTTTGGTACGCACAATGAGGCCGTGAACCAGTCGTTGCTATTTTTATGTTAGCTTCTCCCATCCAAGTTTTTGGCTTTCACGTCGAAAATGAGTCTGTTATTGTAAAATTATAATGTTAGAAGTGGGGAACAAACCGGCACTGTTGCGGTGGTAATCTTGAATGGTATTGCGGGAAAATTCACAGCGACGTTGACGGCTTGCGAAAAAATATACCACATGGCTAGCATCTCAGACTGTTCTCCGCCTGAAAAACTGTAGCTTTGAGCAACCGTAACAAGCTTATATTTCCTCTAATCCTTTGTACTCCCATTCTTTTCTTCCTCCTCTGATTCTTCGATAGGACGTCTGTTGAGAAAGTCTGCTCCTACGTTTATCCTTCCTGGAACATATTCTACGTGAAATTAATAGGGTTGTAGGAGTAACGACAATCTCATTAGTCGAGCGTTTAAGTTTCTGGAGGCTGCCAGGCATGCTAGAGGTTGATGATCGCACTGTATTGTGAAGTGTTTCCCATACAGGTAGGCCTGGAACTTCTCTACTGCCCAAACTAGAGCTGGGTATTCCTTTTCGATAGTAGAATAATTATGTTCGACTGAATTCAATTTTCTACTTGCATAGGCAACTGGGAAGATATTAATTGATCCTCATCCATTCCGTGTAATAAGGTGGCACCAATTCCTATGTTGCTTGGTGAGTATCCATGGACGTGATAGATCTGGCAGTTGAAGAACTGGTTTAGCTGTTAAAGTTTTCTTTAACTCCGCGTATGCTCTTTCGAAGTCAGCAGACCAAACGACATTTTCTTGTTCCCCTTTCCGAGTGAGATTTGTCAATGGAGAAGCGAGCGAATTAAAGTTCAGGATGTATCTTTGATAAAATCCGCAGAGGGATACAAAAGATCGAACATCCTTTTTGGTTCTGGTCGCGGTGCATTTCATAGTTTCTCCACATTACCATCACGAGGTTGCATCTTACCTTGAGATATTGTGTGTCCCAACAAATCTAATTGCCGGAACCCAATCTGGCACTTCTTTGGTCTTGCTTCAATCCCAATTCTTTCAGGCAATTGAGCAGTATCTTCAATGTCTCAAGATGTTCCTCGAATGTTTCGGTAGCAATCAGGATATCATTCATGAAGTTGCTAAGATGTAGATTTTCCAATGGTCCTAAAAGTTTCCCCATCATCTAAGTGAAGACACTCGGTGCATTGCTTAATCCGAAATGATGAACATTGAATTGTTAGTGTCCATCAGGAGTGCTGAAGACAGAATGCTACTCATAATAATAGCAAACAGTAAATACCCTCTCGTGTCTCAAAACTATCATGCACATTTTATATGCATGGTGCTAAGAGCAAAATGCATCCAAAAAGATGCCTGAAACTAAATCAACCACTGTTTATTGCCTTCATCGACCTCACAAAGGCATTTGATTTGGTCAGTCGTGTTAGTGTCATGGAACTGCTGAGAATTCACCTAGCAAAACTCCCAAAAGTCCAATTCCCCTTTTATGTCAGCCTAGAACAGCCGATCAGTCGAAGGGATACAACCGAGGTATTAATGTACCCCACGCAAGGGCGATTGGTGGCCCTTGACTTCTTGACTGTTCGGGTGACGAAAGCTCAACCCAACTAGATCCGCTAACGCATGCGCAAGAACCTTCTCAGAACAAAGAGAGGCTCAGTTGAGATCCGGCCTTGCGAGCCAGACGGTGTGTTGGGACGACTGTGTGAATTCGTAAATGGGAAAGAGGAAGCCAGTGTCTTGCTGTTTATCAAAGAAAACTGACAGAACGTCCAGTGTTGGGACGGGAGCTCCTCAATTCTGAATGCACAGTTTGTCGTAAGGTACGTGAAACATACTTAGATAAATAATGTGTGTCGCTACCGCGTTGAACCGAAGCTGTTCGACCACATGTCCCGCCCGGCGCACAAAGGTCAGTCAGGGGTGAACCTGTGGGCTTGTGTTTTAACTTAACACTGCAGGCTAGTTGAACACGATGGATTGTAGGCCTGTTTTTACGTTACAGTTGTACAAGGGCGTGAATGCTTGTTATCGCCGCTACAAGTAGTTAGGTAAACTTAGGACAGGCCCAATAGTGTTAGTAGTCCGAGTTCACTCCTGGGCGGCCTTAGAACTCTAACGTAGTCGACACAACCGGACGTGGGCGAAGGCGTTGTAGAACATAGGTCGAGTGAGGTATCAGGGAACTCGGCCGAACTAGACGAAACCCATGTGATGGTCGCCGGACGTGTCGAAGGTCATTCGAAGGACAGTGCGGGTGTCTAAGTTCGAATTCTTTGGTGTGGCGACCACTGGCTTTGCTGAGCTTTCCTCTTACTCTTTATGTTATTGGTTGCCGTGACGGAACACCATCTTGATATACAGTTGGTTCCCGAGAGGTTGACACTGGAGAAACTGGGGAATGCGACAGAGCTGGTCACAACCAGCTGAACACCGTTCCAAATGCTCTGACCCTAACTAGGGGAGGAGGGAACGGGATGTGGACTTCCGCTACAGGGGGATTTCCCTGTATCATCTATTAAATTCCTGGATCAAAGCTCGAGCTCCGGGAAACTGGTTGTATAGTAGGTAAACATAAAATAGAACCAGGGAGAGGGGGCTACCTCCGAGGGAGGGGAATTCGGTGGTCACCGGTCCTCCTTCAGGGCCATTCAGTCTCTAGGTATTTTGAACCTACTAACCTGGTATATTGTGTCCCTAGAAGCCTTTTTAAGGACAGAGGGATTTCGCCGACACCAGGACCAGATACACAGCCCTACCTTGGGCGGGTTCGAGACGGAGGACGGTTCAGCCAGCACTTGTTAGGACCCAGACCTAGTTCAGTTTTGGCAGTGGATCCTGGTCTGTGAGGCTGCCGGCCGGGTCATAGCGACACCGGCCTATGCTGAGTACACATAGGTAACGTGTACCTCTGGGGGTAAGTCTGTGTCACGATATTCACACATGGTGTTATCTTTGGCAGGTTCTACTTTCTGAGAGACTTACGTGACGGGACCAGAGGAAGATGATTTGGTGAAGGCTAAATGACTGGCTTACCTATGTGACGTGAAGTGAGGCTTCTACACCACACCACGTGCCGGGAAGTCACTACGCCACAGTCCAGTCCCGTCTCAATCGCTAAATGATCTTCAGTCAGTCCACCAAGTATTATGATGGCTACACACGGGCGAGTATCGTGTCCTCTTGTCTGTGATCAATTTTGACATTGTGACCCACTAGCCAAACGCGTAGAGAAGAACTACATTACCCTTTATTTCATGATGGCCTGGTGTTCCGGGAATAGTCTACCATGTAGGAATAGGAACATTTGTGACATTCCTTACCGGGTCACGCGCTACCAGTACTGACTTTGAGTGACAGAGTCAACTTGAACTGTGCCAACTTTCTGTGCTTATAGGCCCAGTTATACCCATCCTGATCCCATTAGAGACCGCCATCTGTTTCCAGAACTTTGACATTGTTAAATGTGTGTGAAATGTTATGGTGGCTTCTTAGGACCGTTGTCTAGCACAGGCCTTACCAGTGAAGCTTGAAGGACAGGCCTTCAGAACTTCTACAGGGATGTTAGTCCGGAGTCATCACGTACCACCGCAACTTGGAGTCACCACATTGACGTGCTAGTCATTTCCATTGAGTCTACACCTCGGCAGAGATATTCCACGCTACGTGTGCAGATGAGTGACCTCTTTAACCTTGTGGTATCGTAACCAGTGTACAGTGATGAGTGAGACGGCCTGAGGCTAATCCAGACAGCATTTTCTTCTATCACCTGGCGGCGGCCAAGATTCTCTCATGAACATTCCCCTTGTTGATAATCCTCTTGTACATTATATCATCTAGTCATTATGTGTAGACACCAGAGTCGTGTCATCTGTTCTGGATGAGAGGTGAAAAAGGTATTGTCCAGCGGTTGATAGTGAGAGAGACAGGAATCCAAGGGCTGGTGGGGTCTGTAGACTGAGATCTATTGTATTCCCAGAGTGCATCTATTCCGTTATTAAGATGTAATAGTATGCTTCCCTCACCCCAGGAAATACTACGACAGTTAGTCAGTTCAAGGCACTAAAGAAGATTGGCTGCCTGTCACTTGTTTCCCCGGGAGGAATGTGGAATCAACAAGCACATCTTCAAACTTATTATCTGTTGGGATTATTGACTGACTTCTGTCTACACTCCTCCCTTCTGTCTTCCCTTCCATATATCTATTTCTTTCACTCTCTCTGTTATTCCCTCCACACATACTCCGACAACAGTTCCTTTCAACGATAAATAAAAGATTTATTAATAAAAACTATGTCTGGTGTATGTATGGACTGTGTATATGTAGTTTGTATTGTCTGCTAATGTGAGTGCAAGATAGGACTTTTAGCCGTTAGTCTTCGTATTTTCTCTAGCATTCAAATGGCCAAAACATCAGACATCAAACATAGACGTGGAACGGTCTCACCCTGGATGCTCCTTTCCGGCTTGAGTCTTGACTTAATCCCATTATTGAAAACAGTTGTCAATGTTTTATCATCAGAAATATAATCCAATAAAGGTAAGTCACTGAAGTTCAGATATGTCCTGTTTTGGAAGGTAGTATAGTCCACCACTGAATATACATTACCACTGTTTATAAATGTCTATTTCTATGTTAAATGTTCTCGTGTTCTTCAATGTTTCTTTTAGGTTATTACCTAATTGCACTATATTCTAGCCTATTTGCTCTGCTTGAATAAAGGTCTTTCACTGAGGTTCACCAAAACATGTTTCTTGGCATCCGTTATGTCACCCCCTCTTATTGACTGTTTAGGTTGATTTTTCTATAGTGACATATCTTCACTGCACCTGTGAAGTGCTTGATAAAAGTGAACGTTCTTTCCTTTATTATCAACACTGCTTTCTCTATACAAGAGACGTACTGTTTTATCTTCTTTGCTATGTCAGGCTGTGTAGTGGAACCTGGGTAATAAACATTAAATCAGATGATTTAAGTCTGCTTCATATTACTGTTTATGTGATTGTCTTTCTCCAGCCGTAATGAACAGCTTCCGAAAGACTACTCTGACATAAACAGCAGAATTCACTAAAGTCTAAACTATTCACTAAATAGAAAGCAATAGTAAACCCTAAGCACACACACATTTCCCTATGCTAATATTACTCTAATATTAGTGTTACTTATATATCTAGAATTAATGATACTCCAAGCATTGAAATCTATTAGCACACAATCACTTCTATCCCATTTCCCGGGATGATTTCTTTGCTATTTTCAGGAGACATACATCCAGTTTGCCGTCCCTTTAGGTAGCACACACTAACACAACAACCCCAGTTGCTACTATTTATATTGGGCCTTCCATTCTTCGTTAGTGTTTGATGTCCATACATCAACAATCGCCTTTTCCGTTCCCGTAACATCAAAAGTTCAGTGAAACCACGTATACGTCCGGGCGGTCCGTCTTCTCCGCTATTCCCCTACGCTCATCATTCGTCGCCCATCAAAGAGTTCTTATTTCTTTGATCACCGTCTCCCGTGGTGTTTGTCCGGTGTCGAAATTTTCCCCCAGCGCGATCGTACCGTTTCCCGTGTCAGGTCAGATCGTCAAGCAATGAACTTTGCGAACACCTGTATCCTATTTTCATATTTGTCGGTCAATGATCTTTTATTCGTCCTCATCTCAGAATGAAGTACACGATTGTTAACCCTTCTCCGATATTGCCATTAATGTTATATTTAATTTTATCTGGGAATCACTAAACTATCATCATTCTGTGACACTGCCCACCAACTATTATGTCCATTGTGGAATCGTTCCACACATGCATGAAGGGTATAATCACGGTTGATGGTGCAACTTCTGAAGAGTTTAAAATCAAGAGTGGAGTTAAGCAAGGTTTTGCACTATCCCCCACCCTCTTTGGGATATACTTTTCACTTCTACTGAAATTTGCCTTTCGTGATCAGGATGCCGGTATATACTTTCACTCACGCTCAGATGGAGGCCTCTATAATGCTCAGAGATTGAAGGCCAAGACCAAAATTAGGAGGGTACTAATCAGAGAGTTGTTTTTTGCGGATGATACTGCAATTACGACCCACTCTGAGGAAGAATTACAACATCTACTATCTGCATTCTCCAATGCTTGTTCTGAATTTGGTTTAACAATTAACAAAAAGAAGACAGATTATGTCACAAGGTGCACATATGGTACCATCAATCTGTATTGACGACACCGAACTGGAGATAGTAGACCAATTTACATATCTAGGATCAGAGGTAAATAGCAAATTATCCCTAGATCAGGAAATCAATATCAGGATTGGTAAGGCAGCAACAACAATGGACATGTTAGTAAAAAGTCTGAGAGAACAGGAAGCTTACTGCCAAAACAAAAGTCGTCGTCTACCAAGCCTGTACCCTTAGCACTCTTCTTTATGGCAGTGAAACCTGGACAACTTACTCACACCAAGTGAAACGTTTAAACAGCTTTCATATGCAGTGTCTGCTAAGAATACTTGGTATTAAGTGGCAAAACAAAATCACAAATGCTGAAGTATTGGAAAGATCAGTTTGTGTGACGGTATGTTCCATTCTCAGTCTTAATAGACTTAGATGGATATAACAGTTTAGGAGGATGGATAATGGTAGAATACCAAAAGACGTCTTTTTTGATGAATTACATATGCGTAGGAGATTGCAGGGCCGGCCTCTACTACGATACAAAGATGTGTGTAAGCGGGACATGATTCATACAGGCAATGATAATGCACATTGGGAGCTAGTCGCCGCTGAACGTGTTGCATGGAGGGCAACTATCAGAAATGGAATAAAGGCAAAGGATAAATTGATTGCAGATAAAGCACACACACAGCGTGAGAGACGTATGATGGTGCATGACGGTGGAAATGACCATGTTTGCACATGCATCCATTGTGGACAAACATTTACAGCACGAATAGGCCTTATCAGCCACACTCTCCACCGCCATGGGTCGTAGTTATTAAACCTTTTTGAAGCCATTGGCACCTTGCCGTCTTGACAGACGATAATTTGTGCTTTTTTTTTTGTTACCGCATTAGCCTTATGGGTTTCTCTCCAGGCTAATATTTGTTCTGCGGTACAGATTTTCAACTGTGGTAAGCACTTGAAATTGGCGCACGTGAATGTGCCGGACAGGAATGGAGTGTCTATACGGGCTTTCGCTAATGGGTATTTTTCTATGTTACCCGAGAATGTACGGCACTTTACAGAGCCGCCCGTATAATCTTCTGGCTTGGCCAATTCCTTCCTCAGGCCAATAAGAGTACTACCGCTATCTACTAAACATTGACAAGGTTTGTTGTTAACCATTCCGTCATGAAATACTAGTTTGCCTCTGGAGTCTGTGACTGCATTTGCATTCTCCGTAGAGCATGGTACTGTGTGCCCGCATTTTAGCACTCCGTCTTCATGAAATTGATGCATATAACACAATTATCAAAGTTCAAAACATTAATATCCGCTACAACATTATCAGTGTATGGTAAAACTTCCTCACTTTCACTTTCATGCTCACTTTCACTCCCAGAAGAGGTATCGACAAGTATGGCATTACTGGCTCTCAATTTCTGACGTCCAAGTCACCTCGAGCTATAATGTCCATACGAACGACAAAAGAAGCATTTAACTGCACGTCTATACGTGTTTCTCTTGGTCTCTTGCTTCTTTATCATCATCTCTAAATGAGACGGATATCCCGGGTTTTAATCGCACATCGAAAACTGTTCGTGAAGCAAATGACAGTATGGGCATTGAGGTGGCTTAGATTTAGGTTTGTCCCTCATTTGAAATGGTTTCTTAGGTTTAATTTTAGCAAATGATACTATCTCAGACTCTTCCACAGATGTTTTAAAGATGTCTCGATTAGAAGAAAAATATGCGGACCCCGTTTTTTTAAATGTTCTAATGACTCAATGTCAGCTTGCTGCAGAAACTTTGCAAAGGGAGATGGTAAAGTGGAGATGACCTTATCCATTATCATTAAATTCTTAAGTTTATCAAAACTTTTGTCTACCTTTGCCGCGTCTAGCCATCTGTTGAATACACTCTGTACGTTCGAAACATAGTCAATGAACGTTTCAGTTGGTTTAGGTTTTAATTTGGAATATTGAATTTGATACCCTGGGGCGTCTAGTAAAAAATGTTGCATAATGCGTTGTTTAATGTAATCGTAATTATTTCTGAGCTCTTGGGGAATAGATTCTATCACTTTAAAAGTCTCCCCCGATAGGTTCTTCACATAGACCACCGCCCAATGTTCTCGTGGCAGCTCCAGGTATTTAAACTAGAATTCCACATTTTCAGTCCATGCAGATATGGAATCGCCTTGACAAAAAGGTTTGACCAGCCCTTTGTACTTGTTAAACTTATTCTCCTCTTCTTTACTTTTTAACTTGGTGGTGGCAATCTGTACGTGAGATGCTTTTGAGATTCAATCTCCAGTTGTTTTCCTTGTATTTCTAATTCTTTTAATTTAGTGGCCTCAGCCAGTTCTACAAGATCTTTCTGGTGCTGATGTTCCTGTGCTCGCTCTTCTCTTTCAGCATTTTTAAATTCTTTAAATTTATCATTTGCCCATTTCTCCAATTTCTCACCCGTATATTCAAGGTCTTTACCTGCTTGTATACACTCTCCCAATGTTGACATTTTGATATTATTTATGAACACACTCACATATATAATTTAATCAACAATAAATTTTATAGAAATATGGTAATTATATACAGTACTCAAATTGAGATGCCACACTAATCTGACTATCAAAACTCTATGTATACTTATCTGCAAAAAAAAACTGGAACGTTCTTGGGCTTATAAGTTCTTCTTCTGAATTTCAGGTTGCCCTGATGTTCTAAATATGTCTGCTCTGCATTCTGTTATATATAGCAGCAAAAGTTACTATTTTGAAATTACAATACATAAAAGTTATTATCACACTCAAACAATTTATGTGTAATGATTCGCTCTGACGGGATGCTGAAATGCGAAATTAATTAATGCAATTTTTTCTGTTGTTTGTCGTGTCAAATGTCTACGTGTCTTCACCTCTGTTCGACCTCACCTGAAACGTCTTTGTGAAACATGTTTGTATTTATTCTTTCAGAATTATAATACTTATCACACAAAAACTTTTCTACACTAATTTACTTCTTATCACACATGATCAATTTTCAATCAATTAGCTACACACAATATGCCGTAAGTTTAGAAATCACTCTCTGATCTTATCTCGGTTATTCACTCAATTGGCTACACATTTCACATAGCTTCAACAATCACTTTGTGCATCAACTGATTACTTCTGTACACCATCTCGGTCATTCAATCTTGTGTAGGTTTCAAGACTTTTTCTGAACGCTACGGCGGTTACAATCTTTACGTGGGTTTAAAGATTAGTTCTGAAAACCACTTCGAACATTCAATTTTTGTGTAGGTTCAAGGCCCACTTCTGTACACCACCTCGGTTCCAATTTTTACGTAGGTTCAAGGCCCACTTCTGAACACAACCTCGGTTCCGCCTGTCAACAACCTGATTTCATACAATCATGCGGTCCCTTCATTCACCCCTCGTAATCACAAACACATCGTTGGGTAAATGGCAAGATCAGGATTCACGTTTATTATATATTACAAAGCTCGCCTTACGAGCATACACAATTAACATTCGTTAATCAATACAATCTACTATCGTTCGCTAAGTGTAACTATGCCCTCTCTAAACTATACACTGGCAAGGGAAAACACAGATTTCCTGTCACACCGACTGTCCGTCGCGGTCTTCCTGAATTCACATCTCCAGTCCAGTTCCTCGTCCCCCGTTCTCGTGCCGTTAGTCGTGCGGCGTGCTAGATCACTTGTCACGTAGTTCAGTCCTCGTAGCCTACAGCTATACTAGAGTTCAGTCTGTTTACGGGTAATCCCCGTGCCTACGGTACTCTGTCCTATTTCGGGAATGAATCCCGGTATGTCCCTTCATGTCCTAGCTCTGACACATGCGTGTCCTGTCTAGGTCTGATCTTAACACTGGTTTGGAGTACTATCTCCTTCTACTGTCTCTCTCTGTGTATACTATTGTACAGAGTCCCTATTATGTCCTGTCTTTGTCCTTTACTTTCCTCCGTCCTTGTCCTATTTCTATCTATGTCTATCCTACTTCTATCTATGTCTATCCTATTTGTATTTCTGTTACTCCAGCATCTTGACATGCCTAATCTTTTAGGAAATCTATCAAGAACAACGACAAACTCAAGCAGAAGTGTACAGCTGTTACTGTATACATAACTACACATAGTTGTGTCTGCCACAACTCTACAACACAACATGATCTGCTGTGTAATTACCCAAGCATTGTCATGTCGTTGTCTCAGTACTGCAGATCTCAACGTATGAAGTAATTCTGATTACTGATGTCTTCACTGCTCTGTTTGGTGCTCATCTATCTATTTGTGTCAGTTATGTTTCCGAGAGCAACATATCAAAATAATAACAATGAATGGTTTGGACAAAAGTGTTGGTACGTTAGAAATTATAATGTCCTTGTTAAAATGGCATCTGTAACTTGAAAATGGAAGCTGCCCTTCTGATGTCCCATTTGAGCCGGACTGCTTAGGTCCTGGGTGTCACTTTGCGAATGTGGCGTTTAAGGACTGGACGAAAGCTGTCCTGATTTCTTGACAGATAAGAATGATGTCACTTGTCATGATGATTTACATGATACCTCTCTTACACTGAGGCCGTCACTTCCACACAGGACATTATGGCTGCATCTGAAACACTTAAGTATGTTTGTGCGCTTTATAGTAGCATGGGACAACGCAGGAAACATCTGTTCTAATACGTCTGAATTGCTTGTGGATGCCAACATAGTGGCATCATACATGAAAAATTTCACAATTGAATGAGATTCTGGCAGCTGAAGTGTGCTTCATGCATGTCGTTGGAAGTAGATGTGTAGACGTACAGCAGCTTATCAAGATTTCAGATTACATCTCAACGTGTTGTCGTCCCAAAATAGCTGTGGATGGTGACTCCAGGAGCGATTAAATCTACCGTCAATGCTGATAATACATTTCTAAATATGTACACAAACCTAAAGAAACACCCTAATGTCTATATTATCCACATGATGCTGTGCAAGGTCTGGCACGCAGCTTTCAACTCATGTGTGAGTTGATCGTGTACTTCACATTTGTGAGGTGCAAGCTTCCGGCCATGGAAGAGCTCATGCAATTGTTATTAGAACTGAAGACAACAAAAGTGCAGAAAGTGATGTGTCAGCTGGTGACTCATAGTCACATCGGACTTCCAGGCAACTTTTTCTGACCTCGTCTCAAAAGACTAACTTCGGCTGTTCAGGAGATCGCCGACATGACACGGTGGTTAGAATTGAATGGACTACAGCAATTGTGGAGATAGGTTTTACGAACAGGCGAAAGACCGGATAGTTGCTCAACATGAGCTCTGGTAGCTGAAGTGTGTTCCGTGTATGTCGTTGGAGGTAGATATGCAGCTTGGTAACAGTTTGTGGCGGCCATTGGATGAGAAGAGCGAACTAACATTGCCATCTGGGGTTTCTTCAAGCACTAACACATTGTGGTGTAGTGTCAGAATCTCCAATAAAGTAGTTAGAGAGTTAATAAGAGTTAACACAAGTCTAGTAGGGAGACACCAGACAGGAGAGACACCAGCGCTATAAATAGCTTCACAAGGGGACACATGTGTGTCAACCAAGGGGGCAATAAGGAAAAGTGAGCGAGGGGGGAAGCTTGGCCTTAGGAGTAACCGTGAGGTGCCCGGTTACTCAAGCTCACGAGCCAGTGTGCTTGGGACTCCATGCACGCAAGACTAGCTACTGCACGGAGGGGACAGCGTCCGTGCTTGACCACGCAATGTTTAGCGTGTGGACAGACCCGACTGGAGACGATTAGAGAGTAGATGTGTTCTTGACAAATGCTATAAGTTTCTAGGCAATAGTTAAATATTAGGCTGTAGATTTAGATTGTGATTACTAGCATCATTTCTCACCACTTCATTACATTCATATTGTATAATGTTAATGAAGCATACCGCTCGCAGAGCTATTAAATTGCCAGCTCTAAATAAATTACATTCCTTTTGCAAATGACACGAGTTGTTATTTCGTGCGGTGCAAAAGTAGGGGAGTCCTGAAAGACCTGTAGCAAGCAAGTTGCTGACAGGCAGTGACTATAGCTATGTATTTATTGTATTATGTACTATTTGATATATATTGCGTGGACTTAGTTGTGTTTCCCGTAGACATTCATCTAATTTGTTCGTCAGAAATTAGGCGCTAGAACCTCTTTTCCCCGGGTAGATCTGGCCAGTTAGCTATTACAATGGCCAAACTAGGAGATGGAAAACTCCGATTATAAACCCCCAAGTTTAAGGTGGACCAACTTGCCAAGGACTGAGTGGCCACGGGTGAGCTGGTAGTAAACGTGGAACGTCTGGTATGCGGGCGGGGCGGCGCCAGACGTATGGATTCCTCAGGTACATCCCCTGCCCATTCTTTAGCAGGCAGGTTCGATTATGGTGACCGGTTAGTTCTTGCCTTCAAATCAAACCAACTATGGAAAATAAAAAGAATTATAATGTGCTCGATACCTTTGACAACAGCCAGCGGGGAGAAAACGAAGCGGAGGAGAAGAGGTAGGGGAGAATGGGGAAGGAAAAGGAAGAAGCGGACTGGAGCCAGAAGCCAGAAGGGTAGGAGGAAATCGGATCATCTGGGACTTAAAAAATTAACAGGTTGGGTATTGGAACTACCGTATCTCCCTCGATGTGTCTCCACCTTGTCGCGGTGGGGGAGCTTGCGTGTCCCAGAGATCCGAAGAGCATTGTCGACGGAAGCACAACTACATGTAGGACAAGCCTTGGGTTAGGGACCAGACCAAGAGAGACACAAACAACCTGCTGCTCTGCAGGTAGACTGGGTATAGCAGTCAATGTCTAAGTTAGGCGCACGATGCCGCTAAATTTTGGTCCGGACACATACTCTAAGGCTCTCAGCTGAGGGATATAGCTGAACGCCTCTAAGCCATAAATATTCGGATGTGAGAACCGGGCCGATACCCACCTACCGATAAATGGAGGTGAGATTCTGAGCACGCTACATGATCAGATTCTTGTTGTAGGTGGGGGTGTTGTGTGGGTGGGGTGATGTATGGATAGGTGGGAGATGGGCCTCATAACATGGTAATTAGCCTTGTTTATGTTTACAACATTCATTTCACAATGTTTATTTTTCTTCCTATGTAAATGTATAATGCTCTTGATGAACGAAAGACGAGTGATTGGAAGGGCCGAATGTAAGACGGGCCTGCGCACCCAATTTGTGACCCTAATAAAGTTGATTTGATTTGATTTGATTTGATCTCTCTCTCTCTCTCTCTCTCTCTCTCTCTCTCTCTCTCTCTCTCTCATCTTGAGTCTCTCTCTCTCTCTCTCTCTCTCTCTCAAGATGAGAGAGAGAGAGAGAGAGAGAGAGAGAGAGAGAGAGAGAGAGAGAGAGAGAGAGTTGGAACGGGTTGAAAGGTACAGTGGATATCACTGATGAAAGGTATCGGATATGTGGTGACTTCAACGCCTCGCCGAGGAATGGGACAAGTCGAGAGATAACAGACAGGTTACTGCTCTTGCTGAGGCCTTGCTTGAGACGGATGTTGTCTGTCTAAATGACGGGACACCAACTAGGCTAGCAATGAGACCGGGGGACCCTGACACGGTCTTCGACCCGGCACTTGTATCACTAGAGGCGGCATCAGGCATAAAAGGGAGTGCCCTTGGTGACCATGGAAGCGACCACCTCCCCTGTTCTGTGCCGGCACAGTCAGGGCTATAACAACCCGCAGGGCATTCAGTTATGATCGCGACCACTCTTCGCTCTTTGTGCGCCTTAGATCACAGGGAAGATCTAAAGCAACAATAAGAATCTTCGCCCAACCACCATGGTGGACACCAGAGATGGAGAATTCATGGAGGGAAAAGAGGTCGGCAATAAGGAATTCGTAGGTAGTGGAGAGCAACCAATTCAGTTGACACAGAATTGGAGGAGGCGGAAAGATATAAAAAAGTAAAGGTGCAAGAATTTAACCTCCAGGCAGCAGAGGCAAGAAGAATGAAGTGGGAACAGTTTATCAATGCATTCGATAGGGATGAGACATTGGTTAAATTCTAGAGGCTGCACCAGTAGATGAAGAGTCAGGCGATGCCTTGTACACATGGTACCGTTTATGATAAAAACCGACCTATGACAACTGACCAGGACAAAGAGGAGGATTTAACTGCACGATTTTTAACACAGACGGATCAGCAAGATAGAGCTATTAGAGATATGGTCAGAGAAGCCTTGTCACGGGTCACTAGGTAGGAGGACTGTGAGATTAAGGTGGACGATATTAGTCGGGTACCAAAGTGGGCTAAAGACACAGAGCCAGGCCCGGATGGGGTGAGGTAAACCCACATGAGTAACATGAGTGATGGGGACTTGGAGGAGATGGCTCTTTGTTTCAACCTAAGCATCAATGCGGCGGAAATACCCCACGATTGGCTGCATAGCTACCTGGTCCAATCCCAAAGCCAGGTAAATATCACTCCAGACTTACTGGATACCGACTCATAACCTTGCAAAACACGTATGGCAAAGTCCTTGAAAAGATAGTAACATGCAGGCTCCCGCGACATTTGGAAAGTCGTAATCTGCTTCCCAAAGGGCTCGGGATTTACCGGCCTGGGAAGGACACCTGGGCCAATGCTGAAACTTCTCAATTTGAGGTCTACTATTGCTTCAAGGATAAACAAGAGATAATTGCAGTAAGTCTTGGCCTGAAGGATGCGTATAACAAGGTCAGGTATGATCGGTTGATATACACACTCTTGGACATGGAAGTCTGCCCTTGCCTTGTCAGATGGGTTGCGGCGGTCCTCTATGAGCGTAAGGTTGCGTTGCGCGTTGGTTCCTGGACTTCTAACCCCTGTACTATTACACCTGGGTTACCACAAGGATCTGACATGTCTCCTGTACTCTTTAATGTCTACACCAGCAAAATCGTAGCTATTGAGACACCAGGTGTGGGTAGAATCTTGATATTTGCAGATGATTTGCTGGTGTACAAACAGGGCAGAGACAGGACCACTTTGGCGGAAGAATTACTGATGGCAGTAAACAGGGTAGCAGAGTGGTGCATGGACGCAGAGGCTGTTATAAACTCAGACAAGGTATCTGTTGTGTGGTACTCCCTGGATAACCGGATCGTCAAGGCAGATGTCCCATGTATTATGTTTAATGGATGTCCTCTTAGCAGAGAAAGTAAATTGAAGTACTTGGGTGTCACCTTTGACAGGGTGTTTGTCTTTTAAGGATCATGTGGAGGCCTTGGTGGTGAAGGCTGGTTTGGAGCTGCTGAAGTACCAAAGAGCCAGCTCCAAAGGTTAGAGCGCACACAGAATGCTGCCATGCGGGTAATCCTGTGGTGCACAAAGGACACACCAATTATATGCATGAGGCATATCCTGGCGCTACCAACAATGTCGGATAGGCATACGGTCCTTCAGGCCAAATAATACCTGAGAGTTGCTGCAGATAGGGATCACCCCCTGCATGAAGCCATGGATATGGTCAAGGGTCATAGACTAAGACGAAGCAGGTCATGGATGGCACAGGCAGAAATATCTATACGTCAAGTGTGTGATCAGGAGACCATCAATCGTGAAAAAGAGTGGGTTGAAGATCAGGAAAATATGACGGACTGGCACAATACAATAATAGCACTGGGTCGTGAGTGCAGAGAATGGGCAGCGGGCCGCACTGAGTTCGACGTGCAACAACTGATCCAGAGTAATACACATCAATTTGACATAGTGATCTATACTGATGGGTCAGTGGTGAGAAACAGACGGAGTGGTTGGGGTTTTATTGCAAACGCTAATGGACGAGTCTTGAAAAAGGAGAGTCTGGCATATGAGACTACGACCTCCAGCATGAGAATGGAGGTGGAAGCAGTAACAGCGGCATTCCGTTGGTTAGAGGAGACCACTGCAACACACTTTATATTCATTGCGGATTCAAAGAGCATGCTTAGTAATGTGGAGAAAGGAATGTTTCGTGTTGAATGGCCATCGTCGCTTCAGAGGTCACAGATTGTGAGATGTGTATGGATATTTTACCCTGGCCATGTGGGGGTGCGGGGGAATGAACAGGCTCATAGGCTGGCAGGGAATGCACCTCTTGGTGGTAGATTGCTTATGGACAAGGGGGAGGTGGTCATGCGTTTGTGGGACCAGGTGAAGAAGGCGGGGGAACAGATTGAGAACCCGTATGTGGAAACTATGAGATTGCAGGGCAGTGTGTGTGGGTGGGGGATGTGCGGGAGGGGAATGGGTCGGTTGGTGGGGTATGTATGTGTCCCTTGGTGCGCGTGTGTGTGGGTAGGTGGGGTTCTGGAATAATCTCAAAACTGAAATGGAAGATCAGGAGAACTTTAAAACAGATAGCGATGGGAATGATTAGCAGTATGACTCTTCGCTGGCTGTTGAACGGGGGGACGGAGCACATATATGGCTCACAGTGTGTATCGAGTGCCCCGAAGAGATCACGACAGTTGTCATGTAGCACTTCTCGGATTTCTCACTTCGCTTCTCGGCCCCGACATTCAAGCCCAGATGGATCGACGTCTAAGTGGGTATAGCAATGAGATGTACGATTTCGCTGTTTCTATTCGTCCTGACCATGCATGTGGTCTTGGATGCGGCATCCGGCTACATACAAACTGTACAAGGTCTGAAACCTAGTGATTAATGCAACATGCCGCCAATGAAGGCCTTTATGGACGACACGACATTCCTGACACTGAAGGTCTTCACGGACGACACGACATTCCTGACACCGATAGACGAGCGATGCCCGCAGTATGACCCTGAAACTAGATTAACTAATTAGCTGGTGCTGAACACCGAAGAAATGATCGAGAAGACTGTCGATCGTGAAGGGCAGAGAGGCGGCAACGTTGTGCATGCCTGCCGACAAGGCAATTTCCACCGTGATAGAGAAACCCGTGAAAAGTCTCAGCCTAGTATACGATGCCATATTGACGGAGAAGAACAGCGTACTGCACATACGTGGGGTAACGGTGAGCGGTCTACGTGTCATCGAGAAAAGCAGACTCATAGGAACATTCAAGATCTGGTGTCTCCAGTTCATGGTGATTCTAACGCTCCTGTGGCCTCCACTGATATACGGTATAAGCATAAGCGCCGTAGAGACCATAAAGATGAAGATCGGCAAGTAGATAAGGTAATGGCTTCGAGTGCCACCATGTGTATAGAAGGTAGTGCTGTACTGCAATAAAGCAAAGCTTGTCCGTCTTTGAGGAATACAACGTCGGAAAAGACAAACTCGAGAGGATGCAGCTCGAGTCTGGATGAATCAATCAACAGCTCACAACCCGATCTCAAAATAGGAAAGAAGTGGTCAGACAGTAGTGCAGACTAAGCTGCCCAAGCGTCTCTAAAATTTAAGGGAGTCATTTGACACACCAAGTCGAATAGACAAGGGTTCGGCGACCATGGCATAACTTGGCTGTGGACAAAGGTAGCGGCAAAGGAACTCAGAGATTTAGTGGTTTAGGATATCCGTAAGGGTGATGACGAAATGAGAGTGCAAATGGCTGCCTAACAGTCGCAAGAGGTCTAATCTCTTTCTTTGTGTAAGACGTGCTAAAGCAGCTGGGCATCAAAGAAGACGTGAGAACCCGAACACAGAAATAACTTGGCTGAGCATCCGAAAAGGCCCATGGAACAATCGGAACCTTGAGTGGGACAGGTCATTGCAGTAATTTGGTTCACCTTACTGTCCGAAAATTGCATTATAGCCAAAGTTTAACATCGAAACCAGCCAATCTCTTAGCTAAGATCTGGAACTTGTACTGTCTCGTGTCGACTCAGTAGAAATCCCTCCAAATGACGGCAATGCATTTGAGAATGGTGCTCTGCGATGTGGTCGAAACACTGCGTTTTACTCGTCGCCGAAACCAATGAGATGACGGCCCAATTCCAATCTCCTGCCAACGGTGATGTAAAGTGTCTTGCGAGAGTCGCACTCCGCTGCAGGAACGCGGTGAGAGCTGGGGATCCCAAACCCACAACCAAGTAGGTCATAGGAAGTGCTGGCTTCCTGGAGATGAGACGCGTCACGGAGTACTGCTCTGTGAGCCATAAATGGGCTGCGAAGAAGGCACCATGGGGGCAACGACGAAAGCAGGTGCATAGCGAACAGCCGATGTGGAGGCGACGAAAGAGGCGAACGCCAGGGAAGAAGCTGGCATCCCACAGCCAAAGGTGCTAGGACATTGCGAGGGCACGAAGCACCGGGTACACGATGCCATCCTCCACGAGGGAGATGTGGCTTGGGAGCAGGCGCGGTTCGCAATTGTGGGAAAAGCACGAGTACAACGCAAAGCACGAAAAGAGAAGGCAACGTATCGCTGTCTACATCTTGCTGGAATGTTTTTTTCATTTCTTTCCTTAAACTTCTTTTTATTCCCAGCCCAGCAGGACCTCTGAATATGACTGTGTGTGTTTAATGGAATACAGCATATTCTACTACATATCTTCACGCAGATGCACGCACAGACACAGGCAGATATACACACGCCTACATACACACGCCTACGTACACATAGATACACACATATACCCACTGACATACACACTGATATACACACATATACTGATATAGACTGCACACACACACACAAACGCACACACGAACAGACACACACAGACACACACACAACCATACCATACTCACATACACACAGAAATATATACACACACACGTGCACGCACAAAAACACACTCACTAACACACACATAAACTCACAAATACATACCCCCCTCCTTCCACACACACACACACACACGCACACACACATACACTCAAAGACATACAGACATACACACGCACAGAATCATAAAGATACACTCACACTCATTTACACGGATACATACATACACACACAAATATACACACACAGACACTCATTGTAGCCACTTACTCTGTGTGTGTGTCTGTGCATGCGTGCCTGTGTGTGTGTGTGTGTTTGTGTGGCAATGGGTGTTTTTAGGGAGTGTATTTGAGTGTGTCTGCATCTTTCTGTGCGTAGGTGTGTGTTTGTGTGTAATTCTATGTGTTTGTGTGCCTTATGTGTGTGTATGTGTGTGCATGTATATTTCTATGTGTGGGTATGCCTGTGAGTGTCTCTGTTTGAACTGAAACTTTGAGAAGAATGAAATGAAAGAATAGCTGGCTAAAATTGACAATGCTGTGAGAGTACGATGTGAATGAAGCCTCGATATTGAAGTTCCCGGTCGTGAGTCATGAAAGGCTAGACAAGACTTACCCGTTTAATGGGGTCAAGTGACTTAGTCAACTGGGTCACAAGGTAAAGCGACGTCTACACAAAGACACTGGTTGATAGTGAGCCTAGACCATTGATGTCATCTTTGCAACAAGGGAAATTACTTCAGTGCTATTGATTTTTTCCCCGCGTTTCCATCCTGTTTCAGGATATTGCGGTCAACATCAGCATCTTTCAGCTGTATGTTGATTCCTAGGCTAGATTACGCTCATCAGCACGCCAAGACTTTCTGAGCGACGGGCTCCATACTCTCATAAGTCACTGGCGCGACTCGAACCGCTTCCAATTCTCGTGCGCTCACGTCAACCACGTGAGTATTCAGGCTTACGGAGAAAGCTGCTAATTCCACGACCAGGGAGACCGGCACTGGTATTGATTGACTCAAAGAAACGTTACTTGCGTGTCCTTTGCCTGATTTTGTTGGCAGTTGTATGATTTAATGGGCAGTTTTTACTTTCAGTAGTTTGCCATTGCTTTCTGAATAACCGACGCTCATACCATTAAAATCAACACAAGGTTTTGCAGCTGATTGCGAACCCAAGACTCGGTGTGTCAGGGAATTATGGAATGCGTTCATTGCATCTAAGGCACAGCGCGTGCTACCTCACAGATAACAATGGCCAATAAATATATCACAGTAAATATATCATAGTAAATATATCACAGTAAATATAAAATAGCAAACATATCACAGTAACCATATCACAGTAAATATATTACAGTAAATATATCGCAGTAAATATATCACAATAAATATTTCTTAGTAAATACATCACAGTTAATATAGCACAGTAAATATTCATTCATTCAATCAGTAGCATGTCCTTTGCAGAATCTCGCTCTCATAACAACCTTCCGGAAAACCTCTCGATCATAAGCAAGATGCCCCGCGTCTGATACACCCATCTGGAGATCATCTGCAACATTCTGCACCCATCTTCTCTTTGGTATTCCTCTTCCTCTCTTCCCAGGCATATACCCCTCCATTATTGTTCTCTCCAAACTTTCGTGACGTTTCAAGTGACCAAACTATTTCAATTTTCTTTGTTTTATCGTATCAAATAGCCAACCTTCTTCAATATTCAGCTATTGAAGTATGGATGCATTTTCTTCTTTTCATTACCCAAGATATTCTTAGAACTCGTCTATAACATTTATATTCAAAGACATTTATGCGCTGTTCAGCTTGTTTAGTAAGTGTCCAAGCCTAACAGGCGTATTTTGCAATGGGAAAGATGCATGCTCTTGAAAATCTAATTTTTGTAGTTCTATCTGTCCCATTCCATAATTTATTCAGTTGTTTTAGTCTTTGAAGAGCAGTTGATAGTCGTCGTTTAATTTCTTTCATTGTGTCACCGTTGTTGGTAATCAATGGCTCAAGATATTCCAAATTTCCACCATCTCAAGTTTTTTCTCATTAACATATATTTCTTTCTCCATAGTAGTTTTATCTGTAAGCATTATCTTTGCTTTTTCTATGTTAAGATATAAGTTGTAATTTTCACTATTCAATTTGGTTGAGTCTATTAGGTTTTCTATACCAGTCTGTGTTGTGGATAGCAATACTGTGTCATCTGCATACTGAATCTCTGGTATATCATGACCACCGATATTTAGGGCATCATATAGCTCCCTGTTTATATCATCTCTTACATTTCTCATTATATTTTCGGCGTACAGGTTAAACAAATAGGGGGACACATCCCTGACGGACTCCTTGCTTGATGACAAACCAATCTGATGTCTCGCCATCTATTCTAACAGCTGCTTGTTGGTCTAGACACAGCATTCTTATGAGTTGTAGTACATAGGGTGGAAAGCCCACATTCCTCATGATTTGCCAAAGTTTCTGATGTTGTACACAGCCAAATGCCTTTGAATAATCCACAAAACATGAGAATAGGTTTACATTAAATTCTCTGCACTTGTCTATTAGTAAACGCATATTGAGAATGTGATCTCTTGGTCCTTTTCCTTGTCTAAATCCAGCTTGAACCACGTTAATTTCCTCTTCTATGTTCTTACGATGTCTTCCCATTTTGAGTTTTAGTAGAATTTTATTTGCATGACTGATCAGGGCAACAGGTCTATAGTTGGTGCATAATTTCAGGTTGCCCCTTTTTTTTGGTATTGGAATGAAGATAATTCTCTTCCATTCTTTTGGCCATATACCATATTTCCATTACTTTTTACATAATGCGTGCTAGATTTGTATGCTTTATTCTCCTCTCGCTTTAACTAATTCAGCTGGTATCTCATCACATCCATGCGATTTACCATTCTTCAGGTTCTTTATTGCCCATGCAATTTCATCTAATGAGGGTTCAGGTTCTGTCTCTGCTGTCATTTTTCATGTATCTCATTCGTATCCTCACTGTCACTCATATCATACATTCAACTGCAGTATTCCTGCCAACTTTCTAGAATTTGTCTAGATTTTGTTAAGGTATTTCCCATATTGTCACAGATAACATTCAATTGAGGTTGAACATTTCTTGTCAATAACTTCATTTCTTTGAAAATTTCGTAATCTCTTCCAGTCTTATGATATTGCTCTATTCTGGGACAGCAATGTTGTATATATTGGTTTTTGTCCTTTCGTGTATTCTTTCTTATTTCTCGAGTTAAAGATTCATACTTCATCCTGCGGTTATCGGATTCACCTCCTTTCTGTTTCAGTTCCCTTCGTTGTTTTATTAATTCTAACGTGTCTTTTGTTATCCATGGCTTAAGTAGCTTTTTCTTGGTCGGAATTAAATCTTTGGCTGCAGTTATCAAGATATCTCTAGCTTGTACTGCCAGTTCATGAGGTGCCATTTCCGCTTGTACAGACATCAAGACCCCAAAACGATTCCTAACTTCTACGGTGTATGCATCTGTTATTTGTGTGAAATACCAAAACGAAGTGGCTTTGGTCCCCGGGTAAGCATTTTGAGTTTTAATTTCAGATCTACTTCTAATAACTGATGATCTGTATCACAGTCTGCACTTCGTATTGTTTTTGCAGATGTTATGCTTGATCTCCATCTTCTTTGTATTAAAATATAATCTATCTGATTTTGGGTAATACTTTCCGGGGACTTCCATGTGATGAGTCTTCTTGGGTGTTATTTTAAAAGTGTGCTGGCTATCGTTAACTCATTTTCTGTGCAAAATTCAATTAATTTGTCTCCTGCATCATTTCTATTTTCCAATCAAAATTTTCCTAAAACGTGTCTCTCATTTTCAGCTTTTCCTGTACCTACTTTTGCATTAAAATATTCCATTATTATTGCTATATCATTATGACCAATCTTATTTAATGTGTCTTGCGGTGTGTTGTAAAAATCTTCAATTTCGTCCTCCTCTGCTGTTGAAGTATGTGCATATATATGTACGAGTGTTGTGTTTTTTTGGACGGCCTTTATATATTTCACAGTAAATATATCACAAACATGGCACTGTTTGAGGGCCGAAGCTGTCTCCCTGCCTGTGTACTATAAAATCTGGGCAATGTATCTGTAGCTAATGGGTTACTGAAACGCAATTTCCCCGACATACCTGGATGAGACTGTTTAAATCAGCCTTGGGCGATTTCAACCAAACTAGTATTCGTTGGGGTCTTAATCAGATATGACTGAGCTACTGTATGACAGTATACGACACTACCTGCTGTCTTGCTAGTGCCGAATGTTGGGTGGCGCCCACCATCCCCACATTTTGCCAACGGTTAGGGCGAGGAAGTGCAATTTGGAAGGGTGCAAGCCTTATTCTGGTGTAAGGAAATGCAACCTAAAGACTACATTTCATGATACGGCACACTAGGCTCTTAGTCTTGGTCGGAAACTGGCCTAGGATAGAAGCTCCGTCAGGCGGACAGTTGCTTTCCTGATCCGGCAGCTACTGCAGCTTGTTTTATTTCAGACTTATTGGTGTTGCCTGTCTTCTGGAGTAACCTAGGCAGGTCGAGATAGGGATCATGCAGCATGGCCAACACATGGTCTCTAAATTCAGCCCAGACTTTGTGCCATGGAGAAGGATAACTCCATTTTACAAACTATTGTCTATTCACAGTTAATTCACTGTTATCATTTTTGTTGGGATTGCTTATCTATCTGAAACCTGCAAAAAGATAGACTTTATATATTCAATTATGTTGTGAGTAAAGCCATACTTTCATTTCTAGCAGTGTACTTTATTTGCAATAACTGTTGTCCTAAAATGTGTGTGTGCTGTTTCGGTTAAGGGTATGCATTACATATGTTGATGATTTTGACAATCCGGACACAATACAAATGTATATACTTCTGCATAAGGACACAGAACAGCACCGCATTGTCACTCTGTGAGTTGTAGTGTACGCATAACATTCCACTAGTATAGCCAAATTACTAAAACGGCATCGCTGGACTACGGCTACCTCGGCATACAGCACACGAGAGTCTTTATCATCCATATAACACTCGACCAAGCTGAGCTCCTTCATTTCAAATGTCTTGTAGAGTCCGACATCAAATATCCCGAATGCCAATATCTTCCCTGACTGCCAGCATTAACGGTTTCGTCTGTATCACGTTGCCATCTACACACACTTCTTAACCTCACGAAGCGGCTTATGCATAGATTAGAACAAGCTTTCCGTAATTTGAGACGACATGGCTCAGAATGCTGGTGCTGACAACTTGATGACGTTTTATCTGAATAATTGAAGAATATGGTCGTTGTGTAGATCTACTTAAGTTGGATCTAACGTTGCACTCGCGGCGAATGTGGCGGGATTAGATTCCAGACAAACCTAGTATAGAATTTGGCAGGTGAAATTTAGTCACACTCTCTCTAAACCGGCAGTCTGAGACAGAGAGACAGCCCAGTCCATGAAATTGTAAATATCAGTATGATGATTATCTACTAAAATCAAAGGCGCTATCTCGTAACACCAAAATCACAATATACAAAACACTGATCAGACCAGTTGTGCTGTATGGCTCTGAAACCTGGAGTACAACGAAAGGAGACGAAGCCTTGTTACAAACCTTTGAGAACAAAATTTTAAGACGCATCTTTGGACCCATTAGGGATACACAAAGTGGAGAGTGGAAAAGAAGAAGTAACAAAGACATTTATGATCTGTTTAAGTCCCCGCTAATCACTGGTATCATGAAGGTTAATAGACTACAATGGCTGGGGCATATAGAAAGAATGGAAGATAATAGGGAAACAAAACTCGCTTACACTCAGGAAATAAATGACCGTAGACCCCGAGGTAGACCAAGAAGGCGGTAGAGAGATAATACATGTACAGACCTACAAGCACTTGGAATCAACGACTGGCAAGAGAAGGTCCACCAGAGAGACGAATGGAGACGGATTGTATTTGCAGCAAAGAACCTCAATGGCTCAGAACGCTGAAGAAGAAGAAGAAGAAGAAGAAGAAGTATGATGATTAGATCCTCTAATAGAAATAGACTACCCGACAGAGGCATGGTAGGTAAGGTACACACTGAGATATAGATAGCACAAGACAGGTTTTCTAATTAACTAGCCACTGCTTTCTCTGCTTCCTCACACATTTTCGCCATTAACTATCGCGCGGTGACGTGAGAAATGCTATCCTGAATTTTCAATTCTCGCACGCAAAGGGCAGATAATCACTACCGGTTGTCAGTACTAGAGGAAGATATATGTGTTATTCTTGTACGCCATCATTAAATAAATTAAGATACCATTATGGTTTAACAAATTTTCGAGGAAGTAGAATAGCATAAACAAATAATCTAATTAACATAGAAAATTGTCTTATTCCTATAAAAGGTAATATAAATTATGAACGTAATAAAAATATTTAGCTGAATTATAATACTTAGAGATTATTGTAAATAAATTTTAAATTATAAGAGGACTAGCTGACCCGGCCCGGCTTCGCCCAGACCCTGGTGGGGAGCATCTCATTTAATTCATATAAGTAGTCATATAAGTTCTCGTTCCCGTTACCGACTATCTGTCTGTCTGTCTGTCTGTCTATCTGTCTGTCTGTCTGTCTGACCCGGCCCGTCTTCGCCCAGACCCTGATGGGGAGAATCTCATTTAATTCATATAAGTAGTCATATAAGTTCCCGTTCCGACTATCTATCTGTCTGTCTGTCTGACCCGGCCCGGCATCGCCCAACTCCTGGTGGGGAGAATCTCATTTAATTCATATAAGTAGTCATATAAGTTCCCGTTCCCGACTGTCTGTCTGTCTGTCTGTCTGTCTGTCTGTCTGTCTGTCTGTCTGTCTGTCTGTCTGTCTGTCTGTCTGTCTATCTATCTATCTGTCTGTCTGTCTGTCTGACCCGGCCCAGCCCATGGTGGAGAGAATCTCATTTAAATTATATAAGTAGTCATATAAGATCCCGTTCCCGACTATCTGTCTGACTGTCTGTCTGTCTTGGGTAAATGGAGGAGGGAGGAGGAAGAGGGAGGTGGAGGAGGGAAGAGGAGGGAGGAGGAGGGAGGAGACAGGAGGAGTAGGGAGGAATAGGAGGGAGGAGGAGGGATTAGGAGGAGGAGGGAGGAGTAGTGTGGAGGAGGAGGCGAGGAGGAGAGAGGAGGAAGAGGGAGGAGGAGGGAGAAGGAGGGAGGAGGAGAACGCAGGAGGAGAAGGGAGCAGGAGGAGGGAGAGGGAGGAGAGGAGGAGGAGGAGGAGTAGGAGGATGGAGGAGGCGGAGGGAGAAGGAAAAGGGAGGAGGAAGAGGGAGAATGAGGAGGGAGAAGGAGAAGAAGGAGGGGGAGGAGGGGGAGGAGGAGGAGGGAGGAGGAGGAATGTGAAGGGAGGAGGAGGGAGGAGGTAGAGGGAGGAGGAGGAGGAGGGAGGCGGAGAGAGGAGGAGGAGGGAGGAAGAGGGAGGAGGAGGAATGTGAAGGGAGGAGGAGGGAGGAGGAGGGAGGAGAGGAGGTAGAGGGAGGAGGAGGAGGGAGGAGGAGGAGGGAGGAGGCGGAGAGGGAGGAGGGGGAGGAGGGAGGAGGAGGGAGGAGGAGTGATGAGGAGGAGGGAGGAGGAGAGAGGAGGAGGGAGGAGGAGGAGGGAGGAGGAAGAGGGAGGAGGAGGAATGTGAAGGCAGGAGGAGGGAGGAGGTAGAGGGAGGAGGAGGAGTGAGGAGGAGGAGAGGGAGGAGGAGGAAGGAGGAGGGGGAGGAGGGAGGAGGAGGAGGAGGGAGGAAGAAGGAGGAGGAGGGAGAAGGAGGGATGAGGAGGAGGAGGGAGGAGGAGGAAGAGGGAGGAGGAGGAATGTGAAGGGAGGAGGAGGTAGAGGGAGGAGGAGGAGGGAGGAGGAGAAGGGAGGAGGAGGGATGAGGAGGAGGAAGAGGGAGGAGGAGGGAGGAGGTAGAGGGAGGAGGAGGAGAGGGAGGAGGAGGAAGGAGGAGGGGGAGGAGGGAGGAGGAGGGAGGAAGAAGGAGGAGGAGGGAGAAGGAGGGATGAGGAGGAGGAGGGAGGAGGAGGAAAGGGAGGAGGGAGGAGGAATGTGAAGGGAGGAGGAGGGATAGGGAGGAGGGGAAGAGGAAGAGGGTAGGAGGAAGAGTGGAGAGGAGGAGGGAGGATGTAGAGGGAGGAGGAGGGAGGAAAAGGGAGGAGGGAGGAGGAGAGAGGAGGAGGAGGGAGGAGGTAGGAGGAGGAGGAAGAGGGAGGAGGAGGAAGGAGAAGGAAGGAGGAAGGAAGAAGGAGGAGGAGGAGGAGGGGAGGAGGGAGAGGGAGGAAGAGGGAGGAGGAGGAAGGAGGAAGAGGGAGGAGGAGGAGGGAGAGGAGGAGGGGAAGAGAGAAGGAGGGAGAAGGAGAAGGAGGAGGAGGAGGAGGAGGGATAGGAGGGGGAGGAGGCAGAGGAGAGGGAGGGGAGGAAGAGAGGGGGTAGGAGGGAGGAGGAAAGAGGTAGGGGAGGAGGAGGGAGAAGAGGGAGGAAGGAAAGGGGAGGAGGAGGAGTGTGGAGGGGAGGGAGGAGAGGGGGAGGAGGAGGGAGGAGGAGGAGGAGGAAGAGGAAGAGGGAGAAGAAGGGAGAAGGAGGAGTGAGGATGATGAGGCAGAAGGAGGCAGGAGGACGAGGAGGGAGGCAGGAGGAGGAGGAGGGATAAGGAGGGAGAGGGAGGAGAAGGGAAGATGAAGGAGGAGGGGGAGGAGGCGGAGGGAGTAGGAGGGAGGAGGATGGAGGAGGAGGGGAGAGGAAGAGGGAGAAGAAAGAGGGAGAAGGAGGAGGGAGTCGGGAGAGGGATGAGAGGGAGGAAGAAGAGGAGGAGGGTGGAGGGAGGAGGTAGAGGGAGGAGGATGGAGGAGAAGAGAGGAGGAGAGAGTTCGCCATTCCGAATTCATACTCGTCTAGTTCTTCCCTTCTACACGACTGTAGATAACTTCGTTACACATAAAAAGATGAATTGTTATTGATATTGCCGTGGCATGGAGGAATATCAGCAGCAGAGTTGATCCAAAAAACCAAAGACTGAGATCTACGGAGAGCCATGAACGCCTACGCCAGCCGGCACGGCACTTGATGATGATGATTGCCGTGTGACGATTCTGTGTAGTCACGTCATTTTCTTCCCTTTCCCTAGCGTTTTGATTCGGGGATTCTTTCATCATCATCATCATATATTTACGTACGTATTTTGGGATGGGAGGAGGGAGGAGGAGGAAGAAGAAAAAAAACTATGACAGTTGACAGCTCTGGAATGAAAGGAAGGTGTGTAGAAAATTTCATCTCAATCGGATGGGCCGTTCGCGAATAAATAAAGGACATACATATTTACATATTTACATACATACACTTTGTTTTATAGATATAGATAATATTAATGAGAATTATTTCCTTTGACCAGACCAGGATGAATTGTTTCCATCTGATCAAAAAAAAAATGTAGGTCAAAGGAAGTAACTCATGAATAAGCAACCGACTGATTTATTGCAGTTTCCTCCCTTTTTAAAAGAGAAATTTCATTTGTGTTAAAATATATATAAATAAAATATATTTTATTTGAAAATAAAAGATAGTGATTATTAGTGGTCTTTAGTGGACGTGGATTAAACACTATCATTAACGGGGGACAAATGATAACATTAAAAGGGTAAAGATGGAGGGAATTTTTTGTTTAAATGGGTATGGTTTAGTGAAAGTCGGTGCTAAAAGGTGGGTAGCGGCATTTGTGATTTGTAGAGGGTAGTAGTGTTTTAAACACTATCATCATACGGGGTACTAATTAACACCTTAAAAAAGTAATGATGGCCGGTTTTAATGGTTGTAGTGAGTATGGCTTAGTGTCATTCGGTGTTAAGGAGTGGATAACATTTATTAGTGGTCTGTAGAAGGTCGTCGTGGTTTAAACACTATCATCATACGGTTACAAATGAAAACCTTATAAAATATGTCGGGAGATATTGGTTGTAGTGGGCATGGCTTAGTGTCTACGTTGATAAGGGATGGATGAGTGGTAGAAAGTCTGGATAAACACTATCATTATACGGTTTACAAATAAAAACCTTAAAAACCTTGTAAAGATGGTCGGTATTATTGGCTCTAGTTGGCATGGCGTAGTGTCATTCGTTGTTAAAGGGTGGGTGAATAGTGGAAAGTCTAGATATGTGCTTGGGATCATTGTTAATGAGTCGGCAAGTGCTAGCGTCGGAGTGGCTAGATAAATATGTTCGTTCTGTTTTAAGGCATAGGGTGGTCGAGTAGTTAATAAAATGATCCCATTCGTTGTTTATGGGTGGGTGAGTGGAGGAGAGGCAAGATAAGTGCATTCAATGGTCACCGTGGTGAGTGTGTGATCCAGTAATCGGTTTGGAAAGTGAAAATTAAAGATGGCGGCACGGTGAGGAGTTCTACTATCAATATCTTCGACACATGTTTGCCTATCCGATCAGCAGAAGTCCTTGCATGTTCCCACTATATATCTAATTAAAAGTGTCCGACTGTATATTATAATGGTCGTCATTACTGTCTGTAGTGGGTGCGACTTAAGCACTATCGTCATACAATTGGTGATGGTTTAGAGATGCAATCCTCGTCCTCCGGCTGTGTGATGGTGTACGACCAGTCACATGGTGACATGTCTAAGGAATACATTCGGTACGCGTGGATAATGGTTAAAACCGAATTACGTGAGGGCGTTACATACAGCCGGTCACATGCCTAAAAGTTACATCTGGGACACGAAAGTAATGGCTACGACCGGACCACGTAGAAGCGCTTCTTCCAGTCACATGCATAAGGATACATAGGTCAAAGATGGCGTTGCATCGGGTCACATGCGTAAAGATATATCCTTGACACGTGGTTACTGGCTAAAGTTCGTCGAAAGGGGGGCGTTGCATCCGGTCACATGTATAAGTATACATCCCGACCATATGGGTAATGGTTACATCTAGTCAAAGATGGCGTTTCATTTGCTCACATGTATAATGGTACAGCATGTCCCAATACAACATAAGGCGGTCTTGAATGTATGGATACGCAACGATAATCAAGTAATCACACTGTCCGAATAAGTCGCTCTCGTAGTCAGAGGAGAGAGATGTGATCACTGACGTTAGTCGGGGAAGGCGTAAAATGTTCTTCAAATACAAAAAAATATATCGACCAAACTTTTAAAAAGTAGGAAATATTCTTTCCTGTTGTTGCATATCCCTTACAGGACGTTGCAGTCAACATCGGCATTTTCAGCTGCTGTTGATGTATTATGCAAGATTAAGTTCAGTAGTTTGCCATTGCATTTTTGCGCTATCTCGCTTTTAACTCAAGCGTAGTCCATACACACTTTTTATAGTAATGATAGACTGAATATTTCGTGTGGGTTAGCTTTCCATATTAACAGTGTCCCTCGCCATCAGGCGAACCCACTCCGAATTAAGAGGTACTTGTAAATTACGTCCCCAATTCAAGGACGGCAGGTCAACAACTTAGTCCAGCTGTCCAGTGTAGGGGATGAACCGCAAACCACGGCACCAGCACTCCGGATGTTTAAGAACACAGTTCTTATCCATTTGGCTATGCGGAAATGTACCATTGATTTCTGATCGGCCGGCTCACATATTCCGTAAGTTACCAACGCAGTGAGAACCGCTACCGATTCTCGCGCAGGTTACGTTTCTTACGAGAATACGGGAGTACGGAGAAAGACGTTAATTCCTAGAAATATCATGGCCAAGATAAGAAATATCTCTACCAAGTTTATAAACATTAGGAAAAATGATAGCCAAATCAACAAGGGCCTTGACCACTATAGAAAATGTCTCATCCATACTTATAAATATGTTAGCCAAATGGGGAAATATAAACATTAGGAAAAATGATAGCCAAATCAACAAGGGCCTTGACCACTATAGAAAATGTCTCATCCATACTTATAAATATGTTAGCCAAATGGGGAAAATATGTGCCAAGTAAAGAAATATCTCGTCCAAATTTATAGAAATTAGGAAAGTTGTTAGCCAAATGTGAAAAATATTGACCAAGTATGAAATAATATTAACCAAATGAGAAAATAAATTGGACAAGTAAAGAAATATTTCAAACAGATCAACTAAACTGATAACCAAACATATACATATCTCGTCCAAACTTGAGAATAGTAAGAAAATGTGTTAATCAAATGTGGAAAAATAATATTGGTCAAGTAAAGAAATGTTTCAACCAAATCAACTAATATGATAACGACACTTATACATTTCTTGTCCAAACTTTTGAAAAGTAGGAAATCTTGTTAACCAAATGTGAAACAATAGAGGCAAAGTAAAGACATATCACATCTAAACTTACGAAAATTAGGAAACTTTGTTAACTAAAGGAGAAAGAAATATTGGTCTTGTAAAGAAATACTTCTACCAAACTTATAAAAAGTAGGAAACTTTGTTAACCAAATGTGAAAAAAATAATGGTCACATAAAAACATAGCTCAACCAAACTTATAAAAAGTAGGAAACTTTGTTAACCAAATGTGAAAAAATATATCGGTCTTGTAAAGAAATATTCCGACCAAACTTATAGATATGCCATCCAAACTTATAAAACATAGGAAACTTTGTAAACCACAGGTGAAAAAAGTACTGGCCAAGTTAAGAAATAGCTAAGCCAAATTTATATAAAGTAGGGAAAATGTTAGCCAAATCAACTAAAATCTTTAGAAAACTTATAAATATTTCGTCCAAACTTATGAACAGTAGGAAACTTTGTTAACCTAAATGTTAAAAAAAAGAAGAAATATTGGTCAAGTAAAGAAATATTTCACCCACATCAGTTAAAATATTCAATAGACTTAAAAATATTTCGTCAAAACTTATGAAAAGTAGGAAACTTTGTTAACGACATGTGAAAAAATATTAGTCAAGTAAAGAAATATTTCAACCAAATCAAATAAAATGTTGACCAAACTTGTAAAAGGTAAGGAAGTATACTAGCCAAATTTACACAAATGTTGGCCGAATTAAGAAATAGTTAAACTTATAAAAAGTAGGAAAATATGTTAGCCAAACAAAGAAATAGGAATGGCAAAGTAAGAAATAGGTCGACCATCTCTTTATTGTTTCTAATTTAATGTTTCATGTAGAAATTTAATTTTTAATGTTTGTGAAATTGAAATGTTGAAATTTTATTTATTCATTCAACGATAAGATAAGTGTTGCATAAGATATTTTTCTTGATCTAAAATACATCTGTTGTTTGCATAGGGGACATACAATTATCTCCACTATGTTGGAAAAATTGCCCAGTTAGCAAAAGAGCCGGTTGTATTGTATTTTAAAGAGGATGTTAGTTTTACGTGGAATGAAACATTGAAAATCGGTTAGAAGATGTGGTAGATGGTATTCAAGGGGTCAATAAGGCAGACGTGGTTTTAAAAGGCCGATTTCATAACATACACTGTTGGTTGGTTGGTTGGGGACTTGACTCTATTGCGAATGTGAAATTACAAAGTGAGATAGAGGTGAATAAATTAAGAAACGTTATTTTAGCTATACTTCGAGAAAACCCTGTAATGTTGAGAGATGGAACAAGGGGACGTTAGTGTAGCGGACATTGTTGTATGGAAATTTGAAGGTGTCAGCCATGGGAAATATCCCCTTGATGGCGAATACTCAGGTAATATCGAAACTATCCCAGGTGGCGCCAAGGACTGCATTGTCGTAAATGTTATTATGACTGTTTTATTGGAGTTCATGTTTAACGAAAAGTTTGAGTTCTTGGTGCTGTGATATGGAAAAGATATGAAGCTATCCATGAATGACAGAGCCACTTTGTGGTACAAGAAACAGCAAGAGTGTGGAGAGGTGCTTAATTAGTCAGTATAAGTGCTTCTTTAGCAAATAATTTGGAATGGTAAGTTGAAGCTTTCGGTAACGTTAAAGAGGCAATATGCTGACCGTGATGATTATATGGTGTTAAATGCCTGTTCAGATAAAATTTCAAGACATTCTTTACATAACTAGAGATGCTACCTTTTTCTAAAATATTTTTTTACTAACACATTTTTCTTAGTTTAGTCTACTTATTTCTTACTTTGCCATATCTATTTCTTAGTTCGGCTAACATTTGCTCCTAAATTTTATAAGTTTGGTTAAAATATTTCTTAATTCGGCCAACATTTTTGTTACTTTGGCTAGTATATGTTATACTTTTTATAAGTTTTAATGAGATATTTATAAGTTTGGTCAACATTTTAGTTGATTTGGTTGAAATATTTCTTTACTTGAGCAATATTTTTTCACACTTGGTTAACAAAGTGTCCTACTATTCATACGTTTGGACGAAATATTTATAATTTTAGTGAACATTTTAGTTGATTTATCTGGAATATTTCTTTACTTGACCAATATTTTTTTCACATTTGGTTAACAAATTTTCCTACTTTTCATAAGTTTGGACGAAATATTCATAAGTTTGTTGAAGATTTTAGTTAACTTGGCTAACATGTTCCTACTTTTTATAAATTTGGTTAAACTATTTCTTAACTTCGCCAATATTTTTCACCTTTGTTTATCAAAGTTTCCTACATTTTATAAGTTTAGATGACATAGTTATAAGTATGGTCGAAATATTTCTTTACTCGAACAATACTTTTTTCACATTTGGTTAACAAAGATTCCTACTTTTGATAAATTTGGGTGAGCTATGTCTTTAGTTGGTAATATTTGTTTCATATTTGTCTAACAAAGTTTTCTTCCTTGTATAAGTTTGGACAACATGTGTATTTATTTGGCCAATATGTTTTTAACATTTGGTTTACAAGATTTCCTACATTTTTATAAGTTTGAATGACACATTTATAAGAGTGATTAAAATATTTTTTTACTTGACAAAGTTTTCTACAATTCATAAGTTTGGATGAGCTATGTATTTCCTTGGCCAATATTTTTTTCACATTTGGTTAACAAAGTTTCTTAATTTTCATAAGTGTGGATGAGATATGTCTTTACTTGGCCAAATTATTTTCACATTTGGCTAACAAGATTTCCAACTTTTCATATGGTTGGATGAGATTTTTATACGTTTGGTTATCATTTTAGTTGATTTGGTTGAAATATGTCTTTACTAGACCAATATTTTTTACTTTTGATTAACACTATTTCCTAATTAGCCAATATTGTTCACATTTCGATAACAAATTTTTCTACTTTTTATAAGTTTTAACGAGATATTCATTTACTTTGCCAATTTTTTTCCCACTTGACTAAAAAATTGTCCTATTTCATATAAGTTGGGACGAGATATTTCTTTACTTCGCCAATATTTTCCCCATTTGAATAACACATTTATATTTTTGGTTGAGATATTTTAGTTGACATCGCTATCATTTTCCCTAATTTTTATAAGTGTGGTTGACATATTTCTTATTTTGGCGAAGAGTTTTATTACTTTGGCTAAAAAAATTCCTACTTTTTACAAGCTAGGTCGTTTTATTTCTGTATTTGACCAACGTATTTTTTTAAAATAATGTAACATGACTTCACATTGTACAAATAATTCTTTGTTTACTTGCAGTTCCATGTCATAAAGAACATAGTTCTGGTAACTCCTTCGACGGCGCCGATGCCAAATTGCACTGGCTACTGCCTTTTCTTTGGTCAAAATCGGCGACGTGGAGAGGGGGAACTTTCTACTGGGCTAACAGCTTGTTCTCCGAATTCCATTGCCCAGGCGTGTGTCCGGAAGAGGTCACTTCAGCACCGCGTAAAAGTGGTGACATAACACGGGAAGCAGCAGTTCCGGTTATAAGGCCTAATGCTCGATTGGCGTAGAGCAAGGGGCCAGGGGTTGCTTCCGACGGTGGGAGAGATCATCGCATCTCACTAGGCAGACACTGCCCGCTAAGCGTGGTATCCCCCTGGAAATAAAGTGCTGTCTCGCCACCATTCATCTCCTCCTAAGGGTGTGTGGAGCTTAGGGAAAAATTCCTGACACACGGACCCCAATTTATACACCTAGAAATAAGATAAAACACAAAACAACATGAAGGCTTGGAACATGGAACGTGAGAACCGCAACCCCTTGCATCTCAGACCATCTAAACAAAATTGTCTATGCCCGCAAAACTGCAGTGATAAACAACGAACTACTCAGAGTGGGGATAGACATTGTCGCTTTGAAAGAGACCAGACTCTCAAAATCTGGAAACATCAAGAAGAGGGACTTCACTTTCTACAGGCATGGCAAGCCGTGCGGAGAGACCAGGGAGCATGGATTTGGTTGCGCTATCAGAAACAAGCTGCTAAAGTCCATCATACCACCAAGTGATGGCACTGAAAAATACTGAAGCTCCAACTCCAGACAGAGGCATGCCCATTATGTATTAAAAATGTTTACCCCCCAACACTAACAGTAGCATCAGAATCAAAAGTTACGTTCTATGACGACCTTAGCACAGTGTTAAGTGAAATACCAGAAAAACAACATCTTTTTTTCGGGGCGATTTCAAGCCAGGGTTGGCTCTGACCACAAATCTTCGTCTTCATATCTAGGAATGTTTGGCTTTGGGAAGATCAATGACAATGGACAACGTATCTTGGAATTCTGCAGCCATCATAATCTGTGCGTGACCAACACCTTCTTTGACACAAAACCACAACACAAGGTGTCATGGAGGCACCCCAAATCAAAGAACTGGCACCAACTCGACTTGATGCTTACCAAACGCAGCAATCTTTGCAGTGTACGGCCGACTCGTAGCTATCGTAGCTATCGCTGACTGCGATACCACTCATTCTCTCGTTTCCAGTAAGGTGAAGATAAAGCCCAAGAAAATCCACAGAAACAGAAGAGATGCAAGGCCATGCATTGACACCACCGGCACTCAAAACAATTAGAAGGTCAACAAATTCACCCAGGCTCTACCGGAGACTGCCTGGCCCCATAAAAATGGAACTGTCACCTAGAGATGGAGTAATGTGAGCGACACCATCTACAACGCAGCACTATCAACATTTGGTAAGAAGCAAACACAGTCAGCCAACTGGTTTGAAGCACACTCCTCAAATCAGACTTGTTCATACACTGGAAATATAAGACGAATGTACGAGGGCATCAAGCAAGCTGTCAGTCCATCAACAAATAAGATGGCCCCTTTACGATCAACAGAGGGAGTAATCATAAAAGATCGAGCGAAACAAATAGATCGCTGGGTAGAACACTACCCAGAGCTATACTCAGAGAAGAACACTGTTAGGGAAAAGGCTCTGGAAGCTATTGAACAACAGCCCATCATGCATGCCCTGGATAGCGAACTGTGCCTCACAGAAATCAGCAAAATCAAATCTCAAATCCGGCAAGGCACCAGGAAAAGATATTATTCCAAATAAAATTTTAAAATTTGGCAAAGAAACAATCTTCCCAGACGTGTATGCAATATTTCGGCTCTGTTTGAAAGACATATCAGTACCACAAGATATGAGGGATGCAAACATTGTTACCATTTATAAAAACAAGGGTGACAGAAGCCACTGCAACAACTATCGCGGCATTTCCCTACTCAGCATTACAGGCAAGACTTTCGCTCGAGTAATCCTAAAAGGATTACACATTCTTCCTGCAAGAATCTACCCTACATCAAAGTGCGGATTTAGACCCAACATGTTCACCATAATATGATTTTCTAACTCAGGCAGCTCCAAGAGAAGTGTAGAGAACAAAGGAAGCCATTATATATTGCCTTAATCGATCTCACAAAGGCATTTGACCACGTGAGCAGAAACGGCATTTTTAAGATCCTTGAGAAGATAGGGTGTCCATCCACCCTGCTAAGTCTTGTGAAATAATTTCACAAAAATGTGCAGTTAACAATTTTAATCGATGGTTCAACATTCCAATCATTCAGCATCAGCAGTGGAGTAAAGCAGGGCTGCTGTGCCTTGTCCTACACTTTTTGGTATCTTCTTCGCCGTTCTCTTAAGGCAGCCATTTGGGACTGCCATTAAAGGCATATAACTCCATACAAGATATGATTGCAAACTTTTAACCCATCAAGACTCACGGCAAAGACCAAAATAAGATCAAGATGCACAAGAGAACTACATTTTGCAGACGATGCTGCACTGACAACTCATGCAGCAGAAGATCTCCAACTGCTCATAGATCGTTTTGCAGTCACGTGTAAAGGCTTTGGGTTCACCATCAGCCTAAATAAAACACAGGTCATGGAACAAGATGATGGTGCGCCTCCGTCAATCAAAACTTCTAATTACGAATTGAAGGTTGTCCATGAGTTTGCGTATTTGGGGTCGACAATATCGGATAATCTTTCATTAAAGACAGACGCAGTGGAAAGGCAGCCACAACACTTTCCAGGCTAACTAAAAGAGTTTGGGAGAATAATATACTAACGTAACGTACAAAAGTTCAAGCTTGTGTTGTTAGCACAATACTCTGGATCCTGAAACTAGTACTCCCGACAGGAAAGAAAGCTGAATTCCTTCCATATGATATGTCTGAAATGTATCTTGGGCATATCGTGGAAAGACCACATAACAAACAAACACGTGCTTGAAAGAGCGGATATTACCACAGTGCACTCTCTCCTCAAGCAGAGACGCCTGCGATGGCTGGGCCATGTATCTAGAATGGAAGATGAACGTATTCCCAAAGACCTTCTATACGGAGAACTTGCAGCAGGGAAGAGGTCAACAAGAAGTCCCTAAATGCGATATAGGGATGTGTGTAAACAAGATATGAAAACCCTTTGCATAGATCCAGACACGTTGGAAAGAGTTGCAACAAACAGTTATTCCTGAAAATGAAAGCACGAAAAGGACTGGTGCTCTTTGAGCGCAATCTAATCCATCAAACTGAGGATAGGCGGAACAGGCAAAAAAATGCCGTCACTTACTGTAGAACCTGCCTCGTCTTACAGAAGCGGAAACTGTGATAGAGATTGTCATTCTCGCATTGGACTATACAGTCACCAGCGGTGCTGTCAAGTACCTCCGCAGCGGCACAACGCTATAGTCACTCACCGGTAAACTATACTGATTGTCATACCATTGCATTCCAGTCAGGTTTTAGTCAGGTATGACTGAGCTACCGTATGACAGTAGACGGTACTACCTGCTTTCTATTAGCGCCGCATGTTGGCAGCGCTTACCAAACCCGACACCCCACATTGTGCCTACGGCTTTCGGGCGGAAGAGATCAGGTGGGAGGGTACAAGACTTATCCTGTTGCGAGGAAATGTGAGCAATATACAGACAAAATGTCATGGCAGGGCAGACCAGGCCTTAAGCCTTAGTTGGCAGTTGGTGTAGGGTCGAAGCTCCGACAGGCGGACAGTTAGAGCATTGCTTTGTTGATCCTGCAGCTTCTGCAACGTGTCTTGTTCCAGATGTATTGGTGTTACCTTTCCTCTGGAGAACTAGGCAGGCCGACAGAGGAATCATGCTGCATGGGCAACACCTGGTCTCTATATTTCAGTCCAGGCCTTGTGATATGGAGAGATTTATTCCATCCCTGCCGTGAAAATAATCAACCACTGTTTATTGTCTTCATAAACCTCACAAAGGCATATGATTTGGTCAATCGTGAGGGTCTATTCAAGGCACTAAAGAAGATTGGCTAAACTACCAACCACTCTGTCCATCGTGGAATAGTTCCACACAGGAATGATGAAGACCATTCATTACGTCCACTTAGTTTTGTCCAGCAAGAATGATGAGGACAAATTGGATGAAGAATGATTTGCGCAATGAACTGGATTATAGTGAGGAAGAGTTGCGCAACTTCGTCGACCTCACTCTCTCGCCTGCATCCATCTGATTCCAGTGGCAAGACATGGCAAGACGACTGGAGACGGACACAGGTGCAGTGGACGTTAGGCTGTCACAGGCCAGTTATCCCTGTATGTATTAGCTCTTCAAAACAGAAGGTAGCCTTGAGCCTATAGATTGACGGTGTCCCTGGGGAATCAACCAGATATCTATCTGACAGACGGACTATTCACGCACATGCAGGTCAAAAGTAGCATCGCTAAAGCGCGCCCTCCCGGAACCCGGTGATACATGCAAAACCACTGGACCCCTACCGACGAGCTTTCAAGCTACGCCGGCAGGACTGACCGATATGCCCTCCAATAGATCCTCGTTAAAGGGTTTAAAGTGTACTAATTCCAATTACGGGGCCTCGATAGAGTCCCGTATTGTTATTTTTCGTCACTACCTCCCCGTGCCGGGAGTGGGTAAGTTGCGCGCCTGCTGCCTTCCTTGGATGTGGTAGCCTTTCTCATGATCCCTCTTCGGAATCGAACCCTGATTTCCCGTTACCCGTTACAAACATGGTAGGCATGTCACGTACCATCGACATTTGATAGGGCAGACATTTGAAAGATGCGTAGCTGGCACGTAAGGCGATGCGATCAGCACAAAGTTATCCAGAGTCACCAGATTGAAGGCCAAGACCAAAATTAGGAGGGTACTGATAAGAGGGATACTGTTTGCAGATAATTCTGCAATTACGGTCCAGACTGAGGAAGAATTACAACTTCTACTATCTGCATTCCCCAATGTTTGTTCTAAATTTGGTTTAACCATTAGCAAAAGAAAGATACATATTATGTCACAAGGTGCACTTGGGGTACCATCAATCTGTATTGACGACGCCGAACTGGATATAGTTGACGATTTTACATGTCTAGGATCAGAGGTAAATAGTACATTATCCAACAACATATTAATCAACACCATGATTGGTAAGGCAGCAACAACAATGAATAGGTTAATAAAAAGAGTCTGGGAGAACAGAAAGCTTACTGTCAAAACAAAAGTCATTGTCTATCAAGCCTGTGTCCTTAATACACTTCTAAATGGCAGTGAAGCCTGGTTAACTTACTTACACCAAGCGAAACGTTTAAACAGCTTTCATATGCGGTGTCTACGAAGAATTCTTAGTATTAAGTGGCAAGACAAAGTCACAAATACTGAAGTATTGGAAAGATCAGGTTATGTGACGGTGTGTTCCGTACTCTGTCTTTGTAGACTTAGATAGATAGGACACGTTAGAACCATGCGTGATGGTAGAATACCAAAGGACATCGTTTTTGATGAATTACAGATGGGTAAGTGCTCTCAGGGTCGGCCTCTACAACGATACAAAGATGTGTTTAAGCGGGAAATGATTGATAAAAGCATAAATAATGCACATTTGGAGCAAGTTGTCGTCGAACGTGTTGCATCGAGTACAAATATCAGACATGGAATAAAGACAACGGAGAAAAGGAGTTCAGACAGGTCACACATGAGCGTGTGAGACCTAAGACGGTGCATGATGGTGGAAATGACCATGTGTGCACATGCATCCATTATGGATGAAAATTTAGAGCGCGAATTGGTTTGATCAGTCACATTCGCTATCGCCATGGGTAGTAGTTATTATGCCTTTCTGAAGCCCAAAGTACCAAAATATCGTCTGTCAAGACGGCAAGGTGCCAATACACCATTGCATTATATATATATATATATATATATATATATATATATATATATATATATATATATATATATATATATATATATATATATATATATATATATATATATATATATATAACCGTCTGTCTTCACTTCCTAAGAGATATCCTGGTAATCATTTCACGCTGGGTCAACCTGGGCGCCCTGGTCAATTTGGTTGTATCTAGCTTAGTTTAAATTTGAATCCAAAATCACGAGTCCGGCAGACAAGCGGCTACATCCCACGCTAACTATTATATTTGGTCTACATTGGTTCTATTTGTTTAGCTGTGTTATATTAATAACCCAGATCTTTTATGTGTACAAATGTTTAATTTGATAGAGTAAGTGAGTTCTCTACTGTGCAACAGCCGAGCCAATGACACTTCAGAGAGATCCTCTTATCAATGTAGATATGTGGTGCCTACAGTCACTGTTGCTACATCTGTATGTGCTTCCCATCCCCCTTTTTTTTTTTTTTTTGCATATCCTTTACAGGACATTTATGATCTGTTTAAGTCCCCGCTAATCACTGGTATCATGAAGGCTAATAGACTACAATGGCTGGGGCATATAGAAAGAATGGAAGATAATAGGGAAACAAAACTCGCTTACACTCAGGAAATAAATGACCGTAGACCCCGAGGTAGACCAAGAAGGCGGTGGAGAGATAATACATGTACAGACCTACAAGCACTTGGAATCAACGACTGGCAAGAGAAGGTCAACCAGAGAGACGAATGGAGACGGATTGTATTTGCAGCAAAGAACCTCAATGGCCCGGAACGCTGAAGAAGAAGAAGAAGATATCCTTTACAGGACATCGCTGTCAACACCAGCATCTTTCAGCTGTATGTTGATTTCTTGGCAAGATTGCGCTCAGTAGTTTGCCATTGCTTTCTGAGCGGCCGGCTCACATACCCCGTAAGTTACCGATGCGATTCGAACCACTGCTGATTCTCACCGTCATCACGTTACCGACGAGAGTATACGAGATTACGGAGAAAAGTCATAACCTCTAAGCCACGAAGCCGGCCCCCATCCTCTACTATGTGAATATTCATTTTGGATCTTTCCTTCATCGAGTTACGATATAAGCTCTCAAACTTGGCAATACTTTCTAGAGAATGTTTTGAACTCACACTTTCTAATAAAACAATTCCACAATTTTCTTTGTAAACTAGTATTTATCGTGTGTTTTCTGCGTGGAAATTTTGTGTTTTTACAACATTAGCATTTGCACGCTAAAGAGTTTTCCATTTATCTATTTGAAATGCTATACTCTCTTGGAGCCGCTGCAGAAAATCGGCTAGACGCTCGCCTATCGGCGAGTTTGTGAAGGGTTCGAATCCAGTTCAATTCTTTTAATTGATCTGGGCTCCCAGGTCGACCCAGCCTAAAAAAGTATCAGGAGATGTTTTGAGAAGTAAAGATGTGATTCGCACCACATTACTCACCAAATGCCGAAGGTCTATACACATCTGGATCTGGTAAGTAAGAATGTCCTTTACTTTACTTACTATATTCTCACAACCATTTATCAATATGGAATACAAACAGTTAGGCATATGTAGCTCCTGCGAAAAGATGAGATATACTAAACCCTGGACAGTGTACATGCCTTAAAACGGACTCCATAAAGGTGAAACAGAGTGAACATCACCAGATCAATAAACAGCAAAAATATAATAATGAAGTACTAAAATAAAAATAAGTATTCTAGGACACAACAGACGATGACGACGTTTCGATTTTATCAATCTTCTTCAGGAACAGGACAACACAAACCGATCTAAAGTGAGTGGCACCTTACAGTGTTGACAGACCAAAGTATATGAGTTGAAATTAGGCCAAAATTCCATCATAATGCCTGAGTAGAGCTTCAGAGAGCATATGGTGCCCAAACGACATGTTCTATCTCTCGGCCTTGCCTTTTTATTCCAGAGGAAGGGATAACCAGTAAGCCTGGAACAAGGTAGGCTGCAGACGCTGGCGGCTCAGCACCAAACCTCTGAGACCTCGCCTCCACGAGCAGGTGACGAGAGGTGGCCAGACCCTGGAACATATGGAACCCGACTTAATGGCGTTCAGCCAAGTCCCACAGGTGAGGGCCTCGTACGCTCCTGAACCATAGAACGCGTACATCTGTCAATCGCAAGTGTCTGGACCTTGTAAGCGTGTACTACCGTCAGACTCCCCGTCTGACTCGCGTGGATCCCGCGACCACCGGGAATAGGCCCGCCGGAGATACTGTTCGTCTGCTGATAACAAATCTGCCACCCTTCCACTGTGCGGATCTCGCGACCAGCGAGAATAGGCCCGCCGGAGATAATGCTTGTCTGTTGCGGACAAATCTCCACGACTGAATAAGTAAAGAACAATAAAAATAGTGGTATTTCCATTGTGCTTGCGCTCCCACCTATGCTACACCCTTCATGTGTCTTCACAAAGTTGGACTAGAGTCAAGCTCAACAGGGTCTTCTTTCCCGTAAACACACAAAATTATAACATATTAAAACACAATTCCTTTGTTGTCAAGAAGGTACAAAACGTGGGTTCATTTCGATATTGAAAGGTGCTCTTTTTCTACAAATATTGAGTCCAATTCAGCTGCAAAAGTGTCATATAAGAAATGTGTGGCCAAAGGTGTGTTGACAATCAGATATGAACACATAGAGGGAAGTCAGCAGCGTTATATCTATAACAGTATTGATTCCCGCTGGATGGATGCATCCCAGGGAGTTTATAAACTGGCTTTCAATGTTAAGGATAAGGCTAATGAAGATGTTAGAGAAGTTGCATGACATTTTTATGCTTCGTCCTCTCCAGTATGAATGGTTTTGGAACCGGTGTCAAAATGTGCTCAGGGGATATATTTTCTAGCTCTCGAATGTTTCTCATAGTAACCAGCATCCTCCAGCGACGCAGCCTTATTTCACCAACCACGGAGAAAATGAAGCCTGCAGAATTTCGAACACAGGTGATAAATCTTCATGGAATGGTACACCTAACTCCACCATTCAAATGTCTGCTTATTCCCCGAAAGGCGCTTGCCAAATAAATTTCGAATAAGAACATTGTTTTTATTCTCTAATTTGCAAGCAAACGTTTAGTGTTTAAACAATATAGCCGTGCATGCAATGTATTTTTAAACATTATATGAAAATCATGTTGAAAGATATATGCTTTTACATTTATTTTAACTGTCGAGTTGTGTTGAGTTGAGTTGAGTTAAGAACCGACATCACTGCACTCAGGACATTCCCAAACGTGCTCAGTTATTTTAACTATAACTAAAGACCTGTATGGTACGATTTAAAAGACCAAAAAAAAAAAAAACAACCTATCTGTGATTAATAAGCATTATCATCACCATAATAGTCAGCATATAATGAAAGGTCGTTAGCATAATGGTTTTCTCATTTTGTCGGACCGGGAAGTAGTCCATCTTTCGCCAGCTGCCTAGATTCATGCATTTTCATGCCCACCTGGTCTTTCCATTTTCAAGTTGGTCGGCATTTACCTCTTCTTCCAGTGTCTTGCACTACCAATCCATCCAAGTCACTGTGGTGTTTAATATGGCCAAGCATTCTCTGAAACATGATCCTTGATAAATTAGCTAAGCGTTTGATTTTGCGCTTCTTCGCTTTGAAGTCAAGGGTAGTTCATACATACTACTTCTAGTAGTGCTGTACTAAATTGTGCGTGTGGATTAACTTTCTCTATTAACAGTGCCCCACGCCATCAGGCGAACCCACTCCGACTTCAGAGGTACTCGTAATTTACGTCACCAATTCAAGGACGAGAGGTCAACATTTTAGTCCAACTGTCCGGGTAGGTGTTGAACCTCTTACCTCGGCATCAGCACACCGGATGTTTAAGATCACGCGTACTTATCCATTCGGCAATGCTGACCTCCATTAGTCGCACATATTAGAAATATATGTTTTATCAGCAGCCATAAATATTACATCTCATAAACAGCCTTGATAGAAAAGCAGGAAAGCAAATGCACGTTACAACTGAAAGTAATTACCTGAAACTTGGCAGCCAAGATAAATACTATAAAAGAAACGAATGGAAGGATCCTAACAGACATAAAGATGTTTTTAATAGATGAAAACATAAATTCAGAAATACATATGGTGAAGACTGCATTAAGTAATACAGGGAAAGATCCAGAACTTATATTAGTCGAGTGGCAATAACCAAATCCAAAAACGGAAATCACCGGATGTCATAACTTCATATCTGATTCTGTTGATACATTTTTGTCTGTTGAATTATTAATCATATTGTATATTTTCCTTACCTTAACCGTCTTTATTAAATTATTATCATATTTCATTCTAATCAATTTACAAATTAGCAACACACGTGCCGAAAACCAAAATTTATAATCATATTTATGATAGGTTATCATATGGAATAAAAATTAATAGGCATAATATACAGCAGTTAAACAATAGAAATATTTACAATGATAAATTTCACAAACATTTCATCCAGACTCGACTGCCTGACATTATGAAATAATTATCTAATCTAAGATATTGACCTTCAGGCCATACCATAGCACATCTTATATCTTACGTACATCCCATGTTTCTTGCATTAGGGGTGTCATAATTTAATTGTCTTTTCACAACTAATATTTTCTCTTATTTCTTTCTTGTTTGAAGTGTAAAAATTCTAAATTTTCACTCATTTGATTCTCAGCTTCTTTCTGTATCTTTTGTTACCTCTTAGTATTTCAAGTTTGTTGATCATGTTTGCATTATTCACCGTATTTGGATTGATTTACTGGACACTGCGTGTGTGATAAATCCCCCCCCCCCCCAAGTATATCTCTACATTGTAATGATATATTGCACAATAATCACATTTCTTAATCAAATTATTTCATCATCATCAAGTGCCCTGCCAGCTGGCGTAGGCGTTCATGGCTCTCCACAGATCTCGATCTTTGGTTTTCTGGATCAACTCTGCTGCTGATATTCCTCCATGCCACCGTCTCAATCCATCCAGCATCATTTCTCTTGGTCTGCCTCTGCCTCTCTTCCCCTCGATCTTTCCAGTTGTCACGATGTTCTCTAATGTCTCTCTTCTCATCATATGACAGAAGAAAGCTGTTTGTCTCTTTCTTATTGTTGTATATAATGTTTTAGTTTCATTAAACTGTTTCAGGCAGTCGTCATTAGTTACTCTGGCAGTCCAAGGAATTCGCAACATCCGTCTCAGGAACTACATCTCTGTTGCTTCTAATTTCTTCTTAATTGGTTCATTTACATTCCAAGATTCACTGCCATACAGCAAAACTGGTACTGCATAGCATTTCAGCACTCTCTTTCTTACATTCAGTGATAGTGACTTATTACATAAGATGCTCTTCATTTTCTGAAATGCGGCTTTTGCTTGCCCTATTCTGCTCTTAATCTCTGTTGTACATCTTCCATCTGATAGTATAAATGTCATTAGGTATCTAAATTTATCCACTTAGTTAAGAAATTTTACTTCTATTTCTATGTCACATTTTGGTGTCACCATTTTCTTTGATATCACCAATGTTACATCTTTTAATAGGCTAATATTGACCTACTTCAATATCAATTCTTATGACAGCTTGTTGTTTCCAATACATGTTGTTTACAAGTCTAATGGCTTTCTCATCAATTTGTAGATCTGCAAGCATCTCTATCATGTTGACATATCTTACTCTACCGAAAGCCTTTGTGTAGTCAATAAATCAAAAATAATAAACGTTATTTACATCTATAGAACGTTCAATTACCTGTTCACAGCATGTACACAGCATTTACTGTGCCCTTGTCTTCAACAAACTCACATTGTTCTTCTCCTATTTCGGGTTGTATTTTCTTCCTAACACTTTGCATGATAATTATTAGCACAATCTTCGTGGTGTGGCTCATTATACTAATTATTCTATGGTAATCACATTCCAAGGCATCTGATTTATTTAGGATTGCAATAAATACATAATTACATAATTCATGAGGTACATCTCCGGTATCATATATTGTGTTCAGCAGTATGGTGGCTTGATCTATTCCATAGTCTTCTAAAGCATTAATTATTTCTGTTGAGATGTTATCTGGACCGGGGTCTTGTAAGTGTTCATATGGTTAAATTCCGAACCTCCATCTTCAAAATTGATGGTCCTTCATTATTATTTCGAATATCATACTGTTCTTCTCTATTGTCATCATAAAGGTGTTTCACATAATCTGACCATACATGTAAAATCTGATCTTTTTCTATTATGATTTTCCATCTGTTGCTTTTGGCAGCCTGCTGATGTCCGTGTTATTTTATTTGTAAGCTCTTGAATTCTTTTGTGCATTAATTTCGTATTTTTACTGTTGTGTTCATTTAAATTTATGTGTAATTTTTCTCAAGCTATGTTTCTTTTACCTCCTTACATGATGTGCTGACTTTTTTGTGAATGTCTTCATATTTGGCAGGATTATATTTATTGTATTTTCTTGTTTCCATTAGTTGTAAAATTTCACCCATTTCTTACGAGTTACTTTCTTTAATGTTTGAATAATTGTTTCTGCAGCCAAACTGATTTAATTCCTCAAAAGTGTCTTGTATTACCGTGTCATTTTGCAATGTACACAGATCATATTTAGTGTTTTCTGGTGAATACTTGACTTTCTTTAAATTTACCCTCGATGTTCATGTAATCTATCTGTGATCACTGTCACAGTCGGCATTGGGAATTCTTTTTGCCATTGTTAACGCATTTCTATACCTTCTGATAAGCAGGATGTAATCAATCTGGTTTATAATTCTGCTATCAGGTCTCTTCTATGACCATAATTGTCTAGGATAGTGTTTAAACCATGTGATTCCTACAATCATTTCTTGCTCTTTTGCCCAATCTACAAGTCTGTATCCTCTTTCGTTTCGCTCTCCCAAACCATTGTTGCCTACTGTGCATCCCATCTCCTTGATTTCCTACTTTTGTTTTGAAGTCACCCATTATGATATTTAGATCTGAAGTTTTACATTTCTTCAAAGCAGACTCCATGTCATTATAAAGTTCATCTATACTATCTTCACTGCCTTCTCCAGTTGGGGCATATATTTGAATGACGTTTATGTTAAAAGGTATGCAGATTAATTTTACCAATAAAACCCTGTCTGACACAGCCCAATATCCTTAAACAGATTTTGATGTTTCCCGATCTACGATAATTGCTTCACCTCTTTGCCATTCTTCTCCCCCAGAATAAATAATCTTACAATATTTCCCTGTCATTATCTCTGTCCATTTCCATCTCGTCTCGCACATTCCTAATATGTTAATCTTCTCTCTCTCCATTTCTTATTTGACGTTTTCTCATTTTCCATCATCGCTTAACGTTCAAATTTCCATGTTGCTAATTTAAGTGTCCCTGTGCTTTTCTTGTTTCTTGTGATGATCTGTAATTAGGCGAATCATGATAAACTGGTAACTTTAAAGAAGATTGTCTTCCGTTGCTTTCTTCTTGGCAGTGACCATACTGGCCGGGTGACCGTAGTCATTGTCTCGTTAAAGAGATCGTCTACCTACCGTAGCGAAAATTGAGACCATAACCAACAATTATCTGTCGGCTGTCCTCAAAATTTTATCCACCACCTGCCTTCCGTGGTTTCTTGAGAACAACTTCCGAAAACGAATGCGAAATAATCACACATTCTCCCCAGAAATACACAAACACTGCATCCTCTTAAGAAGTATCGTTGCGCCATACAAATACGAAATAATCACACATCCTTCCAAGAAATACGCAAACACTGCGCCTCTGAAGAAAGAAGCGGTCCTAAATTACATCTGGAAAAGTGGAATAGTCCCACGGGTATTGAAGAAAGTTTTACTAATACTAGTCCCAAAGAAAGGAAAATAGCTGGACGAACCAAATGGCTTTCGACCAGTCAGTCTTCTTAGTTGTGTAAGAAAATAAATGGAACACATTATCAATGGCAGCTAAGATAGCATCTGGAAGAAAACCAACTCTTAGATCCACACCAAGAGGGATTCAGTAAGTACAGATCCACTGAAGATCAAATAACCTATATAACTCAGGAAAAAGAGGATGCCTTCCAAGACAAAGAGCACACACTTGCTGTCTGGCTAGATTTAGACAAATACATTTGATAAAGTAAAGAAGGAAGGACTGAAAGTAAAACTGCAAACATGCAGGTGTGTGGGAAATGTACAAATGGATCAGACACTACCATGAGAACAGAACAGCTGGGACAAAAATACGAGAACAAACCAGCAAATAGATGCTTTTGGAGTAAGCTGTTGCACAAGGAGGAGTCTGTCACCAACATTAGTCTTAGAATGTATATGTGATGTATAACAAAATATTTTCCAGCCATAGTACACACTTCATAATTTGCAGATGACCTAGCCATAATATGTCTGTGTGTCTGTGTGTGTGTGTGTGTGTGTGTGTGTGTGTGTGTGTATATATATATATATATATATATATATATATATATATATATATATATATATATATATATATATATTTGTACAACTAACAGTAGAATGCAGCAAGCCTTATTAGCACTAGAAGAATTGTCACAAATCATGGCTGGTGAAGATGAGTAAGAAGAAATCAACATGCACAGTGTTCTCCCTCTCAAATAAAATCTAGCAACTTAAGCTGGCATTGAATGGAAAAATATTGCGCCATGAACGAACGAACGAACGAACGGACAAACTTTATTTTCAAAGGGTTAAGAATTGGGTACGCAGGCCCGTCTAACATTCTGCCCTTCTATCACTCTCTTTCATACATTATTTCATTCACACATCATTCAAGGCTAACAGAGAACAGCAACAATATAAAAGATATGCATTATAAAGGCATGGGTAAAATGCGAACATCAAAACTACACGACACAGTAAAATTAGATAATGGTCTGACATTTGTTATTAGCCATGTGGAATATACTGGCCTACCAAAAGGGGACTGGCTGTTATACTAGGGTTTTGTTATTATTATTATCTCTATTATTAAGGGGGAAGATAATCCGTACTGAGATAGTGTTCGAGTAATTTGCGATTATATGAATAGGGATTGGTGATGTCTTTGATTTCTTGTGGAAGATTGTTCCACAGCTGAGCTGCAGAGTACGTTAAGCTTGTTTTGTATAAGTCAATCCTAGGCTTCGGAATGTGTAATATATATAAACGTATACTGTGTCTAGCATTATATTTAAACAATGGCCAAAGGTAATTTGGGTCATTCCGATGCAGGATTTTGTGAATTAGTTTAGCTTTATTGAAAAGCAGGCGTTTGCGGAGTGGTAGTAACTGAAGACGTTTATACAGGCTAGGATTGTCAGATAAATGTTTGCTATAAATTAGACTCATGACCCGTTTCTAGAGTGAGTAAAGTCGCTTGGTGTTTGAATTAGAACAACCGTCCCAGATTGTAGAGCAGTAGTCAAAGTTTGTCTGTATATGAGAAGTATAGAATAGTTTCATTGTGTCCTCATCAAGGAAGTTTTTAATTTTGACGAGTTGGTAGACTTTTTTCACAGTTTGTTTAATAAGCACTTGAACGTGGGAATTAAAGGTTAGGTTTCTATCAATGATTAGGCCTAATGTTTTGTGCTCAATTACACTTTCTACTGGCATGTTATCGATGTGAAGTTGAAGTGATGTGTGTGAGCTTAGAGTTTGAAGTCTTTGTCTGGTTGTTAGTAACATTGATTTTGTTTTAGTGATGTTAATTTGCATACGGTTTGAATAGCTCCACCTAACTACATTATTTAATTCTTGTTGTAAAGACGACTCCAATAAAATACAGTTTTCAGCATTTGTGTACACTGTACAGTCGTCTGCAAATAGATCGCAGGACGACGAAAGATGCAAAGGTAGATCGTTAATATATATGGCAAATAATAGAGGGCCAAGAATAGAGCCTTGCGGTACTCCAATATTGAAGGTAGTGGTTTGAGACAGACATTTATTATGTGATACTACTTGCTTTCTGTTTGATAGAAAAGATGATATTAGAGTGACTACATTAGGGCCAATTTTCATTGTCTCAAGTTTTTTAATTAAAATAACATGGTCTATCATATCAAATGCTTTCGTGAAATCAATAAACACAGTTCCACATAGACTGTTGTTGTTTATATTCTGGTGCCAATTTTCTATCATGTTTGTTAGGGCCGTATGGCAAGAATATTTTGGTCGAAATCCTGATTGGCTGTCAACAATAAGCTTGTTGCGGACTAAATAAAGTAATGTTACTTTTTGGATGCGTTTTTCTAGTGGCTTAGATAGTGATGATAGTAAGGAAATGGGTCTGTAATTGTTCGGGAGAACATTGTCCAAAGAACCAGATTAAAGAAGAAGGTACACTTTAGCGATTTTGAGAGCTGATTAAATGTGGCCTTTGGTGAGACACTGAATATATACATAGGTTAGTGATATACAGATCACTAACGCAGCACAACGGAGAATCCGGTTGCTGATTCCATCTAACCCAGATGAGGTTGTGTTTTTTAGGTTACTGAGGTAAGTGAATACTTCAGTGATTGTCATTAGCGGTATGTCGGAAAGAATATCGCGGGAGCATCTATTCTCGCAAAACGATGACAGTAAAGATAAGTTGCAAGCAGAATTAGGTATTGAAGCCTTCAACTGGTCTATGTCAGTTTGAAATAAAATTACTGAATTGGTCGCATGTAATATCATTTGATGGTAATTGTCAGCGACTTGTGCGCTGCAGTTTTTTAAGACTCCGCTACTTTCGCACTGCACGAAATAACAATTCATGACATTTGCGAAAGGAATGCAATTTATTCAGAGCCGACATTTGAATGGCTCTACGAACGTTAGGTTTCATCATTGTTACACAATATGCATACATCAACGTGATGATAGATGATGCTAGCATTACACAATCTAAATGAACAGCCCTATGTTTGCCTATGGCCTAGAAAGCTATCGTATTGGTCAAGGATACGTCTGCTCTCTCTACCGTCTCCAGTCAGTCTGTCCCGCAACACATTGCGTGGACAAGCACGGACACTTTACTCTCCGTGCACTCGCTATTCTTGCGTGCCTGGTCTTGCCAGCACGCTGGCTGGTGAGTTTGAGTAACCTGGCATATCACGGTTACTCGCAAGGACCAGCAACCCAATTGCTTGGGGAAAGCCCTCGCTCGTCTGTACTCGTTGACCTCTGGTCTGACACAAATGTGTCTCCCTGTGAGGTTATTAATAGTACTCGGTGTCTTCCCTGTCTGGTGTCTCTCTACTAGACTAGTGTTAACTCCTTACTCCTGTAAGGTCTTATTGGGGATGCTGACAGGGTCCCCTCCTCTCCGCGAAGTGTTACTTCCCCTTTCTCATCTTTGTAACACTTCTTGGTCACAAAAGAAAAATTGGTTGTCCCAATATTGTCAGATCTCCAATAAGTATAGAACTTTCTAGTTTGGGGATAAAACAATATCTTCTACCTTCATTCGCAGTGTTCTATCTTTTCACTTGGCTGATTTAGTAGCCCATGTCTCAGTATAGTTGGTTCTATAGATATCTCAAGGATTGGTAGTGAACCGGAAACCGTTGTCTTATGACTTATGTCCTGGCTTCTGTCGTTTGACCCTATGTCTTTTGACTTCCACCTATTGACTTCCGTCTTGACCTGTTCCTCATATTGCCCAAAATGACAACCCACACACTAGTTGACTCTATTATGAGTACAACACATGAGCACCAAGTGTTCATGTTCCCATCAATATCCCCTCCAACTCTATACACATAGCTCTACTGTTCACCTTTATGCTTCCGCATGTGAAAAAAAGCTATATTCACTGTTACATTTAGGTTTCTGATTATTTATTGTGTCCCCTGAATTTAGCGTTATTGTTCTTTGAACTTATTGGTGTGTGCAACTTTTATGTGTTCGTTTTCCTGTTTGTTTGCGTGTTTTCTAATAAACTACAGTGTACTTAACTCTCTAACATGTGTATGCGTTAGTGTACTAAATGTGTGTGTTCCTTCGAGCGCCGCAAATCGGTCTATTGTGGTTACAAACGTTCGTCATTTTTATTTGTGACCACAACTCCGTTTTCTGAAGCTCAAAGTACGTTGTCTATATACTCTGTTAAAGTGTGGCTGCAACACATATAAAAACCCTCGACAACACATTGAAAACACAGATGACACAGACAAGTCAAATAAGACTTTTCCAGTGGTGGAAATAAAAACTTTCCCTGTCTTTCTCTCTCGCTCTCTTCCTTTCAATGTTTACTAAGTTTTTGCATTCTCTCCTCGCATTTTCTCATCTTTCATTCCCTTTCATACTGTTCGTTCAATCAATCATTCTCTCGTCATTAAAATATGTTTCATAATATCACATACATAACCAATATATATATATATATATATATATATATATATATATATATATATATATATATATATATATATACAATAAACGATTGGCTGATTTATAACAGTAATCACGCCAAATGACTGTGCGTTTTGTTTGCACGCGTCATGTCTGTACAAAAATATACATAGCTATAAGGATGGTTTGTTACCGCTCCTGACATAGTAACTTCCATTTTTGGTGTGCTGACCTAAATGACCCTAAAGGGAAATAATTTACTATTACTTTCATTTAAGCGAAATGGGTTAATTACCTTAAATGTTACTTGTGAAAAAGATGATGTTAACTCCTAAATGATTGGCGTTAGTTTTTAAATGATATATTAGCTAAATGGATGTTTAAATAATTATGATTATAAGTTAATTGACTAATATAAGACCTAATAATTGTATTTCTATAATGGATGTTTTAATAACTGGGTTATTAATTAAATGATATTGATTTCTAACTAAGTAAATAAGAAAATAAAGTTATATATGCGTTTACACAATTTGTAATAGAATAAATAATAGAAAAATGAAGTTATAGATACTGTAAATAAACTAATAATGTACATATATCACAGTTACATTTCTATATCTAATTACACTAAGTTGACGTCCTCCTCTGCGTTGTGAAGATGGAGCAAATATCTTTGTAGACTATTCTAACATAGTTAATTCCGCCAAAGTCTTTTATGCTCTCCTTGAAGGATAGTGTATTGATATAGTTGCCTAACACATTATGTAGGTTCATAGCTAACCCTGGAATGTTATTCGGGGTCTAAGCGTTGGTTCAATATGTTCTAGATTCGGGGTCTAAGCTGGGTTAGCTGTCCTCTTGGCGTTAGTTCCCATAATGTAACTTATGTGTGTCTCAGCGCATGTTAATTCTGCGCCTGTTCGTTACACTTTTCATAGCACTGTTCTATTCACACAAGTTATATATCAGGCGATAGTAACGCATTTACGATATGTAATACTCACCACACATGGCACATGGTTATTTAACATTACAGTGTCACTGTTTCTGGTGGTGTATGGTCGCTTCCTTCCTGTAACACAGGTATTTGAATGGATGAAGGACGACTTAAAATGTCTGCAATCGTATTTAATCTCCATTTTAAATACTGGATGGTAAATGTATAATTTTGGAGAAACAAAGCCCACCTGTAAATTCTATTGTTGGTAGGATGTCCAGATTGCGTCACAGACAATGGAGAGTTATCGGATTGGATTACAAACTGTGCTCCTGCCAAAAATCGGTGAAACTTTCTCACGCAATAGATCAAACTAAGGCCTTCCAATTCTGATGCTGAGTATCTTCCTTCAGCCGGAGTGATCTTGCGACTTACGTACATTACGGGATGGAACGTCCCGTCGTAGAACTGTCCTAGTATCCCAGATATGGATATGGCACTTGCGTCTGTGTGTAAGAAATAAGTGAGTTTTGGATTAGGCATACGGAGGATAGATGGAATGATGAAAAAATGTTTCAATTTCGATACCGCACTAATTAATCGTGCATCTTTTACAGATAACTTAGTCGAAGCTTTTAAGATGTTAGAAACAACACTGGTGATTTCCCCCAGTTTTGAAAGTAATTTAGTATAGTGCTTTCCCACCGCCAGTAAACTTTGGACCCGTTTCATGGTCGTTGGCATTATCAAATTCAGACTATTACTGACGATTCTGTCATTAGTTTTCCACTGGCCCCTGCAGATGGTATGACCCAGGAAGTTAATTTGTTCCATGCCCAACTCTACTTTGGACGGCTTCGCTTTGAGTCCAAACAATCTTAACCTGTCGAAGACTTGTCGACGTTTCGGTAGGTGTTTTGTCCCGTCTTTCCTCTGACTGCCTATGTTATTTCTATATGTCGAGATATTTGTCGCAGTTACGTTTACTGTAGGAACTGGTAGTTCCATCTCGTTCAATACTGTTGTGCTACTAGTTGTGTGTGCTGTTATCTGGCTAAGCGTGTTTGCGTTGTCGCTGTTGTGTGTCTCCCTACCTAGTGAAGTTGAGTTATGTATGTCTGTCGTCTCATTGCTTGGTGTTGGTGCAATCTGTTCGTCTGTCTGTTGTACTTGTTGTGAAACGTATGGTTTCAGGATGTTGATATGAAATATCTCTAAGTGTTCTTTTATCGATATTTCATGATCCGCATCATATATTTTGAGTTCAACGTTGAGAGGCCCTTGGCAACATGTTAGTACCATGTTATAGTTATCAGTTAGTTGAATCACAGCCTTTTGGTTTGGTTTAAGGTGAATCGCTTTAATACCCTTGTTTGGATAGTTATGGTTTCCATTACTCGACACCTGCATTAGGGGTCCAGTAATATCGACCGCTATACTTTCAAGTGGTCTAGATGCTATCACTGACACTTGCACTTCGGTCTTTACATGCTTTTTCTTTCGTACTCGATGTTGACACACAGTACAAGAGCGACAGAAAGATTTTAGGTCCGAACAAAATTTCGGCCAGTAAAATTGTGATAGAATTCTGGCTCGCGTTTTATGATAGCCCAAATGTTCAGCAAACGGTGGTGAATGTGCGATTTTTAGCACCTTTTTTCGGTATGTTACAGGTAACACCGTCTGCTGAATTTCATGGTTATTATATGTGTAATAACGCATGAGAATTCCGTTAACCTTTTTAAAGTACCAGGAAGAATTTTTAGAAACTTTCTTTCGCTCACACAACACGTTAAAATACGGTGTGAGTGTTTGGTCGGTGCTTTGTGCCTCGCTCAACTTTTGGCGAGTATTGTTGATATCTGCACCACTTGGTGTTAGTAGCTGTAGTGTTTCATTTTGTAAGTCAGTATAACTTGTTTCTGTATCTGACTTAGTTACAGCGTTGACCATGTGTGTTTCATTCCAGGCTTTTATGTTGTCGTCTTTACATTCTTTCAACGTATCAAGACATCCTAAAATAAGGTCCGTACATGGATCTTGAAGGATAGCGCATGTAAATGTGCCGGTAAGGACCGGGGTATTGATATGCGCTTTTGCCAGTGGATATTTCTCGATGGTACCCGAGAAAGTACGGCATTTGACAAATTCACCCGTATAATCTTCTGTTCTAGCAAGTTCTCTCCTTAATCCCAGTATAGTACTGCCGCTATCAACTAAGCATTGGCATGGTTGTCCATTGACCTGTGCATCGTAGAACTTAAGGTTACCTCTGGAGGCACATACTGCATTAGCTTCTTCATTTGAACATGATATTACGTGTCCACATTTCAATCTCCCCTCCGCATGAAACTGGTGGCATACTTTGCATGTCTTAAAGTCTAAAATATCGGTTACTGATGATACATTCTGACATTCATTCGTTGGCAATACATTGAAAAGTTCGGGATCTATGTCACTCTCATCGTCTGATGATGTATCGATGAGGGCTGCGTTGTTTGCCTTCATTCTCTGTCTCCCAAGACATTTATTACTATAATGGCCATAACTAGAACAAAAATAACATTTTACAGCACGTTTAAACGATGATCTTCTGCTTTCTTGCTTACTTATCACTTGTTCTAGGTGTGATGGATATGTGGGGTTCTTATCACACATCGAATAAGTTGGGTGAAAAAGGTTGCAATAATTACATCGAGGTGGTTTCTGGGGTGGTTTGTCATTCTTACTGTAGTCTTTCTGTTTGTAGGATCTATCAGGGACTCTATTTGCAAAAGCTGTAATTTCTGTGTCATATGATGTAGTTTTAAATATGTCCCGATTAGAGGAAAAATAAGCTGACCCCCGTTTCTCTAATTGTTGAATAGAATCAATATCTGACTGTTGTAAGAATTTAGCAAAAGGGGTAGGCACAGTAGAAACAACTTTGTCCATTATCATTAGCTCTTCTAGTTTTTCATAGCTGTTACCTACTTTAGCCGCCTTAGTCCATTTTTTTTAAATGTGCTCTGCACGTTAGAAATGTAGTCTAAGAACGTTTCAGTTGCTTTTGGTTTAATCTGTGAGAATTGAATTTGGTAACCAGTAGCGTCCAAAAGAAAATGTTGCATTATCCTATCGTATATGTACTGGTAATTGTTTCTAAGATCAGTAGGTATGGATTCTATTACTTTTAAAGGCTCCCCACTCAGGTTTCTCATGTAAATCATTGCCCAATCCTCTAAAGGTATTTTCTGTGTTTTTAGTTGGAACTCTATATTTTCAGTCCATGCGCTGATTGAATCACCTACAGTGTATGGTTTGATAAGGCCCTTGTACTTACTAAATTTGTTTTGTTCTTCTTGGCTCTTTTGTTTGCTAGAGGCTATTTGTATGTTAGAATCTACCTCAATTTCTTTCATTTTTAGTTTAGTTTCTGAGTCTAATTGTATTTGCTTTTCTTTGGTGGCCTGCTCTAAGTCTAACTGTTTCTGTTTAGTAACTTGTTCTAATTCTAATTGTTTCCTTTTGGTAACCTCCTCGATCTCTTTCATTTCTTTTTGATGCTGCCTTTCTAATGCTCTTTCATCTCTGTCAAGAGCAGCTTTTCTTTCTGTTTCTTCTCTCTGTAGAGCAATTTTCCTTTCTGTTTCTTCTTTCTGTAGAGCTCTTTCTTCTTTATACTTTTGGTCCGCCCATTTTTCTAGCTTATCTCCAGTGTGGCCAATTGTGATGCCCGCCTGGATACATTCATTTAGTGACGCCATTTTGTGGCGTAATGTTAGTTCACAATGATAATACAATAATATACACAGAATAGTTTACAATAATGTGTTAGTACATGTACATCTTTCGCTGGAAAAGAAGATGCATTATTAAGTTAGAGCATATCAAAATATTCGGAAAATATACTCATCTAATTTGTTGGACAGTACGGTACTTGGGATGTTCCACCGCAGTCTTTCACACTACACACTGGTTTGATTTGTTACCACACGGGCTGCGTTCTGGTTGGCAGAGCAGCAAAAATTAGACACACGCTTAAGTTGTAAATACAAGCTTACAATTCATCATATTCTATCAAATATTTCATATTTCGTAAAGTTGTTAATATAATTTCATATTTCATGCGACTGGTGAATGAGAATGTGCTAAATAGTGATAAATGGTATTAATGATGAATGACATGATCGTCTGAATGATTGTTAGATGATAAATAAGATGATTAGTCGTATGGCCGTCAATGTCGTCTTGTCTTCGCCGTTTGACTCTGGCGTACCTTCGTTCTAGGCTGCAGTTCGTCGCTACTCTATTTACTGATTTTGTATAATGGTGACATTGATGGCTGTATCACACGCAATGGAATGTACACGGTGGTTACGATGGTAATGTTCACTGATGATTTTATACATTTCAATTGTTTTTAGTATAATACCACACTTTCTAAATAATATTGGTAGAATTTCACACTTTACCGATCTAATTTGACTCAATTGTGGTTCACACTCCACAAAATTGGCGATCGTATAATTCACCACCAGAAAAAAAATTAATTTATAGCATGTATCACAATAAATTTGTATTACTTTGCAATATATCACACATCACAAATGTTGAAACGTGCATTGACTTAATTCTGGTACAGAATTTTGTAATACCAATCGATAGCTAGTGTTCGTTCAGTGGTTTTTAATACCACTTGCATGTTGGCATTAATTGATCGTTGAATATTACTACAACTGCCTGCTATGACTGTTCAGAAACGTTCACTGAAATCTGACAGTAATTGTACTGCTGGCGTTGATTCTTTGACCATTCTGACACCAATTCGAGGTCTATTGGTGTCTATTCTCTGTATTCTACCACCAATTCGCCGCTGGCGTTGATTCATTGACCATTCTGAAACCAATTCGAGGTCTACTGGTGTTTATTCGAGCACTAATTCGCCGCTGGCGTTGATTCATTGACCATTCTGACACCAATTCGAGGTCTATTGATGTCTATTCTCTGTATTCTACCACCAATTCGCCGCTGGCGTTCGTTCAATGTGTTCTGACACATTCTGACACTTCTGACACCAATTCGAGGTCTAGCCTGTCACCGACTTGTGCGCTGCAGTTTTTCAAGACTCCGCTACTTTCGCACTGCACGAAATAACAATTCATGACATTTGCGAAAGGAATGCAATTTATTCAGAGCCGACATTTGAATGGCTCTACGAGCGTTAGGTTTCATCATTGTTACACAATATGCATACATCAACGTGATGATAGATGATGCTAGCATTACACAATCTAAATGAACAGCAATATGTTTGCCTATTGTCTAGAAAGCTATCGTATTGGTCAAGGATACGTCTGCTCTCTCTACCGTCTCCAGTCAGTCTGTCCCGCAACACATTGCGTGGACAAGCACGGACACTTTACTCTCCGTGCACTCGCTATTCTTGCGTGCCTGGTCTTGCCAGCACGCTGGCTGGTGAGTTTGAGTAACCTGGCATATCACGGTTACTCGCAAGGACCAGCAACCCAATTGCTTGGGGAAAGCCCTCGCTCGTCTGTACTCGTTGACCTCTGGTCTGACACAAATGTGTCTCCCTGTGAGGTTATTAATAGTACTCGGTGTCTTCCCTGTCTGGTGTCTCTCTACTAGACTAGTGTTAACTCCTTACTCCTGTAAGGTCTTATTGGGGATGCTGACAGTAATGAATTTCGGAAGTTATACTTGTTTGTCAAAGTGTTAATTGCTTTCCATATATCCTTATTATTTGTTTTATCAATTACTAAGTTCTTAAAGTATTTTTTTCTTTTCCCGTCGTATAGTATATTGAACTTTGTTTCTAAGAGTACGGTATGCGCTGAGATCCCGCTTTTTATGTGCTTTATCTCTGTCTCTCATAATTTCAAGTATTTCTGGGTGATCCAAGGTGGCTTGACGTGGTGTTTTACTCGAACTTCCTTGATTGGCACATGTCTATCAAAAACATCAATAATTGTTTTCATCCAGAATTCCAGAGCATCATCCGGGTCAGAAAGCTGATAAACATTGTCTAGAGGTGAACTGAGCAAGTCCTGTAAAAATGTGTTTTGGTTGAAATGTTTGTAACTTCTATAATTTACACTTATGTGTTTATGTTTAGGAGTTTTAATTCCTTGTTTAGACCACGTGCAGCATATTGGGTAGTGATCGCTCATTGCACAATTGGGTACAGCGCATCCTATGATGTTGTCTGAGCAAGTTACATAAATGTGATCTATGACTGTTGAAGATGACTTTGTTACTCTAGTAGCGTGTTGTACTATTTGTAGGAAATTGTATGATGCAATTATATTTCCCCATGTTATGTTGGATTTGTTGGTGTCAATGTTAAAGTCTCCGAGTAGTATAATTTCCTTCCCGGAAGCGAAAACCACATCCATCATGGTAGTGAAGTTTTCGTACCAGACGTTCCATCACTGGGATTTCGATAGAGGTAGCCAATTATCAGGGGTATGCGGTTTTGAAGTTTTAGCTCTAACCAAATACATTCTATTTCGCAAGTTTCAAAGTCTAGTCTACGGTGAGCATTTAGTAAATTAGAAACATAGGTTACTATGTCTGTCTCTTGTTTCCTACAGGGATCCTTTCTAAAAACTTTGTACCCTTTAATAGAGATGTCCTCATCTGAAATGTTATCATTAAGTCTACTTTCACTAAGGCCGAATAAATGAAAATTTTGATTAAGTATAGAAGATAACTCTGGTAGCTTGTTAAATAAGCTGCAAATGTTTAAGTGTCCAAGGCGTATTCCTGACTTATTGAGCCAGTGTTGCCACTTCTCAGACATTTCATCCATGAAGAAAGTGTAAATTAGTCAAAGTAAAGCAAACATACAAGATCATAAAAAATCACAATTACATTAACTTACAAAATATCAGTAATACAAATCGATATGTAAATGACAATATTATAACGATATAACTAATTAGACCAACGAATATAATGCAAACACGGAACAAAACGAATTAAAGAACATACAACAAATAATTAACCAGAAAAATCTACTTCACAAGCTAAGTAACCAACTGTTATCCAAAAGAATTAATAAATGACTATACAAGTCAATGTCTCTGTTTAAAGCGGAGTATCCCACACGGGAAATAAAACGTTAAACAGTAAGCAGAAGGAAGAACAGTGAAGACCCCCTCACTCACAATAAAAAAACACAATGAAAAGTATTATAAAATCTATACAGCTAAGTACTATCAATTAATATAAAGTCAAAACAAGTCAATGTTTGTAGTTGCTTATAATCTAATATGTTACTAGATCAAGTAGTAACCAAATATGCAGATAAACGTTCTAGGAGAGACTCTTTCTTATACCGAGATCCGGTGTAGCTTTGTGCTAAGTTGCTAGTAAAAACCAGGTTGTGTTGGTTGTTGGTATAGCGACATTATAAGTGCTTGACGAAGTGTAGCTGGGCTATACCGTGTGAGGTGCAACCATTCTGGGTTACAATGAAATGGGTACTGATGATGTCTCATGGGTATGTAATGACTACCAACTAGAGCCTCTGGTTGGTGGCTAATATGAGGTTGTGGTGGCACGTCGTTGTTGCTCAGACTTTGTTCCTTTCTTCGGAGAATAGGAAAAATATCTTCGTAATTATTACCCTCCTGTGTGAAAGACGACATATTTAACGGACTTGGTGTAGTGGTAGTGTCCCGTCTGGCTTGGATTTCAGATGCAGTGGTTATGAGTGGTCTGCACACTTCTGTCCTGTTGGTACTTGATGTGACGGGAGTATGTCGTCTGGCTTGAGTTTCAGGAGTAGCTAAAAGTGTCCGGCGCGATCCCGTATTGGATGTATGGTATGTCCGTTCAGGATATTTGATATTCTTGGCGAGCAAACTGGTGCCCAATGTAGACAAATGTATTTGATCCTTATAAAGACTCTTTTTTAAAGAAAAAGAAAACTCAATCTATCTAGGATTCAGCTGTGGTCGCCGCCTAACTTGGAAAATAATGGCTGAGAAAACAATTCGACCAAGTACAAGGCAACGAATGATAATCATGACAAAGCTTGCTGGTACAACATTGGGACGGGTGAGGCCAGTACAGGAATACGGCAATGCAGCCTGGGCAACAGCTGCGACATTAAACTTAGCCATGTGTAGGTCGTGACGATTCCTTGGATAAGCCAAGTATCAGAGGACAATGCGTCGGCTCTGCAATTATGGAAGCCTCCTTGGATGGTGTGGAATGCAAATGGTCTTCCGGGATGTGTTCAATTTTTCTAAATGGGAAATCTGGGATGGAATGATGAAGATAACACAGCATTGAGAGTCGAACGTCCTACGAAACACCCGGGAAGGTTAACCCGGTCAACATACATGAAGAAGTCGGATGTGTCAGCCGAAAGGCATAGATATCGCTATAAACAAACACAACGCAAATACGTCCAAAGCAAACATTTCGGACGAACGAAGAAGAAGACAAAAAATTAAAGGAAGACGAGAGAAAATTATGTAGAGATTTGTGTCACCGCACGAGTTATTGCATGCTGCTGAAGATAACAAGTTGTCAAAAGCGATGATTTTGCACGCCTGTCGATAAGGCATTTAATGGTGATGATGATGGTTAATGGTAGTTAGAAAGGAAAATGTGTCTTTCCAAGTGCAACATTCAAGTGAATGGAACTAGTCTGACACAAACCAACGTACTTTGGTATTTGGGCACTTTTGTAACAGCAAATAACAGGAGTATTGGAGTAGTTACATGTAGAATAGCGCAAACACAAGGAGACTAGGACAAGATGAAGAATATTCTGTACAATAATTTTGTCAATCGAGCTGAGAGAAAGAGCTCTAAAGGAGACTAGGACAAGATGAAGAATGTTCTGTACAATAATTCTTTGTCAATCGAGCAAAAAAGCTCTAAAGGAGACTAGGACAAGATGAAGAATATTCTGTACAATAATTCTTTGTCAATCGAGCTGAGAAAAAGAGCTCTAAAGGAGACTAGGACAAGATGAAGAATGTTCTGTACAATAATTCTTTGTCAATCGAGCAAAAAAGCTCTAAAGGAGACTAGGACAAGATGAAGAATATTCTGTACAAAAATTCTTTGTCAATTGAGCTGAGAAAAAGAGCTCTAAAGAGCTATGTTCAGCCAATCCTGATGTATGGAAGTGAATCATTGACAGTTAGCAGAATAATGAAGAATTATTTGGAAGATATAGAGATGTGCTATTATAGAAGAATGGTGAGAACGTTAATGAGAGATACAAGCGTGATAGTGATATCTTGAAAGAAGTTAATTCACACAATGAGCTGGTTACTCTCATCAGAAGGAGACAATCCACATTTTCGGGCACGCCAAGAAAAGGAAAGCTGAAGTACACCGTGACAACAGGGAAGTTAAAGAGGGGGAGAGGCAGTGGGAGAAAAGATAGAAGATTACTGGACAATCTTACATCGTGGCATTGACAAGTATTTGCATCAGAAATAATTCGCAGTACACGAGACAGAAGACTATAGGCATACAGTATAACCAACAGCGTACGGCATGGACCATAATATTGGCATTACAAATCAAATCAAATCAAATCAAATCAACTTTATTAGGGTCACAAATTGGGCGCGCAGGCCCGTCTTACATTCGGCCCTTCCAATCACTCGTCTTTCGTTCATCAAGAGCATTATACATTTACATAGGAAGAAAAATAAACATTGTGAAATGAATGTTGTAAACATAAACAAGGCTAATTACCATGTTATGAAGCCTATCTCCCACCTATCCATACATCACCCCACCCACACAACACCACCACCTACCGACACACACGCGCACCAAGGGACACATACACACCCCACCTACCGACACACACGCACACCAAGGGACACATACATACCCCACCAACCGACCCATCCCCCTCCCGCACATCCCCCACCCACACACACTGCCCTCCCCTGATCCCCCAACCAAAGCACACTCGCCACCCACAAACATTCCCCCACCAACCCACACATCCCACGCCCATCCACATACACATCCTACCCCACACATCCTCTCCCCACCCACACCTCAAACCACCCATCCCCCAGCCACATATCCATCGACAACATATTCCCCACCCATGCACACAATCCCCCACCAATCCACATATCGCACATCCACATCCCCAAACCATACACACACATCCCCACCAACTGACATGTCCCTACCCCCCCCCCCCACACACACACACACATCTCCCTAACCACCCACACATCCCCAATCCACTCACACACACCCCACCACCCACACATACAACTTCCACCCACCCACACCTGCCTTAACCTAATCCCCCACCACACAATCCCCCACCCGCACATCACATACACCCCCTACCACGCACTATTCCCAACCCACGCACCACACATACACATATCCCTCACCAACACATCCCCACTTACACACCACACACATATACCCCACCCAGATACCACACAATATTCCCACCCACACCCACACAGATACCCTTACCCATCCACCCCACATACCCCCACCCACACACACATACCTCACCCACACAATATCCCCAACCAACACACCACACACCTCTCACCACCCACACACGCATTCCCTACCCGTCCACCAACACACACTCACTCACGCATACATCCTCCACTACGCACCCACACACCCCCACCCACCCACCCCCAACCAAACATCTCTCGATCACAATACCCCTACCCCCACACACATCCTCCACCCACTCACACATCCCACCCCGACACATACAACTCCCTCACCCACCTACACATCCCTAAGCCACTCACACACCCCCACCCACACATTCCTCATCCACACACACACATCTCCCACCCACACTCCCCCACATACTTCCCCCAACCACCACAATCCCCTACTCACCCACACATATACCCCACCCATACGCACATTCCCCGCACCCATCACACACATCCCCCACACCACACACTATCCTCCACCCATACCACCACAAACATATCCTCCACCCACAAATCATTCACACATCCCCCACCAACACACCGCACACACATCTCAAACCCACACACCATACACTTCTCCCCACCCGCCCTTGCATCCCCAATCCACCCAACACAATCCCCTACCCACACAACCCCGCCTCCCACACATACTTCCTCAAACCATCCACACATCTCCACCCACATAAACACACATCCACTGCATCCGTCCCATACACATATCCTCCACCCATACACACATCCCCCACACCCATTCCAACACCCCTACTTTCACCCCCACACATCCATCCAACACCCACAAATACCACTACCCACCAAAACCCACACACCCCAACCCATCCAAACGCATACCCCCAGCCACACATCCCCACCCACACATATCCCCACACTCACACACATCCTCCACATACACTCACACTTCCTCACATCTAGACACATACAAAATGTCTCACGTTAGTATTGAAACTAGTATGAACAAACTCCCACACTTTACTCACACACATACACTGACACTTGTCATGAGCAGTCTCATAAAAATGTTAATCTCATCTCATCATGTTCCTCTTGTACCTTGCGGTGTCGAGGTGAAGTATAAACTTCGTGAGAGTGCCCGGTTATGGGCTTCGTATATCGACATTCCCATGGATTCTGTTATTCCCTCCGTCCAGCGTTTACGTGGTCGGCCTCTTCCTCTGTTTCCATCTGGTCTGTACGTCATTGCCTGTTGTGGCATGCTGTTGACTGGTAGCCTACTTGCATGGCCAAACCATTTGACTTGCTGCTTTCTAATAAAATCTAGAGCAGCTTTAACCCCCACTTTAGTCCTGATTTCTTCATTTCTGATCTTATCTCTTCTTGATACGTTGAGTATTCTTCTCAGGAACCTCATTTCTGTTGTTGTGATTTTTCTTTTCTCTTTTTCTGTCATTGTCCAGGTTTGGCATTGGTAGCACAGAGTTGGTAGGAAGATTGTGTTGTAAAGTGCTTTCTTAGTAGTTATTGATACATGTTTGTTCTTTAGTATTGGTGCCATTTGTCCAATGAGTTGATTTGCCTTATTGCACCTATTTTCGATCTCGTCTTCTGATCTGCCATTTGATGATATTATACTTCCTAGGTACTTGAAGCTCTTTACTTGTTTCAAGGGATGTTCGTTTAGGTGAATTGTTGCTGTTTGTTCTTCTTTAGTTATAGTCATTACCTCTGTTTTGCTTGTGCTAATTTTCATGTTATGTTCCCTACACATTTCGTTTAGACTATTCATGTGGTCTTGTAATTCAGCTTCTGATTTTGCTATTAGTGCTTGGTCGTCCGCAAACAGGAGTTCTCTAATGGTTAGATTTGCAGATGGTTCTTCTTCTGTGTTCTCGTCATGCGGTATTCTTGCTGTCTCTGCTTGGCTGGTTTCTTTACATATGTTGTCTATACATGTTATGAACAAGAGAGGGGACAGGACACAACCTTGTCGTACTCCAGATCTTATGGTGAAGGGTTCTGAGTGTCCTCCAGTTGCTCTCACTATGCATTCACTGTTGTCGTATAAACTTCTACATAGGTTTGTTAGATGTGTACTCACTCCATATTGTTTAAGGATTTCCCACAGCTTGTTTCTATCTACCCTATCAAATGCCTTTTCTTGGTCAACAAAGGCTAAGTAGAGTGTTTCATTGAATTCAATTGATTTTTCTATAAGTTGTCTAAGAGCAAAAATGGCGTCTGTGCATCCTTTGTTTTTCCTAAATCCCAGCTGCGTTTCGCTTAGCTGGGGTTCTAAAGTAGTTCGTAATCTTTTTTCAAGAATTTTGCAAAATATTTTCCCAGTATGACTCAACAGTGAAATGCCTCTGTATTGTGTGCAATCTCTTTTGCTGCCTTTGTTTTTCCAAATTGGGATAATTATGGCGTTTCCCCAGTCTCGTGGTGTCTGTTGTTCTACCCAAACATGGTTGAATAGTCTATGTAGCCAAGCTGTTCCTACTTCCCTTGCTGCTTTAATTAGTTCATTTGGTATTTCATCCTGTCCTGGTGATTTGTTCAATGGGGCTAATCTGATGGCTTCTATAATTTCTTCTTTTAGTATGTCTGGTTCTAGTTCCTCGGTGACATCTGTGTAGGTCTCTTGAATTCCTGTGACATCTGATGGGATGTTGAGAAGTTGTTCGAAATACTGCTTCCATCTTATTAGGATGTGTTTTTGTTCAGTCCGTTTATACTTCTTAGTTTTTCTACGAGCAGTATGAAGATCCCCTGCCGGCTTGCTAGGCCAGTCGCAGGTTTAGGACACTAATCTGACCACAGGGAGTCCATCCCCTATGGCGAGCCATAGCCCCGTTAGCCCATGACCTCGCGGTCATGGTTGCCCGGTCTGCACCACGTGGAGGTGGGGGTTGACTTGTGTAGTCTGCGGGTCATCGGCAGGCTACTAATTTTCGCTCTTCACCCCTCCTGGGAGAGGCTAGCCGATCCTAACCCTGCTGGCTGCAGGGCCAGGCGCATTCCACACCTTACAGACCTAAAAATGTTAATACGTGGAGAAAAATGTGTACATAAAATGTATGTGACGTAAAAATAGTGATGCTCTCTCTCTCTCTCTCTCTCTCTCTCTCTCTCTCTCTCTCTCTCTCTCACACACACACACACACACACACACACACACACACACACACACATTCACTCTCACGCTCACACATTCACTCTTCCGCTCATTCATTCACTCTCACGCATTCACTCTCCCGCTCATTCACTCTCACGCTCACTCATTCACTCTCCCGCTCACTCATTCACTCTCCCGTTCACTCATTCACTCTCCCGCTCACTCATTCACTCTCCCGCTCACTCATTCACTCTCACGCTCACTCGTTCTGTCTCTCATTCATACTCACTGACTCTCTCACTCAAACTACAGTAATGAACATGAGTTTATATTATGCATGATAAAATCAAATGGTATTTAACTGATAATATGACAGATGAGAATACACAAACATATAGATTCGCGTGTTACATAACATGCGTGTTACATGACATGCATCTGCTCAGCTCTCTCTCTCTCTCTCTCTCTCTCTCTCTCTCTCTCTCTCTGTGTATTCTTTCATATACACACACTCACACGCATGCGCGCGCTCACACACACACACTAACACATCAACTCTCCCACTGTCTCACTCTCTAACACACAATCCTTCACACTCTCTCAATCACACTCTCTCACACATGCACATTACACGAGACAGAAGAACATAAACAGACAGGATAAACGATGTCAAAAGCCACGGACTATAAGAAGGAAGGCACTATCTACTTAATAGGCCTTTAGATGCAAAGACATGTCCTTGAATTTACTAATAAGCACACTGTGGGTCTTTGTAATTGTTTCACATAAACTTCCGTAATGTTGAGTTGGCCGGCTTCGTGGCTTAGAGGTTACGACCTTTCTCCGTAATCTCGTATACTCTCGTAGGGTAACGTGATGACGGTAAGAATCAGCAGTGGTTCGAATCACATCGGTGACTTACGGGGTATGTGAGCCGGCCGCTCAGAAAGCAATGGCAAACTACTGAGCGTAATCTTGCCAAGAAATCAACATACAGCTGAAAGATGCTGGTGTTGACAGCGATGTCCTGTAAAGGATATGCTAAAAAAAAAAAATAATAATGTTGAGTTGATTTGAGTCAATAACCGACATCACAACACTCCGGGCAATACTCATACATTCTCCGTTCTCATCTTCAACAGTCAGTGATGAGTCCCATTATTAATGGTAACAGTCATCGCCTATTATGTGTCCGCCTGGCCTTTCTTTGGAGTCCTGAATGTCGGTCAGATCCTCTGGTTACTGCCTGCAGCACCATTCTCTCTAGGTCTTGATGAGCTATCTATTCTTCAACATGATACACACGGTCAGAAAGGCCCCACGTCTGCCTTATCATGCACCTTCCTAACTATATAGCGTATACACGAAACCATTGAAGTATCTATGTGCGTGAGGTAGTTGTCTGGCAAACACATTTCAGAGCTTCTGCAATAGAGGATGTCTAGTTGGCCCTTTTACCATTGTACACCTGTTACTTCATCGAAGGGATGCTGTCGATTGCAAGTTGCACTCGCGAATCCCGTGTTTCTATGACGTTCGGTTTTGCTGTCGTCTACTCTGCCTCTTCTTGTCTTAAACTCAACCTGATCTAATGGATAAGAGCATGTGTTGTTATACATCCGGTGTGTTGATGCCGAGGTAGCGGATTCAATCACTACACCCGAGAGTTGGACTAAAATGTTGATTGCTCGTCCTTGACTTGCGGCCGTAAATTACAAGTATCTCAGGCGTCGGAGTGGGTTTGCCTGATGGCGAGGGACACTTGACAACGGGAAAGCTAATCCACACGCACAAATCAGTCCAGTGAACTAGAAGTAGTATAATGTGTATATACCACGCTGGAGTTCAAAGCGAGCGATGGCTTGTCAAGAATCTTAAATCCTCAATGACATTTGTCTGGAAGCACTTTCCTGCTATGTGTCTGTCATGTGATAGGGCCATCACATTTTGTGGGCCTGAGAGGAGGAGGAACAGGTTACCAATCTTTCTCTCACTTTGGCAAGCGACGAGCTCAGACATCGAACCCGCTTCAGAACATTCTCATGACACTACCAGCGCAGTTGTCTATCAATTCCGCTAGCGCGCCGCCTTCTTCACATCCAGTAGAACATTTCACCTATTCAGCTGCATAGATCAGAACGTAACAGGTCAGTTTACTATGTTTTGGGCAAATATCTTTCGTCATCATCAGTGTCATGTCCTTTACAGGACGTTGCAATGAACTCCAGTGTTTATTTGCTGTTTGTTATTTACCGCGTTTGTTATTTACCGCGTTTGTTATTTACAATCTCAGCCGCGACCAATTTGTGCAGCAGACCGTGTCGTGTTGTGTTATAACGTGGCTGGTATTGGAGCCGGTCGTTCAGAAAGCAATGACAAACTACTGAACGTAACACTTGCCTAGTACATCAACAGCAGCTGAAAAATGCTGGTGTTGACTGCAACAAATGTTTTTTTTTAATTTTTTTATTTACCGAGCAATGTTAAGGTCACTAGTTTGTCTTTGCTTTGTGAACTGCCGACGCCTCATATTATCGAAAGTAGCGCAAACCGATCTGCTTCCAAATCTCCCCGGCTGATTTCAAACCCTCGAACCAGTAAGTCGGGGAAACCATGTGTCGTTAACCGTTTAGCCACAGACGCCATTGTTGTAATGTAACGGGAAATGGCCAGATTTCGTACTGTAAATGAACTGAGTAGTCAGAAAGCACTCGCAGTCAACTGACGCCGCACTGTCATAAATTTATTTCCCGTTTTCTTCTACGAGTCAATCAATACCTATGACGTTATCTCTTTTGTTGCTAAGACGGAATCGACACTCTAGGCTCACCATACATCCGTGTTTTTGTATAATACGTCAGCTCACCTTGTGGCCTAGTTGCCCAAGTCACTTGACCCTTACACACTTAAGAGAATTATTGACTGTCTTTCATTGGACACGAGGTCGGACACTCACATGTCTAAGCTTTAATCATTCCGGCCTCAAACAAAAATGCCTGTTTCAGTCAGATATTCTTTCAGTTCATTCTACTCATAGGTTCAATTCAAGCACACTTTACCACCATCAAGTGGGTTTCTAAAAAGAACAAATGTGAATAAAGAAGAAACAGTGTTTTAATGTCAACAAAGCCCTCGGAGCTCCATGCAAAACAATTCATTTCTGGACGTAAACTTTGTAGGATCCTTGAACGTTTTTACAACTAACTTAAATTCAGTGCAGCAAGAGTGCAGCGTGATCGAGAAACACAAAAGGGGCAAACATTGAGATATTGATTTTTATTACTTCAGAGCCAACTTTACAAAATGAATCATGTGTTCGCAATATTTCGTATACGTGAAACAAAACAAATTTTAAAAAAACAACAACAACTAAAAAACTTAAGAAGAAAGCAAAGTGCCCATTGAGGCGTATTTAGTAGACGTTTTTTTTATATATATATACGACTTATATATTTATATTTGTATACGTTTTATATATTTATATAGACCAACTAGTACTCTGTGGGTGATAAGGTCAATAGCACACTACAGCTTTTACCTCCCAGAATATTCCTGGTACTGGTTTTAGTACATATTAACTTTTTTTTAGAAACCAAACCTTGCCGCGATGGGGATTCGAAAATATGACTCGCGGTTGGACAGGCAAGCGTGCTACCCACTGCTATGCCGTGCTCCCATTTCACACAGAGGAAGAGTTGTAACCTCCACGTACCTATAGATATGTCGGAATTGTGGGTTAGTGGCAGTGAATGCGTTTCACAATCACCCGTCATACAGAGTTGAGGGTTCGAAATCAGCCTTGGGCCATTTGGGAAAATACCAATGTGTGTAGATTTTTAACAATGGCGTCGGTTGTTCAGAAAGTAATAGAAAACTACTGAACTTCAACTTTCCTAGTAAATTCAAACAGATACAAACGGATACGGTTAATGTCCACGTCGTTTAACAGAGAAGCTGCTAAATGTATATGTTTCTAATATTACTGCCACGTCCTGTAACAGAGCAGCAACTAACTTTACAAATTTCTTATATAACTGCCACTTCCTGTAACAGAACAGAATCTAACTGTATAAGTTTCGAATATAACTGTCACTTTCTATAACAGAGTAGCAACTAACTGTATACGTTTCTAATATGACTGTCACGTCCTGTAACAGAGCAGCAACTAAATTTATAAGTGTCTAATATAACTGCCACTTTCTGTAACAGAGCAGCAACTAACTTTACAAGTTTCTAATATAACTGCAACGTCCTGTAACAGAGCAGCAACTAACTTTACACATTTCTAATATAATTGCCACGTCCTATAACAGAACAAACACTAACTGCATAAGTTTCTAACTGCCACTTTCTGTAACAGAGCAGCAACAACTGTATAAGCTTCTAATATGACTATCACATCCTGTAACAGAACAGCAACTAACTGTATACGTTTCTAATATGACTGCCACTTCCAGTAACAGAGCAGCAACTAACTGTACAAGTTTCTAATATGACTGCCACTTTCAGTAACAGAGCAGCAAATAAATGTAAAAGTGTCTAATATGACTGCGATTTCCTGTAACAGAGCAGCAAC
>OY992881.1:50529189-50656689 GCA_963921405.1 Cepaea hortensis
CACTGTTCCTAGTCATCTTTCAATGTTAAAGTAATTTTCTCACCAACCACACGAGTCACAAAGTTCTCCCATACTTGATGTTTGGCTTCTCATGCCAACTGTGTGACTACGTTACTGGTTCTGTGTTTTCTCGATTTATTTCTTCCACCTCAACATTATTGTATGGTGGTTTGTCTCGCAATTTCTACCACTTCTTAGTCGTCCGCTCTTTTGTTGTCTAAGCCTTTCGGACATATGCCATTTTCTGTAGTTTGTGTGCTTGCTGCTTTACAATTCGCTTGTTCCAACAGCCAGCATGGATGAAAATTAGTAACAGTCTGTCAGTCTTCCTGTTGTTCACTTCTCAGATCTTTCCTTTCTGTACCTCCCTGTCTTTTCTCTCTCTCTCTCTCTCTCTCTCTCTCTCTCTCTCTCTCTCTCTCTCTCTCTCTCTCACACTCTCTCTCTCTCTTTCTCTGTCTCTCTCGCTCTCTGTTTGTCTGTCTGTCTGTCTGTCTCTCTATTTCTATCTCTTTCTGTCACGTGTCTGTCTCTGTCTCTATCTAGCTCTCTATCTCTATCTCGCTCCGACTGTCTGTTTCTCTCTCTGTCACTATCTCCCTCTGTCTGTCTTTCTCTGTCTGTCTGTCTGTCTGTCTGTCTGTCTGTCTGTCTGTCTGTCTGTCTGTCTCTCTCTCTCTCTCTCTCTCTCTCTCTCTCTATATATATATATATATATATATATATATATATATATATATATATATATATATATATATATATATCTCATTGGCACCTTGCCGTCTTGACAGACGATAGTTTGTGCTTTAAAAAGGCATAATAACTTTTAACTATGGCGGTAGCGAGTGTGACTGATAAGGCCAATTTGCGCTGTAAATGTCCGTTCACAGTGGGTGCATGTGAACACGTAACCCAATTGGCTGGGGGCTGCCCAGCTTGAGGCGGGCGGTAGCTGATCAGTGACACCTATAGGTGTCTCCCACCGTCAGAGGCAACGCGTGGCGCCCCATGTCTACGCCAACTGACAAGGACTTATAACCCGTAACAGTTGCCTCTCGCTTTGATTCCGAGACCAGTTAAGACCAGGGATGGAGTTATTGCCTCTCCATAGCACAAAGCCTGGGCTAAAATATAGAGATCATGTGTTGCCCATGCAGCATGATCCCTCTCTCGGCCTGCCTAGTTCACTCCAGAGGAAAGGTAACACCCCTACATCTGGAACAAGACAAGCTACAGAAGCTGCCGGATCAGCAAAGCAATGCTCTAACTGTCCGCCTGTCGGAGCTTCGATCCTAGACCAGTCGCCAACCAAGGCTTAGGGCCTGGTCTGCCCTGCCATGACAATTTTGTCTTTAGCTTGCATTTCCTCGCACCAGGGTAAGGCTTGTACCCTCCCAATTGCGCTCTTCCGCCCGAAGCCGTTGGCACAATGTGGGGTGTCGGGTTTGGTAAGCATCGCCCAACGTTCGGCGCTAACAGAAACCAGGTAGTACCGTCTACTGTTAAACGGTAGCTCAGTCATATCTGACTAAGACCTGACCAAGATATATATATATATATATATATATATATATATATATATATATATATATATATATATATATATATTTCTGCCTGTCGCTCTTTCTCACTATCTCTCTCTCTGTCTCTCTCTATCTGTCTCTATCTCTGTCTGTCTCTCTCTCCATCTCAATCTCTGTCTATCTCTGTCTGTCTCTCTCCATCTCTATCTCTGTCTCTCTCCCTTTCCATCTCTATCTCTGCCTGTCCGAATGTTTGTCTGTTTGTGCCTGTCTCTCTTTTTCTGCCTCTATCTCTGTCTCACAATGTGTCTGCCTGTCTCCCTATCCCTATCTCTATCTCCCTCTCTCCCTCTCTCTCTCTCCCTCTTTCTCTCTCTCTCTCGCTCTCTCTCTCTATCTCTCTCTTACAACTCCGTATACTTGCTGCCGTTAACGAGGAGAGGGTACAATCACTGTAACTCCCGAGAAGATTCCGTATCAAATATGACGTCATGACTGCGTGTAGTGGTATTGCGCATGTAAACATGGTCACCCCAGTATTGCTCTCATGCGTGTAGTGGTATTGAGGATGTAGACATGGTCACCCCAGTATTGCTCTCATGCGTGTAGTGGTATTGAGGATGTAGACATGGTCACCCGAGTATTGCTCTCATGCGTGTAGTGGTATTGAGGATGTAGATACTGACACCCCAGTATTGCTCTCATGCGTGTAGTGGTATTGAGAATGTAAACATGGTCACCCCAGTATTGCTCTCATGCTATGAAAGAGACCAGGAGAGCAGCGTCAATCAGCCGAGTGCCGCCCCAACAACCACGTGACTGATATACTTATACATGTACACCTCACAACCACGTAGTGGTTCAACACTAAGGATGGACCTTGAGCTTGGAGTGTTGACTCCGCCACAAAATAGAATTGACAAATCACTTCCCAACCACACACTTTAGTACCCTACAAGAATTGTACTTTCAAAGAGCTTGCGTAAATCAAATAATATCACCCCGATTATACATTTATTGCCGTCTCCCTGGCCTAGAGGTTAACGTCTTCCTATATATATCCCTATATATATCCCTATATTCTCGTGAGTAATGTAACCTGCGCGAGAATCGATAGCGGTTCTCGCCGCGTTGGTAACTTAGGGGTATGTGAGCCTGTCACTCAGAAAGCAATGGTAAACTACTGAGCGTATTCATGCACAGTACATCAGCAGCTGAAAAATGCTGATGTTGACTGCAATGTCCTGTAAGAGATATGCAAATTTAAAAAAAACACACACACGCACACATTCATTGTCTTCTAAAATTGAATGTATGCATACAAAGGTATTTCTCTCTATGTATTTGAATGCATCATATTGCCTCTTGAAAGAGAATAACAAAGATGGAAACATTGAAATATATTGATGTGTAATTACTCAATCGCCAACTTCACAAAACTAGTAGCCAGCTCGGAATATTCCACATTATGCTTTTTCTGCATGTCCGTGAAATTTTCCCCGAGCCAAGCTCATTTTGATGGTCTACATAATTGTATAATTTGTCTTTGAATCTCTTCATATTGCATGACTGTTTTTGTTGATTCCTTTTCCCCCACTTATTTTTAAATGAACCTATTCACGCATTTGGAGTTCTTTGTTGTTTCTCAGCCTATCTGACTACGCTCTTCAATATTTGATCTCCTTCTCATTCTTCGATGCACACAGGTTTAATTTAATCTCTCTTGGCTTACATTTAATCTTCTGTAATTGTATGTATAAGATGTTATATGTATTCTTCATATGACTAACCTTCTAACTATATAACTATAACAGTCTTCATTTGTTACAGCTTTTTGTGCTTTGTAAGCACTTCGGTATTTTCCGATAGTGATAAAGCCAATGTAACATAAGGTCATATCTGACTAAGACCCAACATTCAGCCCTAACAGAAAGTAGGTAGTACCGTCTACTGTCATACGGTAGCTATATATGACTAATACCCAACATTCAGCCATAACAGAAATCAAGTAGTACCGTCTTCTGTCATACGGTAGCTATATATGACTAATACCCAACATTCAGCACTAACAGAAATCAGGTAGTACCGTCTACTGTCCTGTCATACGGTGGCTCAGTCACTATCATTATCACACGCCATGTGTAGTTTATTTGGTTTTATTATCTTTACCTTATGCCATGTATAGTTTATTCTAAGTCATTATCATTATCACGTGCATGTGTAGTTTGTTTGATCGCATTATCATGGTATGCCGCATGTGGTTTAATTGATCTAATTGTCATTATCGCACGCCATGCATGGTTTATTTGATGTCACTATCATTACCACGTGCCATGTGTTATCACGTGCCATGTGTAGTTTATTCGATATCATGATCATGATCACATGCTATGTGTAGTTTATTTGATGTCATTACCATTATCACGTGCCATGTGTTATCACATGCAATGTGTAGTCCTCCCCCCCCCCCCCTTTCAATATCATTATCACGTGCCATGCCAATAAGTGTTGGGGTTTATGATTCGCCATCTCAAACAATCACCAAAGTCTACGATGAGGGCAATGTTCTTGTCCTGATTATGTCATGTGGCCCAGCCACCCAAGAATTTATCTCGTCGTCTTCCCCAGTAATACAAATGTAGGTACACGGAGAGTTGAAAATGAGAGACATGTTTTAGGGAAATTTGCATTGTGAAACAGAAATAATGCGGGTGACAAATCAATCAATAGACTTCTTTTTAAAGAAAATAAGTTAACGATCGCCAAAAAACATGATGGACATCAAGCAAAACACATCAACAACCCTACGAAATGCAGACTGTGATACAGATCATCAGTTGTTAGAAGCAGATGTGAAAGTAAAACTCAAAGAGCTTACCCGAGGTCCAAGGCCACTTCGTTTTGATCTCACAAAAATACCAGATGCATTCAATGTAAAAGTGAAGAATCGTTTTGGGGCCTTTATGTCTGTACAAGAGGAAATGACACCTGATGAACTGACAGTACAGGCTAAAGATATCTTGATAACAGCAGCCAAAGATTTAATTCCGACCAAACAAAAGCAACATAATCCACCATTTACATAAGACACGTAAGAATTAATAAAACAACGAAGGGAACTGAAATAGAAACGAGGAGAAGCCGATAACATCAGGATGATGTCAACTGTCATTTACTGCCAATATGGTACCTTGCGGTGTATGGCTGAGGGGTCTTTGAGCCTGAGGAATAAAGGCCGCCTGGCTAGTGCAGTTGCCGCAAACTGCGCAGGTTAGGATTTTCTTTTTGCCCCCGTCAGAAAAAAATCCCACACCTTACCGAGGGATTGAACCCGGGCCTCCCGAATGAGAGTCCGGCGTTCTAGCCTCTCGGCCAGCCGATCCTCTCAGGATGATGTATACATCTTTAATACGAAAAATACGAAGGAACACAGGAAAGGATACAAACCAGTATATACAAGTTTGTTGTACTAGAATAGAGCAATATCATAAAGATGGACGAGATTACGAAATATTTAAAGAAATGAAGTTATTGACAAGAAATGTTTAACCTCAATTAAATGTTATCTGTGACAAGTTGGGAAATATCCTAACATGATCTTGAAACATTTTAGAACGATGGAAGGAATACTGCAGTGGAATGTATGATATGAATGACTGTGAGAATATGAATGAGATACGTGAACCAATGACAGCAGAGACAGAACCTGAACCCTCATTAGATTAAATTTGTACAAGGAAAAGAGCGGGCTGACAAGCTCGCAGGTGAGGCTACTGTGGAGGGCGGACGCGCCATGGACCAGGCCGACATTCTGAATGCTCTACGAGAAGTAAGACTTTTGCGAGAACCAAGTGATGACTGTGAATCTACAACAATGGCCAGACTGCGAGAGCAGCAAATTAAAAGAGGGGTGGCCAAACAAGAACACTACGCAGGAAGCCAAAGAAGATTTATAAACCAACACAGAACTGGCGTCGTTAGCCGCTACACGTTGCGGGATTTGCTGAGGAGGGGATCCGAGCACTTATGGACTGAATGGTTCGATGTGCAATGAGGATGATCTGTCGACTAACTAACTAACTAACTAACTAACTAACTAGATTAAATTTAATGGGCAATAAAGAACCTGAAGTATGGTAAGTCACCAGGATGTGATGAGATAACCACCCATCCATCCATCATGTGCCATGCCGGTAAGCGTGGGCGGTCATGTTCTGCCATCTCACTCGATCACCAGAGTCGTGGATCAGCTCCGTGTTTCTGTCTCGACCATGACACAAGGCCAAGCCATCCAGGTACTTGCTTCTAGGTCTTTCCCTTGGTCTTTTCCCCTCGATCTTACCAGTTGTTACCAAGTTCTCCAAATCATTTCTTCTCATAACATGCCTAAAAAATTGTGACTGTCTACGTCTAATGTCTCTAATCAGTTTACGATCTTCATTTGTTTCTTGAAGGACTTGTTCATTGGTCTTTCTGGCTGTCCATGGTATTCTTTGTGTCACACGACGTTCTTGATGATAAGGTCGTGTGATGGTCGTTGTCTAGGTAACGATACTCCTGGAGTGTCAATTGAGCTATCTAACTGTCTTCCAATATAACTCACCCCCGCCGTGCACATTCACCAGTCATTAAACAAGATTCAGTTGGCGCACATAATCCTTTATTACAGAAATAACACGGACAAACGGAACATGTTTATAAATCCAGAACACAATGTAATCCACCGAAGAGATATATATATTCCTCACAACTCTACACGCACACATCAATGCCTTCTCACGGCCTGCTGAATCTCAAATTCATAGACATGTAGTCCAGCTACTATCCACGGCTTGATCTCCCACAATACGACCCACCCACTGAGTCGGAGCCTCTGCTCTCTATGTAACCCACTCTGGGGTTTAGGACTGGATTCACAGCTCGGAGAATCCCACAACACCGTTTCTCCGTCGACTACGGACTCGTTCGGTATCTAAAACTCAACTCCCTGAAGTCTCCTGACTTCAACACACAAATACACCATCTCTCGCCCCATCCACCCTAGGGGTCTTTCTCTACCCTCACTACTTTATTTCTCAGGACTGGCTGTTTTCTCATAGCCAGGTCAGTCACTTTACTGTCTCCCACTTTCACCCATTCTTTCTCATGCCCGGTCACTCACCTCATTGTCAATGACCCAGGCTTATGTCACTTTGCATTTTCCTCAGAAATCACATTTCTACAGCCATCAGATAACAGCTGAGCTAATTAAAGCGTGAGGAGAAGAAAGGATACAAATCTATTACATATTATGTAAAAATATATGGAAATATGTTATGTGGCCACAAGACTGGAAGAAAACAATCTTCATTCCAACACCAAATAATGGGCAACCTGAAATTATTCAGCAACTGTATAACTGTTGCTCTGATCAGTCATGCAAGTAAAATTCTAGTAAAAATCATAATGGGAAGACTGTAAGAAAATGGAAGAAGAGATTAACGTTGTTCAAGCTGGAATTAGACAAGTAAAGGAAAAGGACCAAAGAGATCACATACTCAACACGCATTTAATAATAGAGTAGTGTAGATGTAAATGTTTTTTAACATGTACACCGAAAATATAACGAGATGATATAACAGAGGAGCAATAGGATGCCCTAAATATCGATGATCATGATTAGATATGGTGATGGTACAGTATTACTATCAACATCACATAATGGTATAGCAACTATATGACTAATAACGTCAAAATAAAACAATAGTGAAAATCCAAACTTATATCTTAACATTGCAAACATAAAGATAATGCATACAGATAAAACTAATACGGAAAAATAAATATATGTTAATGAGGAAAAATTGGAGGTGATGAAAAATTTCGAATATCTTGGTCATTAATTACCAACAATGGTGGCACAATGAAATAAATTAAAATATCTATTGATCTTCAAAAACTAAAACAACTGAATAAATTGTGGCATTGGACAGACAGACCTACAAAAATTAGATTGTTAATAGCATGCATCTTTCCCATTGCAACAAACGCCTGTGAGACCTGGACACTTACTAAACAAGCTGTACAACACATACATGCCTGTGCATACAAATGTTATAGACGCGTTCTAAGAATTTCTTGGATAAAGAAAATAACAAATGCATCCATATGACAAAATCTGAATATTGAAGACGGTTGGCTACTAAAGACCATAAAACAAAGAAAATAAAAATATTTTGGTTACTTAACACGTCATGAAGGTGTGGAGAGAACAAAAATGGAGGGGATATGTCCGAGAAGAGAGGCAGAGAAAGGCCAATGAGAAGATGAGCACAGGATGAAGCAGATGATTTCCAGATGACTGCATCGGTTGCGGAACATCTTACTTATGATCGAAAAAGTTTCTGAAAGGTTGTTATGGGAGTGAGGGTCAATGTCATGAGGTGACGTTGCTTCCTCTCTACAATGATAAGAGTTCAGGCTCTATAATACAGCAAGCTCACCTCAAGATCTAAGTGGCTCTGGGCATCATGGTACACGACAGCATATATTGAGGCATTCTGATACCGGACAGGGTAACCATCTGAACTTCAAAACAACGACTCAACGAATATACTGATGGAGTGAACTGCAATGTATTTACTACAGCTGATCTCAGACTACGGTGATGAGTGTGGGATTGATGCCGACTTCAGTCATTCTCTCTCTCCATGCACTCCCGCTCTTCCATCAGAAATCATCTCCACAGACCAGTGAGAGTGTTGGGAACAGGGCCAGCCGCCTAGTGTCTTTATAATGCAAATCAAATATACTGGCCTACCTTCAACCGAAGCTCACCATAATCGAACTCCAACGGCCAACGCTGCCTTTGGTGACTTATGCATTAGGAACGGTTTGAATCCCGAGACTGGTATTGAAAACACATGCTATCGCCTTGTAAGCTGGCACACCACTAATGCTTAAGCCGTTATCGCGTTAGGTGACGTCCTATCATGACGTCTAAATTGCGTTCAATGTTGGTGCCACAATGTTCACCATTTGTGGCACTTTTTATCTTCTTCTTTGATGCGCTAACTCATCAATTGCCTGCCTCACTGTCATTTGCATTGCAACATGACAGTCAACAAATGACATGCCACTGAATGAATGAATGTCTTCCCCATTGCCCTGTCCCCATCAAGTTTGCAAGTTCTCCTTACGCTTTACAGTTAAATTCTCCTCATAACATTACCAAAACATATTGACTGTCCGGTACACTATGTATCATCTTCAGAGGTCGAATATCCGTTGCCGAGCGTTAAATCCTCCTCATTTTGCATTTTTGTTGTCCATGTTTCATCTGCATACAACAGTACTGTTTCTTTATAGCACTTTAACACTTTCTCATTGCGGCTGGCAGCGTTGAACAGTTTCTCATTGCGGCTGACAGCGTTTTATTGCCATGTGTGGGTACCATCTTGCAAAAGGCGCATTTGTCGTGTGGATTCTTGTCTTCAGTTCTACAAAGCTTCTTCCCATGGCCGGTGTGACTTTAAAACACGGTATCTCCTTAGTGAATGTACACAGAAGCCACAAACAATATGTTGCATGACAGAAAACGTTGTAGCAGCAGACAAATTAGCAGCAACAACAGAGGAACTAGCAACAACAAATGAAGTAGCAGCTACAGGAGAAATAGCAGCAACAGAAGAAACAATAGCAGAAGAAGAAACGGCAGTAACAGAATAAGTAGCGTCATCGGATGCAATAGCATAACAAAAGAAGCAGCAGCAACAGAAGAAACAGTAGCAACAGAAGATGCGTAGCAGCAACATAAGACACAATAGCAGCTGAAGAAACGTGTTATCTTCAACAACATAAAAAAAAAAAGAAGTCAGCAATAGGAGAAATGGCTGCAATATAACAGACACATGTCGATGCATCTCGTCAGTTGCATGCTGCTGTTATATACCATTTGAAGTTAATACATGAATAATACGCGCATACCGCGTTTGAAACACAGCTGCGAGCGATTTGGAAGCAGACCGCCTTTTGCTGATTTTAATACAATGGTATGAGTGTCAGTCTTTCAGAAAGCAATGGCAAACTACTGGACGTAAACTTGCAAAGAAATCACAACCAGTTAACAAATGCTGGGGTTGTCTGCGACGTCCTTTAAAAGATATGCAACTAACAACAAAAACATGAATAATTCATTGTGAAATGAATATGTGGTGTGTTTTAAGTATTTCATCCAATTCATTATACATGTATTTATTTCACATGCTGTATAACTCTACAGTATGCACCTGACGAGATGCTGCAATATCTTCCGGGCAATAAATCATGCAACATATTGTTTATAACTTCTGTGTTTAGTTGCTACGACTGCTCTAAGCTACTTGTACCAGTTTTTAGATTTGAGTTTAGTGTCAAAAGTCATGATTCAGTTATTGCTCATACCTGAAACGTTTTGTAAGTGCATGACGTTTATGGTAAGTATTTTTTGTTTCTTCTTAATTTCAGATTATTCTGTACATTTGTGACTTCATGCATGTGTCAATCATTTCCCCGGTTGCTACTAGCGACGATAGTGTGGACAGAAGCGGGGGAGAATACAGCTCTTCCTAAGTGACAGCGGGCACATCCTAGCGATTACCAATAGGGTGGGTGTAATGTGCATGATCTCAATATAACTTAAAGATTTTTTTTTTTTGAAAATACCATGATGTCACAAATCTGTGACATTTGCAAAACGTGTGCAGAATGTCTAGTTCGGTCCAGAATAATGTGAGTCTTTGTATAGTCTCACTCGTTTCAGAGAGTCGAAAGATGTATAATAATATTAGCAACAGCAGCGATGTACAGACTGATTACGAGAATTACTTTCACTATATAACCGTTGAAACATTTCTTTTGATAACGTGGTGTTGTAACTATGTTTTCAACCCACCAGTCTGTGTGCTGGGCTTTGTTGGAAACGTCATAAGTTTTATTGTGTTAAGAAAATGTGGTCTGGAGAAGTCGTCAAACATTCTTTTATTTTGTTTGGCTATAGCCGATATGTTGTGTTTACTGGATGTTTTTAGTACAGAGTACTTCAATGAAACACAATTGTTTAGAAAGAAAGATATGCGTATGTATTTAGAAATGTTGTTAATAACAGTTGCAGAATGTGTTGTTATATTTTTGACTCAAGTAGGGTTTCGAGCCTCCACTTACATTACAGTGTGTATAGCAGCTGAAAGGTTGATTGCTGTGTTTTATCCATTGCACTTCAGCACATTGGTGACCCCCAAAAGAATTTGGCTTGCAGGATTGTCAACTGTCTTGATGTGGATTCCTTGGGTGATATATATCAATGCAAGTGAAACGTCTTTCAGGTATCGTTTTGAGAAAAATAACACATTATTATTGGAGATGGCATTTTCAAAAATGTTACAATCAAATGCCGTCCATCGAACTTTTCGTTTGAATGTTTTCCCGACTTTAACACATACAGTTCCCTTCATATTTGTGACAACTGGGTCTGTCGTGATTTCTCTGAAATTGACGACCACGCTTCGAAAAAGACAAAGAATGACAACTGTCTTAGACGTACAGAAGTCATCAATGCACACGACAAGAACAATGCTGCTTGTATGTTTTGTATTTTCTATAACACACGCCGCCTACACTGTCACGGCTGTATACGAACCTGCCATTAAGGACAGATGGTTTACGGTGTTTTATACATTTTTAGCTATGAGACAAGTTGTTGTTTATGCCAACAGCTCATTCAACTTTGTTATATATATTGCGTTCAACAAAAACTTCAGCTTGATTTTCAGAAGCCTCTTTCATTCTAGCACCTGGTGTATAAAACCTGCCCACGTAAAACCATCGAAACTGGCCTTAGAGAAACTTGGTAACAAATATTTATAACGTGTCATTTCTGGCGCATTACAAATAAATGGATATTACTACTTATTATACAATGGACAATAACAATAGCGAGTCATGACCGCCCACGCTCTCCGGCAAGGCATATGATTGATTGATTGATTGAATAACAAACTACTGAACGTAACAAGGCCAAGAATGTCAACCTGGGGTTGATGACAATGCCCTGCAAAGAACATGAAACATAGAATGGACGGACAGAAAAACTAATGAGCAAGTCTTACCAGAAACAAATGAAAAACCATAAACTGATTAGAGAAATTAAGCGTCGTGTTGTATTCGACGAAAACGCAGAAACAGAAGAAACAGCAGCAACAAAAGAAGCAGCAGCAACCAACCAACTAACCAGCCAATCAATCAATCAATCAACCAAATAACCAACTAACCAAACAACTAAACAACAAACAATCTAAATAACTACCCAACCAACCATACAATCAACCAACAAATAGCAACCAACCAACTAACAAACCAGCCAATTATTCAACCAAACAATTAATCAACCAACCAACCATACAATCAACTAACTAACCAATCAATCAAACGACTAAACAACAAACCATCTAAACAATTAACCAACCAATTTTACAACCAACCAAGGAGCCACCAACCAATGTAGCATGCTACCAACAATCCAGCCAACCATCAAAGTAATAAACAAACTTAATAGGGAAGAAAGCAAGCTAACCAGCCAGCCAACCAAGCAACGAAACAAACAACGAACCAACCAAGCAAGTAAATAACAAGCTAACAAATCAACCAACCAACCCACCAGCCAGCCAGTCAGCCAACCAATCAACCAATTAACCAATTAACCAACCAGCTAACCAACCAGCCTAACAAGCAGACAAGCAACTAACCAACCAACAAATAATGTGTGCGTAAAAACTAATTCTGTAATTACTAGAAACAATGAAATCATCATCACCATCACGTAACATGCCGTTAAGAGTCGACCGCCATTATTCGCCATCTCACACGACCACCAGAGTTGTTTATCAGCTCTGTGTTCTTGTCTCATGTATGTCATTGTTCGCCATCTCACACGACCATACACTGGGTGTTCTTGTCTCAAATATGTCATTGTTCACCATCTCACACGACCATCAACTCTGTGTTCTTGTCTCAGGTATGTCATTGTTCACCATCTCACACGACCATCAGCTCTGTGTTCTTGTCTCAGATATGTCATTGTTCGCCATCTCACAAAACAATCAGAACTGTGTTCTTGTCTTAGAAATGTCATTGTTCGCCATCTCACACGACCATCAGCTCTGTTTTCTTGTCTCAGATAACGTCATTGTTCGTCATCTTAAACGACCATCAGCTCTGTGTTCTTGTCTCAGTTATGTCATTGTTTACCATCTCACACGACCATCAGCTCTGTGTTCTTGTCTCAGATATGTCATTGTTCACCATCTCACACGACCATCAGCTCTGTGTTCTTGTCTCAGATATGTCATTGTTCGCCATCTCACAAAACAATCAGAACTGTGTTCTTGTCTTAGAAATGTCATTGTTCGCCATCTCACACGACCATCAGCTCTGTTTTCTTGTCTCAGATAACGTCATTGTTCGTCATCTTAAACGACCATCAGCTCTGTGTTCTTGTCTCAGTTATGTCATTGTTTACCATCTCACACGACCATCAGCTCTGTGTTCTTGTCTCAGTTATGTCATTGTTCGCCATCTCACGCTACCATCAGCTCTATGTTCTTGTCTCAAATATGTCATTGTTCGTCATATCACACGACCATCAGCTCTGTATTCTTGTCTCAGTTATGTCATTGTTCTTCATGTCACACGACCATCAGCTCTGTGTTCTTGTCTCAGTTATGTCATTGGTCTTCATCTCACACGACCATCAGCTCTGTGTTCTTGTCTCAGATATGTCATTGTTCGCCATCTCACACTACCATCAGCTCTGTGTTCTTGTCTCAGATTAAATATATTATTTTGAAATTAAGCGTAGACAGTCCAGATATTTTGCGCATGTTATGAGGAGAAATAAACTGGATAACTTTATAACAACTGGCAAGGTTGATCAGAAACAAGCAGAAGAGATAAATGCATGGATAGCTTGGCCACATGGCATAACTGAGACAAGAACACAGAGCTGATCCATAACTCTGGTGGAAGTGTGAGATGGCGAACAATGACATAAATTAGACAAGAACTCAGAGCTGATCCATAACTCTGGTGGTAATGTGAGATGGCGAATAATGACATAACTGAGACAAGAACACAGAGCTGATGCATAATTCTGGTGGTAGTATGAGATGGCGAACAATGACATAAATGAGACAAGAACACAGAGCTGATGGTCGGTCGTGTGAGATGGCGAACAATGTCATAACTGAGACAAGAACACAGAGCTGATGGTCGTGTGAGATGGCGAACAAAGACATATCTGAAACAAGAACACAGAGCTGATCCATAACTCTGGTGGTAGTGTGAGATGGCGAACAATGACATAAATGAGACAAGAACACAGAGCTGATACATGACTCTGGTGGTAGTGTGAGATGGCGAACATTGACATAACTGCGACAAGAACACAGAGCTGACGGTCGTGTGAGATGGCGAACAATGACATATCTGAGACAAGAACACAGAGCTGACGGTCGTGTGAGATGGCGAACAATGACATATCTGAGACAAGAACACAGAGCTGATGGTCGTGTGAGATGTAGAACAATGACATACATGAGACAAGAACACAGATCTGATAAACGACTCTGGTGGTCGTGTGAGATGGCGAATAATGGCGGTCGACGCTTATCGGCATGTTTCGTGATGGTGATGATGATTTCATTGTTTCTTGTAATTACAGAATTAGTTTTTATGCACACATTATTTGTTGGTTGGTTAGTTGCTTGCTTGCTTGCTAGGTTGGTTGGTTGATTGGTTAATTGGTTGATTGATTGGCTGACTGGCTGGATGATGGGTTGGTTGATTGGTTGGTTGGTTGGTTAGCTGTTTATTTACTTGCGTGTTTGGTTCGTTGGTTGGTTCGTGGGTTGTTTCTTTGTTTGGTTGGCTGGCTGGTTGGCTTGCTTTCTTCCCTATCAGGCTGGTTTATTAGTTTGTTGGTTGGTTGGATTGTTGGTTGCATGCTAGTTTCGTTGGTTGGCTCGTTGGTTGGTTGTATAGTGGTTGGTTAGCTGCTTCTTCTCTTTCTGCTGTTTCTTCTGTTGCTGTTGTTTCTTCTGTTGCGTTTCTTGTGTTGCTACTGGTTCTTCTGTTGTTGCTGTTTCTTATGTTGCTGCTACTTATGTTGTTGTTTCTTATGTTGCTGTTGATTCTTCATTTGCTGTTACTTCTTCAGTTGCAGTTATTTCTTGTGTTGCTACTTTCTTAGTCAGATATGTCTGAGCTACCGTATGACAGGATACGGTACTACCTGCTTTCAGTTAATGCCGAATGTCTATTAAAACTACAAGGTGCCAGTCAAGTCATATCGCGCAAACAATTGCCTGTGTCTTCCTTCTTCAAAAACAATATAAACAACACAAACTACATTACAATACCACATCACAGAGAGATGTGGAACGTGAGGCTCGTCAATGTCTCAGGTACCCCCCCCCCCCCCTTCCCCATAATAAATAGTGTTGTTTAGTCTTTTCTTTTCTTCTTCTTCTCAACATCATCATCATCAAAATCATCATCATCATCATCATCATCATCATCATCATCATCATCATCATCATCAAGTTCCCTGCCAGCTGACGTAGGCGTTCATGTCTCTCCACAGATCGCGGACTTTGGTGATGATATTCCTCCACGTACTGTTGCAGTCTATCCAGAAACATTTCTCTTGGTCTGCCTCTGCTTCTCTTCACCTTGATATTTCCATTTGCCTCAATGTCTATTGCCTCTCATCTCATCACATGGTCAAAGAAAGCGCTTGTTTTAAAGTCTTTCTTCTTCTATCATATGCTTGCTTGCTTGAGTTCACTGGCTGTGAACTCCAGTGTGAAGTCCTGTATGTTGGAGGAAACCATCTTGTTGTCCAACATCAGTGTGATGTCATACCGGACTGAGGTTTGCGTAAGTAATCGTTGGCCCATATCTGGCTTATTGGTGTGCAGAATGGTGGTTCCTCTCCGTGCAGGAAGATACTCTCCGACTTCGGAAGAATCAGCGATCCTACTACGTTAGCCAGGACCTCGAAGGGACCTGTTGCTCAGGACGCACGACTAGAACGTGTCAGTAGGTAACACCTGGCCCTGGTGCCTTGGAACAACCTCTGCGGTACTTCTATCATAAGATTTAGAGGTAAATAATAGTGGTATTTAGTCTTTCTCTTCTATCATAAGATATATAGGTGAATAAGGGTGGTACCCTTGTAATGTGTGTGTATATATATATATATATATATATATATATATATATATATATATATATATATATATATATATAAATATATATATATATATATATATATATATATATATATATACACTAGCTGACCCGGCCCGGCTTCGCCCAGACCCTGGTGGGGAGCATCTCATTTAATTCATATAAGTAGTCATATAAGTTCTCGTTCCCGTTACCGACTATCTGTCTGTCTGTCTGTCTGTCTGTCTATCTGTCTGTCTGTCTGTCTGACCCGGCCCGTCTTCGCCCAGACCCTGATGGGGAGAATCTCATTTAATTCATATAAGTAGTCATATAAGTTCCCGACTGTCTGTCTGTCTGTCTGTCTGTCTGTCTGTCTGTCTGTCTGTCTGTCTGTCTGTCTGTCTGTCTATCTATCTATCTATCTATCTGTCTGTCTGTCTGACCCGGCCCATCCCATGGTGGAGAGCATCTCATTTAAATTATATAAGTAGTCATATAAGATCCCGTTCCCGACTATCTGTCTGACTGTCTGTCTGTCTTGGGTAAATGGAGGAGGGAGGAGGAAGAGGGAGGTGGAGGAGGGAAGAGGGGGGAGGAGGAGGGAGGAGACAGGAGGAGTAGGGAGGAATAGGAGGGAGGAGGAGGGATTAGGAGGAGGAGGGATTAGGAGGAGGAGGGAGGAGTAGTGTGGAGGAGGAGGCGAGGAGGAAGAGGGAGGAGGAGGGAGAAGGAGGGAGGAGGAGAACGCAGGAGGAGAAGGGAGCAGGAGGAGGAGAGGGAGGAAAAGGGAGGCGGAGGGAGAAGGAAGAGGGAGGAGGAAGAGGGAGAATGAGGAGGGAGAAGGAGGAGAAGGAGGGGAGGAGGAGGAGGAGGGAGGCGGAGAGAGGAGGAGGAGGGAGGAAGAGGGAGGAGGAGGAATGTGAAGGGAGGAGGAGGGAGCAGGTAGAGGGAGGAGGAGGGAGGAGAGGAGGTAGATGGAGGAGGAGGAGGGAGGAGGCGGAGAGGGAGGAGGGGGAGGAGGGAGGAGGAGGAGGAGGGAGGAGGAGTGATGAGGAGGAGGGAGGAGGAGAGAGGAGGAGGAGGGAGGAGGAGGAAGGAGGAGGAAGAGGGAGGAGGAGGAATGTGAAGGGAGGAGGAGGGAGGAGGTAGAGGGAGGAGGAGGGAGGAGTGAGGAGGAGGAGAGGGAGGAGGAGGGGGAGGAGGAGGAGGGAGGAAGAAGGAGGAGGAGGGATGAGGAGGAGGAGGGAGGAGGAGGAAGGGAGGAGGAGGAATGTGAAGGGAGGAGGAGGTAGAGGGAGGAGGAGGAGGGAGGAGGAGAAGGGAGGAGGAGGGATGAGGAGGAGGAAGAGGGAGGAGGAGGGAGGAGGTAGAGGGAGGAGGAGGAGGAGGAGTGAGGAGGAGGGAGGAAGAAGGAGGAGGAGGGAGAAGGAGGGATGAGGAGGAGGAGGGAGGAGGAGGAAGAGGGAGGAGGGGGAATGTGAAGGGAGGAGGAGGGATAGGGAGGAGGGGAAGAGGAAGAGGGTAGGAGGAAGAGTGGAGAGGAGGAGGGAGGATGTAGAGGGAGGAGGAGGGAGGAAAAGGGAGGAGGGAGGAGGAGAGAGGAGGTAGGAGGAGGAGGAAGAGGGAGGAGGAGGGAGGAGAAGGAAGGAGGAGGAAGAAGGAGGAGGAAGAGGGAGGAGGAGGATGGAGGAGGGAGAGGGAGGAGGAGGAAGGAGGAAGAGGGAGGAGGAGGATGGAGGAGGGAGAGGGAGGAGGGAAAGAGGAAGAGGGTAGGAGGAGGAGGGGAGAAGGAGGGAGAAGGAGGAGGAGGGAGGAGGAGGGGATAGGAGGAGGGAGGAGGCAGAGGGAGAAGAAGGAAGGAGGAGGAGTAAGGAGGGAGAGGAAGGAGGGAGAATGAGGAGGGGAGGAAGGAAAGGGAGGTGGAAGAGGAAGAGGAGGGAGGAGGAAAGAGGTAGGGGGAGGTGGAGGTAGAGGGAGGAGGAGGAGGAAGGAAAGGGAGGAGGAAGAGGAGGAGGAGGGTGGAGGGAGGAGGAGGAGGTAGAGGGAGGAGGAGGGAGGAGGTAGGAGGAGGAGGAAGAGGGAAGAGGGAGAAGAAGGGAGAAGGAGGAGTGAGGATGATGAGGGAGAAGGAGGCAGGAGGAGGAGGAGGGAGGCAGGAGGAGGAGGAGGGATAATGAGGGAGAGGGAGGAGAAGGGAAGATGAGGGAGGAGGGGGAGGAGGCGGATGGAGTAGGAGGGAGGAGGATGGAGGAGGAGGGGAGAGGAAGAGGGAGAAGAAAGAGGGAGAAGGAGGAGGGAGTCGGGAGAGGGATGAGAGGGAGGAAGAAGAGAGGAGGAGAGAGTTCGCCATTCGGAATTCATACTCGTCTAGTTCTTCCCTTCTACACGACTGTAGATAACTTCCTTACACATAAAAAGATGAATTGTTATTGATATTGCCGTGGCATGGAGGAATATCAGCAGCAGAGTTGATCCAAAAAACCAAAGACTGAGATCTACGGAGAGCCATGAACGCCTACGCCAGCCGGCACGGCACTTGATGATGATGATTGCCGTGTGACGATTCTGTGTAGTCACGTCATTTTCTTCCCTTTCCCTAGCGTTTTGGTTCGGGGATTCTTTCATCATCATCATCATATATTTACGTACGTATTTAGTGAGGGGGAGGAGGGAGGAGGAGGAAGAAGAAAAAAAAACTATGACAGTTGACAGCTCTGGAATGAAAGGAAGGCGTGTAGAAAATTTCATCTCAATCGGATAGGCCGTTCGCGAACAAATAAAGGACATACATATTTACATACATACATATATATACACATACACTTTGTTTTATAGATATAGATATATATATATAATATATCATCATCATCAAGTGCCGTGCCGGCTGGCGTAGGCGTTCATGGCTCTCCATAAATCTCGGTCTTTGGTTTTCTGGATCAGATCTGCTGCTGATATTCCTCCATGCCACCGTCTTAATCCATCCAGCATAATTTCTCTTGGTCTGCCTCTGCCTCTCTTCCCCTCGATCTTTCCACTTGTTACAATGTTCTCCAATGCTTCTCTTCTCATCATGTGACCGAAGAAAGATGTTAGTCTCTGTCTTATTGTTGTATATAATGTTCTAGTTTCATTAGCCTGTTTCAGGCAGTCGTCGTTAGTTACTCTGGCAGTCCAAGGAATTCGCAACATTCGTCTCAGTAACCACATCTCTGTTGCTTCTAATTTTTTCTTCTTACTTTGTTCATTTACATTCCAAGATTCACTGCCACACAGAAAATCTGGTTCTACATAGCATTTCAGCACTCTCTTTCTTACATTCAGTGATAGTGACTTATTGCATAAGATACTCTTCATTTTCTGAAATGCGGCCTTTGCTTGCTCTATTCTGCTCCTAATCTCTGTTGTACATCTTCCATCTGATGTTATAAATGTCCCTAGGTATCTAAAATTATCCTCTTGGTTAAGAATTTTTCCTTCTATTTCTATGTCACATTTTGGTGTCACCATTTTCTTTGATATTACCAATGTTACTGTTTTCTTGATATTCAAGGAGAGTCCTTTCCTTGCACTATCTGTTACTACAATGTCTAATAATTGTTGTAGGTCTGTTTGAATTATCCGCCACCAATACTGTGTCATCTGCATAGCGTATATTATTTATATTATAACCTCCAACTAGTATTCCTGGCATCTCTTTGATCTCTCTCATTATTACTTCGCTATACAGGGAGAAAAGATCTGGTGACAAGACACACCCTTGTCGTACTCCTAGCGTTATCTGTTCGTAACTACCCTCTTTATTTCCCATTTTAATTGCTACTACTTGGTTCCAGTAAACATTATTTATTATTCTTAAATCTTTTCCATCAATGTTATCTTCCAACATTTTAATCAGTTCAACATGTTTTACTTTATCAAATGCCTTAGTATAATCTATGAAGCACAAATATATGTCTCTCTGTTTCTCATTTGACCTTTCTATTAGTGTCCGTAATGTATAAATTGCATTGTTTGTGCCCTTTCCTTCCACAAATCCGTACTGTTCTTCACTAATTTCCATTTTCATTTTCGTTTTGGTTCCTCTCATTATGATTCTGAGTAGAGGCTTAGTGATATGGTTTATGAGGTTAATTGTACGAAAATCTTCACAATCAATTGCTCCTGGTCTTTTTGGTATAGCTGTAAATACAGATTTCAGCATATCAGTGGGTAAATATCCACTGCTGTAAATATCATTCAACATTTTGGTTTATATATCTACTCCAAATTCTCCCAATATTTCTAATTCTTCTATTGTGATTTCATCTGGCCCAACTGTTTTTCCTTTCTTCATACGTTTCATAGCATCAGCGACTTCTTCTTTCAGAATAGGTGGAACTTCCAAGTTACTATCTTCTGTTAATTCTTCCCTTTCTCCATCATATAATTCTCTTATATACTCATTCCACCTCTTCATTATAGCACCTTCCTCTAATAATATCTTTCCTGTTTTTGATTTCAAACACCCTGTATTTATTCTTATTTTTCTTCCTGTATGCTCACTGATTTGTCTGTGCATATTTTTTGCATCTTTAATGAAATTTAATTCAATTGGTTTGCATTGCTCGTTTAACCAACTTTCTTTAGCCTTCCCACATTTATCTTTTATTTCTTTATTTATCTTAGCGCATTCTTGTTTGTCATTTTTACTCTGTTTTCTTGTGTCCATCATTTTAAGATTTCTTCATTCATCCGTTTTTTCTTAGCTATTTTGCCTCTCTCCGGTAATACTTCTTTGCTAGTTTGATGAATGGGGTCCCTTGACATTTCCCATTGCTCATTTATACTCTGTATTTTAGCTATTGCATTGTACCTATTTTTCACAGTCACTCTGTATTGTTCTTGAATTTCTTTATCTACTTTCAGAACCTCTTTATTAAGTCTCATGTTCTTAACCATTTTTTCCCTCTCTTTAATCTTACTTTTATTTGTCCACATAGTGGTACATGATCACTATTACATTCAGCACCAGGCATTGTTTTTACATTAATTAAAGCATTTCTAAATCTTTTATTAATTAGTATGTAGTCAATTTGGTTGCGTATTTTCTTATCAGGGCTTTTCCATGTGCATAGTCGTCTTTTATGGTGTTTAAACCATGTGTTTCCAATTATCATATCATTGATATTTGCCCATTCTATTAGCTTTTCCCATCTTTCATTTCTTGTACCTAAACCATAATTCCCCACTACATCCTCCATTTTTCCCTTTCCTACTTTTGCATTAAAATCACCAAGTATTATTTTTATTTCTTGTGATCCAATTTGAGCCATTACCATTTCTATTTCGTTGTAAAAGTGTTGTATTTCTTCATCACTACTGCTTGTTGTTGGTGCATATACTTGTATAATATTTATATCTATTGGTTTGCCTTTGATTTTTACCATAATAACTCTATCTGAAATACACCAGTATCCATTAATTGACTTGGCTGTTTTTTCGTTAAATATTATTCATACACCTTTTTCATGTGTATCCCCTCCAGAATAAATTATTGTGTGATTATCAGCTATAATTTTGCCCGATCCTTTCCATCTCATCTCACTAACGCCTAGTATATTCATGTTCATGCTATCCATCTCTCTTAGAACATTGGTTAACTTTCCTAGCTCATTTAATGTCCTACCATTCCATGTTCCTACTCTACATTCATTTATTTTAGCTATGAATTAGCCATCTGTAGCTGGATGACGGTCTGGTGTCATATGTGGCTCATGACTGTCCCTACCGGACGAGGATGTCCTAAGGCAGCAATTAACGTCGTTCACTAACTCTGATATATGTTTTGCCATGAAGTCTTGGGAAGATAATGTGGGGGTTTCCCCTTGCCTTCCACATCCACATGGTGGTCTATTTACCTCTGCCTTTGACAGCCATTTCCGACTGTAAGGACAAGTATATATATATATATATATATATATATATATATATATATATATATATATATATATATATATATATATATATATATTGAATTAATGGTCACAATTAGAACTACTATTTTTACTATTTTATTAAACTAGTGGTTAGTAGACGGTCTCCCTGGCGAAGGAGTTAAGGACGCTGTTTGTAATCCCGTATACTCACGTACAAAACAGAGCTGCACGACATTCGGCAGCAGATCATGTTGCGTTGGTTTCTTACGGAATGGTATGTGAGCCGGTCGTTCAAAAAACAATGGCAAACTACAGAATGTAAAATTTGCCAAGACATCAAAAGCAGCTGAAAAATGCTGGTGTTGGCTGCAATGTCCTGTAAATAGGATATGCCCAAAAAAAAGTAGTTAGTAAGTTAGTGGTAGCGGGGTAGGGGTATCCCCTATCAAAGGAGAATTAAGGCGCCTCCTTCCCTCCGCTAGCCTACGGGACACCCTTGGGCAAGGTGGAGTACCCGTTTAGCCCCCCGATCAGGGTTACGTGAAGCCATGGGTGCAGGTGGTGGATGAAGATGAGAGCAGCCAACAGATAGTTGTAGGTTATGGTCTCCACCTTCACGACGGTAGGCAGAGGATCTCTATTTTGAGGAGACAATGGCTACGGTCACTGACCAGTATGGTCACTGCTAGGAAGGAAAGCAATGGCAAACTACCTTCTTTACAGATGCCAAGAAAATCATGTTGTGTGAAATCATCGATAATCAGAGAAACGGCGTAAATGGGTGCTCCATAGGAGCAGCCTCGCCCGGTAGAGATAGTCATGCGCACCAGGTGACTCCAGACCGTCAACATGCTACTAGATGCAACAGATTAATATCATTGAAAGTAGGAACTTGGAACGTTAGAACAATGAATGCAGATGGAAAATTAGAAAACATCAAAAAAGAAATGGGGAGAGAGAAGATTAACATATTAGGAGTATCGGAAACGAGATGGAAAGGAGCAGGGATAAGGACAGGAGAGGATTGTAAGATTATTTATTCTGGGGGAGAACAGCAGCAAAGAGGTGTAGCCATTATATTAGATAAGCAAACATCAAATTCTGTCAAAGGATATCATGCTGTGTCAGACAGAGTCCTATTAGTAAAAAAAAATTCAAGTATATGCCCCAACAAGTGAAAGCAGTGAAGAAAGCATAGAGGAATTTTATAACGACGTGGAGTCTGCTTTGAAGAACTGCAAAAAATCAGAAATAAATATCATAATGGGTGATTTCAACGGAAAAATAGGACAGCAAGGCGATGGATGCAGTGTAGGCAACCATGGTTTGGGAGAGAGAAATGAAAGAGGATACAGACTTGTAGAATGGGCAAAAGAACAAGAAATGGTTGTAGGAAACACCTTGTTTAAACAGCATCCTAGAAGATTATGGACATGGAGGAGTCCAGACAGCAGGATTAAAAACCAGATAGATTACATCCTGATTAGCAAAAGGTTTCGAAATGCGTTAACAGTCGTAAAAACAGTTCCAAATGCAGACTGTTACAGTGATCACAGATTAATTACAGGCACATTGAGGGTAAAGTTACAGAAAGTCAAGTATACAGCAGGAAACCCTAAATATGACTTGTGCAAATTGAAAACTGACAAAGAAATACAAGATAATTTTAACATAGAAGTAAAGAACAAATTTGATATATTGTCTGATCTAGAGATCCTGTTTCAAGATGTAGATGATCAATGGGAAACGATGAAGAATTCAATCAGTTTCGCAGCAGAAAAAACTATTCCAAAAGTAAAGAAAGTGGGCCGTAAGACATGGATGACTGAAGAAATTTTACAACTAATGGAAACAAGAAGACAGAACAAAAATAATCCTGCCAAATATGAAGAAATTCACAGAAAAGTGAGAACCTTATGTAAGGAGGCAAAAGAAACATGGCTTGAGAAAAATTGCAGAGAAATTGAAAAACAACACAACAGTAACAATGCGAAACTAATGCACAAAAGAATTCAGGAGCTTACTAATCAAAGAACACGTACATCAGCAGGCTGCCTAAAGACTAAAGATGGAAGAGGCATAATAGAAAAAGATCAGATCTTACATGAATGGTCAGATTATGTGAAAAACCTTTATGACGATAACAGAGACGAACAGTATGATGTCCAAAATAATAATGAAGGACCAGCAATTTTAAAGATGGAGGTTCAGAATGCGCTGAACCATATGAAATCTGGCAAAACCCCCGGTCCAGACAGCGTCACAACAGAATTGATTAATGCTTTAGAAGAATATGGAATAGATAAAGTTACCAGTCTGCTTAATACAATATATGATACTGGAAATATACCTCAGGAGTTATGTAATTCTGTATTTATTGCAATCCCAAAGAAATCAGGAGCCTTGCAATGTGATCAACATCGAACAATTAGTATAATGAGTCACATCACGAAGATTTTGCTAAGAATTATCATGCAAAGAGTTAGGAGGAAAATACAACCTGAAATAGGAGAAGAACAATGTGGGTTTGTGGAAGGCAAGGGTACAGTAAATGCTGTGTATATACTGAGAAACATAATCGAACGTTCTATAGAAGTAAACAAAGATCTACACCTTTGCTTTATTGACTACACAAAGGCTTTTGATAAAGTGAGACATGTCAACATGATAAGGATGCTTGAAGATCTACAAATTGATGGAAACAAATCTTAGACTTGTAAAAAACATATATTGGAAACAACAAGCTGCCATAAGAGTTGATAATGAAGTAAGCCAATATCAGCCTATTAAAAGGGGTGTGAGACAGGGAAGTGTAATGTCTCCAGATCTGTTTTCCCTGTACAGTGAAAGTATTTTCAGAAATATTGAAGATATGGAAGGAATCAACATTGGGGGACGATGCATCAATAACATTAGATATGCAGATGATACAGTCTTGATTGCAAACAATGAACAGGACCTGCAAAATGTAGTAGATGCGATTGTTACACACAGTGAACAACGACGGTTAGAATTAAATTGTAAAAAGTCACAGATTATGGTCGTCACTAAGAAGGACGTAATACCACAATGTAATATACAAGTAAATGGGAATATTCTTCAACAAGTTAGTAGGTACAATTATCTCGGAACAGTAATAACATCTGATGGGAGATGCCTTGAAGAGATTAGAACAAGAATCGTCATGGCAAAAGTAGCCTTTAGCAAGATGAAAAACATATTGACCAATAAAAAGATGTCAATTGAAACGAGAAAAAGAGTGTTGAGATGCTACATTGAACCTGTACTTTTATATGGATGTGAAGCGTGGACAATGAGCAGTCAGGCTGAAAAACATCTGATGGCTGTAGAGATGTGGTTTCTGAGGAAAATGCAACGAATACCATGGACAGCCAGAAAGACCAATGAACAAGTCCTTCAAGAAACAAATGAAGATCGTAAATTGATTAGAAAAATTAGACGTAGACAGTCAAAGTTTTTTGGGCATGTTATGAGAAGAAATGGATTGGAGAATTTGGTGACAACTGGTAAGATCGAGGGGAACAGACCAAGGGGAAGACCTAGAAGCAAGTACCTGGATGGCTTGGCCTTGTGGCATGGTCGAGACAGAAACACGGAGCTGATCCACGACTCTGGTGATCGAGTGAGATGGCAGAACATGACCGCCCACGCTTACCGGCATGGCACATGATGGATGGAGTAAGTTAGTATGTGAACTTACGATGTGTGCTGTGCTGAACCATTGGAAACATGTAGGTAGACTATTAGTATTTGTTTATAAATTAGAGAGGACATAAGTGAATGTTATTGATTATCCAATTCATAATACTAATAATAGTAAAAAAAATATTTAAAAAATAAAATACGAATCAAACAGTTTACTGAGTTATGGATTATGATTGAATTGATCATTGATTGATACGACTACGATAGTTACAATTGTTTATTGTTAGCTTGTTACCTGATTGGCTTTATTGAATTGTTTCTTTAATCCCGCTAGCGACATTATAAAGGTTTATTTATGATAGTTTTTCAAACCATGAAACTGATCGAGGTAGCTTTTATGCCGAACAACATCAATAATCCACCCCCGTCTCCTACCTCTGGTATTTACTATTACCGTATTGTGTCATTCATTCTATTAGCCTTCATGATACCAGTGATTAACGGGGACTTAAACAGATCATAAATGTCTTTGTTACTTCTTCTTTTCCACTCTCCACTTTGTGTATCACTAATAGGCCCAAAGATGCGTCTTAAGACTTTGTTTTCAATAGTTTGTAACAAGGTTTCGTCTCCTTTAGTTGTACTCCAGGTTTCAGAGCCATACAGGACAAATAGTCTTATCAGTGTTTTGTATATTGTGATCTTGATGTTACGAGATAGCGCAATTGATTTTAGCAGATGTTGTAGTGCATAGTATATTTTATTTCCAGAGTTGATTCTAGCTTGCATTTCTTCTCTTATTATGCTTGAGCAGTTGAAGATTGTACCCAGGTATTTGAATGTTTCCGTTCTGTTAATGGTTGTAACATGTCTGGGTTCATCAACAATGGGATGATTGCCTGGAGCGAAAGTGCCAGTACATAATCAAGTGACCGGGCCTCAGAAATAAGGCTGGGTGTTATGTCCCAGGAAAAGGGCAAATAAGAGGGCAGGCGGGGAAAGTTGGAGAAAGTGGGTTTAAGGGGGGAGTCGAGGAGGTTTCAGCCCGCTAGTGTGGTTGGGAGAGAGAGAGCTTAGGCTGGCGAGGGGTGTTGTGGGAAGTGAGGGGACTGGATAGGCAGTTGAAGCCTAGAGCTAGAGAGGGTCGGATAGTTAGTGGAGGCTGGACCCAGAGTGGTTTGGATCGAGTGAGTTCGGGCCGGGAGAGTGGCTGGTTAACTGTTGTGGTGGATTGGAGTAAAAAGGCCTTGAGAAGGCAGTGTTATTTTAGTGTTAGGTTGTGATGAGGATATATTCTGGAATTGCTGTTATTGGATTTATCTATGTTACTTGTGTCCGTGTTCATTCATTATTAAAGGGATAATATGTGCACAAACTCAATTTTGTTCACTGACTGGTGGATGTGTCCTGCAGTGGTGACTTGTGGTGTGAGACAGGTGGCTAGCTCAGCTTCCACTTTGCAGTGATATAGAAGGAGCATCAGGATCTAGACAACGACCAATCTCATTCTGTTGCAAAAGTGATTGTGACAATGGTCATATTATCTATTTGCATGTGGCCAGAGTTTTTAACCGTACCTTCTCTTGAAACTATCATATATTCTGTCTTATCTTGGTTGATAATCAGCTCCATTTGTTGAGCTTTTTCCTTTAAGTGAGTCAATATTTCCAATGTCTTTTGTTCATTTTCCCCTATAATATCTATATCATCTGCATAACCAAGCAGTATGGATGTTCCTCCAATAGCACATGCCTCCTTTAACTTCCTTACAACTTTCATTAGAGCCAGAGAGAAAAGGAGCGGCGATAGTGCATCACACTGATTCAAGCCAGATGTTATTTGGCAAGGGTCTGATTTCCTGCCTTTATATGTTATTATATTTTAAGTATCTTCCAAGCATAGTCTGGTCGTGTTGATTAATTTCCTTGGTATTCCAAATTCCTGCATAGCATTCCGTAGACTATTCCTATGGACACTATCATAAGCCTTTTTAAAATCCACAAAAATGTTATGGAGATCTCTTTTATATTCCCAACTTTTCTCGGCTATTTGTCGTAAGATAAATATCTGATCTTTTGTTGATATGTTTTGTCCGAAACCCGCCTGGTAGTCACCTAATATGTTTCTGAATATGGTTTTAGTCTATTTAGTAATACAGCGGATAGTATCTTATATATTATGGAGAGGAATGATATTCGTCTATAATTTTCACATTGGAACTTGTCACCTTTCGTAAAGACAGGTATCAATAATGACTCTTTCCAGTCATGGGGTAATTCTTCTGTTCTCTAGATTTTTATTATTAGTTCGTACAGCTTTAGATGTAATGCATGACCGCCTGCCTTTATAAATTCAGCAGCAATTCCTTCAGCCCCAGTTGCCTTATTGTTTTTAAGTCGTGTTATTACATATAAGATTTCTTCATGTGCAGGTTCTTCAATTTGTGGTTCACACGTTAGAACCGCTTCCTGTGGGAAAGTATTACTTGGAGCTTCACAATTTAGTAATTCAACAACGTATTCTTTCCATGTGTTACACATTTGCTTATTGGTATTTATCATAATCCCATTTTTGTCTTTTAAACCATATGTATTGTGTTGGTGCCCTCGTTTCATTGACTTCAGTTCATTAAAAAAACTTTCTGGATTCTTTTTTCTGGTGATTAGTTTCTTTCACGAGATCGCCATGAGTTAACCAGATAATGATAATACAGAAAGTTTGCTTAGCGCATATTATCTAGGCCACAACAGTTGTACAAAATACAGATAGAACCCGTCAGATCCTAGTTACAATCAGATATCAGACAATCCCAGGTCGGGCAAAAATAACAGCTGCAGATGTGTAGGGGAAGTGAGTGAGATTAATCTATACACCGCTTTGACAGTTCATAAACAGGTCGGATTCAAGCGGAAGTACTCAGCTCGGGAGAAAACAGTCCGTCTGTCATTTAGAGTTCCGGACATCAAGCGAAATGGCGGCTGGGGTTGTCACCACTCGACAGAAGAGTGGCGGTTTGTTGTGGAAACCCGTTGTTGGGAGCATACAGGAACTCGCTAGCTTGTTGTGGGAGTCAAAACAAGTGATGACAATTCTGACATTGATTGAGCCAGGGAAGATAGATTCCTGACAAGGGATGATCTGCCCAAAATAACACCTGTGTGGACATAAAGAATACCGTCACGTGACCAATTTTAGGCGTTTGCCAAAAACCTGATTTTGGGGACAATTAGAGTTGACCAAAATATGGATTAGGATTGACGTGTTTTGTGGGAGAGCTCTACAGTGTTAGATTAATTTAAAATTAACTAACATGTGTCGTTATGGCAAAGTGTAGCAGCCATCCAGGAATGAGGCGGGTTTTGCCTAAGGTAGTTAATATAGTCTATTTAGGCCTAATTAATATAGGCAGTAGTCTTGTTAAAACTAGAGTGTGATGATTAGCACTGTTAGTTGAAAACTAGTTAGAGTAGTGAAGTGATAATTGGCTCTGCTAGGGTTAATAGGATAGCGGGGTGATAACTGGAGAGATTTAAGATGGGTTGGGAGATGGGGAAAGTGCTCAATGGGGAGGGATCTTTCAGTGGGTTGCCCACTGAAGTTTTGCGCTCTGTTATTGGTCTTTCCTTGTCATTGCCTGATTCGGACGTAGGTGAGGAGCTAATATTCTCTATGACTGAGTTAGTTGGCTGTAAAATAACTGAGCAAGGCAATAGGCTTACACTCAGCCGGTAGGATCAGTGACTAGTACTATCACCAGATGTCTTGTTTCTCTCAGAGGTTCCCTACCAGTTACGAGGAAGTTCAACACTGGGTTTGATGAAGTGCAACTTCAAGTAGACATAACACCAGTTGGACACTCAAATGGTTCTTACTAAAAAGGAATAACGTCCGAGAAGAAAGATGGTATTATGTTTACGCTGGACTCATAATCAGGAAGGTTCACCTAAGATGGGTGATGATTGTGAATGCAACACACAGCATAAGAACATTGGTAACTAAACAAGAACATTGAAATATAATAGTCACATGGTGTGATATATTCTAGTGAAATAGTACCAAAGACAGGATACGTTAAACTAGATAGACACTAGTTAGGATCAAGTATATTAACAATAACAGTGATACCTAAGTACACACAACAAAGGATTCGTACAATTTTTAGGACCGATAGGAACTTATGTGTGGTGTACAGCCGGTCCAGGATCAGCTGTAGATTACAAACAGTATCTATTTCGGATGATCAGGAAGATGGATTACCAGGTAGCTACAGATGACAGTCGATGTCCGGCAGGAGAGATACAGTACCGGGTGAGATGGACTTGTTCTGACTTAACGTGCTGTGGTGTGTCCTTGCAAGGATGAACTGACTATGTTATTATCTGAAGGTCCGATCCTACACACATTATAGAACACATCACACATTTTCTCCACATACACGTCTCATATACGTTACAATTTTCTTTTAATAAATTAATCTTTATTAATTTTTAGAAGCAAGAGTTGTTGAGTATGTTGCGTTGGGGAAGTATGGGAGGGGGCATAGTGCGACAGTGAGAGAGAGAGAGAGAGAGAGAGAGAGAGAGAGAGAGAGAGAGAGAGAGAGAGAGAGAGAGAGAGAGAGAGAGAGAGAGAGAGGAAAGGGTGTCCACGGGCTGTAGAGTGTGTTGGACGGAAGCTGGTGGATTCTCCAGGTTATTAGAAAGGGAGTAAAATATAATGTGGGTGTTGATTCTCCTCACTCCAGGGACGACACTTTAAAGGAAGACGCGACAGTTTCCATATCTTTGATTATATTGGTCATATATTCTCGCTTATGCTGCCGAACTATTTTTGTAGCCTCTTTTCATTCAGTTCTATATTGCTCTTCATTTTGGATGTTGTTGATGTCATTTAACCACAACTGTCTGACATTCTTTTTCTAATGACTGCTTCTTCACATTTTTGATTGAGCCATCAGTTCTTTCCATGCGTGGTTAACACACCTGTAAATGTAGCATGCACATTTGATGAAAGATGAGAGATTGAAAGGGCCGAATGTAAGACGGGCCTGCGTGCCGAATTTGTTACCCTTAAAAAATAAAGTTCGTTCGTTCGTTCGTTCGTTCAGTGCGTTTCTGCTGCGTAGCGCATTTCTCGCAAGACGACATACTCCATCATAAGCAACTGTAACAAAACCGAAGCGGGCATCAGATGGGCCAACACACTCCCAACTTTGATCTAACCCTCTCACGTGGCTTTACCATATCTTCGCGTGTGTTTGTAGAGTTCTACTCGTCGATGACGAGCTATGACAGTTCTCTAGGTTTTCGAGAGTCTATATCGGGAGTTTAGTGAACTTCACTGATCCCGAGAAAGAGAACGCAACTGTCTGAATGTGCATAGGAACTTCAGTAATTGAAAGTTGCACAGTAGGAAGGAATTTGAGAATCGTGAGCTGCCCTCACTTCTAGTAGGCAGTCTCGGAGGCCTTCGGCGGGTTCCGTAAATTAGTACTAATACTTCCGGACAAGACAAGGCGCCCCCCCCCCCCCCCCCCCCCCATTCGATAGCTGCACAGCGAAAGAAGTGGTTCTCTCTCAATCTGCATTCCAAGAATTATATCGGAAACTGGAGAATGCTCTGCAACCGTGGTCGGTTGGAAAATATCGTTTCGAAATCTGTTGGATATTTATTTTCTCAATTAAAGGACCCCCTTTATTGGCGAAGACTGAATGGAAGCTTTCACATCTACAGTTAGCCAAGGACCCAGACTGGGCTATCAATGCAACTCACTCCGAAGAAGCATTATGCGAAGCGTGCAGTACAATGTCAGATCACAACTGAAACTTAGATTACTGCCGGGTAATAACCTAGGACTTTCAGGTTAACAGTCAGCTCCCAGTCGTCGAGGATGGACGCTAAGTCTGTCACAAAGTCTTTTTTGTCTGAACAGTTCTGCACAGCTCTGACGAAGTAAATCCGCATCGGCCAATTGTGGTCCCTCTGATCGCATGCCTCGGACCAGACACTCTTATTATATCGCGCAATCCCAGATATCTTCTCCACTGTTATGATGATTTTCTTTAAGTGATTCAGTGAAGAAGGATAATATATCGCCAGTTCATCCCTTATTTGGACAGAAAGACGATATATCGCCATACAAGGATCATCACGTTATGTGTTTTGTTTCACGGTAATTTCCTCAATTTCAACTCTCAGTTGACGGAAATTTACATTAGAATCTACATCATCATGTACCATAACGATACGAGCGGGCGGTCATGTTTCGACATCACACACGATCAACAGAGTCATGGATCAGCTCTCTGTTCTTCTCGACCATGCTATCTGGCCAAGCCATCTAGATATTTACTTCTCTGCTTTCCTTCATGTTCTTTTCTCCACAATCATGCCAGTTGTGACTAAATTCTTTATTATATTTCTCCTCACAACGCACCCAAACAATTGTGACTGTCAACGTCTAATTTCTTTAATAAGTTTTCGATTTTCATTTGCTTCTTGTATGACCTATTCATCGGTTCTGCTATCTGTCCATGGTATTCTTTGCATTTTCTTCAGAAACCACATTTCCATTAGATTTGTTAAGTCTGTCTGCTACTAGATTAGAATGATAACACCACCATCAAACTCGCGCGTTGGGCAGGTTTTCACCCCAAGGGGCTCGAACCAGACCCCCCACGCGAGGTGCGAGCCTCTGTATTAGCTTTCTAATCCCGGATATACTACACATAGCGAGTACCAAACCCCTGCGGTAGTATCATTCAGATATATTATTCAGGAATCACACACACACACGCACGCACGCACGCACGTACGCACGAACGCACACACACACACACACACACACACACACACACACAGATCTAATTCACCGTAGTATCCGCCATTACATTTCAGTAACACACTTGCTACACGGAAGTTTATATATACGGTCTTTATTTTAACAGCGTGCTTATTTCCCCAGTGAACACGCGACTCGGAAGTTAATTGCTATGTAGCAAGCGTGAGCCAGCGAGGAGCGATATATGACTCCAAAATCTTGATGTTTATCTGAGCCGACGGCATGGTCTAGATGGTTAAACCACTTCACACTCGGCAGGTGTAGAAATTGAAGGGCTTGCATGTACAAACCCGGGTTATACATTCAATATTCTGGTCTGCCGTAGTGAGGTTGGGGCACCTTTTAGGTTCGCTAGTATTTCGTTTCCATTAGCACCCAATAAGGGGGTTGTGCAATCTCTATATATGTGGTTGAACCAACACCTCACGTCTCCTCGGAGGTTGGCAGGTTGTGTGCATAAAAATCCGGGTTGTTGTCATCCTCTGGGGAGGGGTGGGGATCACAAAGCCGACGTTTGCAATTTTTAAAAATGTTTTTATAAAAACTGCTACACTGAAGTGTCCCGAATAAAGTGGCAGTTTCATTCTAAAGATACAATCGGGTGCTATTGTCCCACACTGCAGGACATAGATCTTGTAATCCGTGTCCCCCACACAATTTAACAGCGTGCTTCACACGGCTTTCACACGGTCCTCCTACAGGCGATTCAAGCCATTCGACTGTGTTATTTTTCACACTCCGTGTGAAATACACGCTGTTAAATCCGTGAATGGGACACGGATTACAAGATCTATGTCCTCCATTAGGCTGTGGTGAAGGTTGGGGTGAAGGTTGTAGTAAATTCCAATTCGTTCACCAATGATGTAAACAGTGCGCGCCATTTACAGGGACAGACAGGGGTTAATCCACCCAAAATGGTGATACCGGCATGATACCTAATTAGAGATCCTTACATATACCAAGATGGAGACCCACGGGTGTGAATGACTGAAGCTAGGCTTAATAATGAGGTGTGGGCGTCCTTGCATCGGGCTCTATTGTTTTCGTCACAACGATTAACAAAGCGGGGTGAGGTGGTAGAAGAGTGTATTCTGCGAGATAGGCATCAGAAAGCCGTTTGAGGTCTGTGGACGCTGCACAACAGAAATACTGCTGAAACTAGTCCGAAAGTTTGAAAAGGACACCGACATCTAGCTAATGCCCTATAAAAAAATCCCTGGGTAGTCCCTATAGGCCCTGATGAAGAGGAGACAAATTAAACTTGTGAGCTAGACAACACCACTCCAGCCAAAATTGGTCACGCCGGAAACAGCGGGACAGAAAATGTCAAACGTGACGAAATATTTACAGCGTGGTCTATTTTGATGAATGAATACTCTCTGGGTGGAGAAAATCGCTTCAAAACTACTCGCGAAAATGGCGTGCTGCCCGGTTACTCTTTGCTCGCAATAGCAGCACTTGAGATGTCAAGTTTATTACTTTCGTGTAGAGCGCATTATTGAAATCCAGTGACGGATACTCCGGTGGAATAGGGGGCGGTTCTAAATTGTCCTGATCGCGTATAGAAGTCATCTCGAGGCTATAACGTTTACAAATTTTTCCCGCGCTTCGCCTCTTTCGGTTAAAAATAAGGGATTTTTTTTTTTTTGGGGGGGGGGGGGGTGGTGTCGTCTCTTCGTCCAGATCTGCTGGCAGCTTGCTTCGAATATCTTTTATTAACTGGTAAAATTTCGTTTCTTCAGCTGCAATTAATTTATACTCTATGTCCGTAATCCAACCATCATCCAGAGAATTTGAAAAAAGGTCAGATATGCTAGACAGCTTTCCCTCCGACTGCACTCTAATCGCATCGTGTTTCTTAGCTTTGGAAGTTAGTTTGCGGGATGCTAGCTTGCTCCCAGCGGACATGATCCCACAAGCTAGGGCAGCTATCTCGAGCCCAACAAATACAGAGGCGGCTATAATAGTGGTGAGAAGCCCAACACCACCTACCCCCATACCAAGGCTAGCCGCGAGCATCACACTGTCCACAGCGTCTAATGCATTAACGGCACGCCGATATTTTTTTTTTTTTTTTTTTGTACTGGGCAGCCCGTTTGTCCCTTTCATCTTCCAGAGACTTCCGAAAACGGGTAATCTCTTGAATGCGATACGTATTGCCGTCACTCGTCTCAAATGACGGGTAGAGAGACATTATTATTTGTGCAACAAACTTATCCCCACCTCTTCAACTGAGAGATTAAATGTTCAACGCGAACGGCGCTAAGCGACCCCGTAGTGAACAAAAGCCTTACAAAAGATCTAGCGGTATTAAAGGTGATTTCATCCACTTCAACCTCAGCGAGCTCTACTATAATGTCCGTCTCTGTCGCCTGGGCAGACCACGTCTCGTCGACCGAGGAAGTGATTACAAGAACAAAATGCCTGACGGCCGTCAACGCACTCCATTTAATAGAGACCACAGAAAGGGCTGTGACAGCCTCAGTCCGCTCCGGAGCTTCAATAGCTAGCTCGAGACAGATGGTTGTCTTTTTAGGAGGCTTGTCAAGCAAATCAAAGTTGGTTTAAAACTCAGTTGTGGCATTCAAGCAGTATCTAGTCTCCCGGGCTTTACCCTCAGCCACCAGGCAGGCCAGATAACTCACAAACGCCTTTCCCATGTTGGTTAGCTTGATAATTATCCCATCACCACCTCCACCACCACCTCTACCAATACCTCTGCCGCCAGTAATGGCTAGGATGATAGACGACATTAAGAGACCTATCGCTGTAAGAATGCTCGCTATAGTGATTCCCTGCTCTCGGAATAGAGTCCGCAGCTTCTCATCTAGTGTTGCGTTTTCATTGACCACCCGGTAAATGATTTCCCGGATCCGGCTGAATTGGGAGCGCAAGTCTTCGTGTAACTCAGAGACCTGTACTAAAATCCTTTTCTTAGCTTCTTCAATATCTGCAATCTTTTCCTCTTGAAAGTCTTTACTCTCCTCATTGGGTGCTATTAACATTTTCCTCCGCCGACTGTCGATCTCTTTATCTAGGTGTTCGATAATAACAAGGTAGTTGGTGAGCTTACATTTAATCTTCGTCACCGCTTTGTCAAGCACCATGACCCCCCGCAGTTCTCTCACTGGAGATAGGCCTTTCTCTCCTAGATACTTGTTTACTTGCGAAGTTCTTCACTTCCGGGCTCGACATGGCTCGTTCTAAGATATTGCCAATATTAGAAGCTATTTGTGGGACATACCAAATATCCGCACCACCTAGAGCAGCTTGTTCCTGCGCCAGAGCACTATCAGTCAGCTCGTTGACGGTGACAGCCTTTCGTGGTAGTTTGTACACAAACCCCAACTTTGAGGCTATTCAAAGCTAAAGGCATGCCATCTAATCGCGTAGTCTTTTCTTGCCCAACATAGAGCGCGTTCCTGTCACGCATCTCAATTGCTTTATAGTCTATGCCCGTTATGGGTCTCGCATCCCACTTCGACTCCACCCTGTTAAAGTAGTCATTAATGGCACCGATTTCTAGTTCCTTGTGTAAGTTGGAGGGCGGTTCCCTCTGTAACGCATCTGGCCACTCGGCATTAACAATGCGGGGATTATCGATATCAAAGTCGTCGATGAAGCCCGTCTCTTCCTCCCCCGTTTCGGGCGGACCCTCTTCGCCACCAAAATGGGGTAATTCAGCTCTATCCATATTAGATATTGCTACAAAGAAACAACAAATAATATTCATGTCTTCAAGTGCATGTGGTCGTAAGCTTACCCCTTCCATCGCCCCCGGGGGCCGCTCGACGTGAAAGGATTGCGGCAAACGATCATCGTGACCAACAATCCATCTACGATCGGCCCGAAGCAGCAGCTACTAGTTCGTTTCCCCAATCACGGTGCATACGATGTTATCGTGCCTGGCATTCAATATCGCCCTCAGCTCCGCTGATGTCAACCGGTTCGTGGTCCAGAACCTCGGCTGAGCGCTGCTTCAAAAGCTGACCGTCACGCTCTCGGGTAATGAAGTCGTCTCTCTTGTGGACAGTGATGTCTACAACGTCAACCTGGATCTTTGGAAGAGTCGATCGGAACGGGCGAGCACTATGTATCAAGGCATCGATACAAGCACCGGCATGAAAATGGCCAAGGTGCGTGTTAGCGCAGCGGATGCTCTCGTCCAGCCCACTCCCCCGGCAATGCGCCTGACGTGGCCATTGCGAAGACCTGCAAGAGCAGGTATTACATACCACTAGACTTTGACCTGCTTGAAACGCATGCGCCCCTCTACTAATCTGCTCTAAGTGATCGGCTGTAGATTGAGTTGACCTTTAACGCCGCTTCCCGCGGGATTCGCTGAACAGGCAAAGATCCGGCAATTCCATGTATTCCCTAGAAAACATATGTCTTGAGTATGAAGTAGTCACAGAACCTACTTTGGCCCGGCAAATTCGAAGCATGTATGAGAACCGTATGGTGGTGTTATACGAGCGGGTCCTATGGCATAGACATATGCCTCAGAAAAAGGAGGACTCGAAAGGGAACATCAATCTTAAACGCCCTGTAAGTCTTTGAAATCCATTCTCCTATTATGCGAGGATCCCGCCAACCACACAGATTTTGCACGCCAAACAGAGTTGTTTTATAACTCACAGATCACCAAAGTTGAAGTCATTGTGGAAGGACAAGCCAATCAGCTATTAGCGCACGGCTTAGCGCCACACTAGCTCTGGGACGAAGCGAGGAAATTTTTCGCCGGTGGCCTCAAAAGCCACCCTGAGACAGGCGCAGTCGCCAAAGAGATAGGATAGAAAAACAGGAAAGCAAATGAACATTGCATCTGAAAGTAATTACCTGAAACTTGACAGCCAAGATAAATACTATACAAGAAACGAATGGAAGGATCCTAACAGACATAACGATGTTTTTAATAGATGAAAATATACATTCACAAATAAATATGGTGAAGACTGCTTTAAGTACTACAGGGAAAGAGCCAGACCCTATATTAGTCGAGTGGCGATAACCAAATCCAAAAACGGAAAAACGGAACGGTTGTCATAACTTTATATCTGATTGTGTTGATACATTTTTTTTCCGTTGAATAATTAATCATATTGTATATTTTCCTTACCGTAAACGTCTTTATTCAATTAATATCATATTTCATTACAATCAATTTACAAATTAGCAACACACGTGCCTAAAACCAAAAATTCTAATCATATTTATGATAGGTTATCATATTGAATAAATATTAATATTCATAATATACAGCAGTTAAACAATAGAAATACTTACAATGATAAATGTCATAAACATTTTATCCAGACTCGAATACTTGACATTATGAAATAATTATCTAATCTAAGATGTTGACCTTCAGGCCATACCATGGCACATCTTCTATCTTACGTACATCCCATGTTTCTTGCATTAGGGGTGTCATAATGTAATTGCCTTTTCACCACTAATATTTTCTCTTATTCCTTTTCTTTTGGAGTGTAAAATTCTAAATTTTCTCTCATTTGATTCTCAGCTTCCGTTTGTATGTTTTTTTTTACCTCTTATTATTTAAAGTTATTTTTATTCATGTTTGCATTATTCGCCGTATTTGGCTTGATTTATTGGATACTGCTTGTGTGATAAATGTTTTTCCAAGTATATCTCTACATTGTAATGATATATTCCACAACAATCACATTTGTTAATCAAATTATGTCATCATCGTTAAGTGCCCTGCCAGCTGGCGTAGGCGTTCATGGCTCTCCACAGATCTCGGTCTTTGGTTTTCTGAATCAACTCTGCTGCTTATGTTCCTCCATGCCACCGTCTCAATCCATCCAGCATCATTTCTCTTGGTCTGCCTCTGCCTCTCTTCCCCTCGATCTGTCTAGTTGTGACGATGTTCTCCAATGTCTCTCTTCTCATCACATGACCGAAGTAAGATGTGTGTGTTTTTTTTTAAATAAAAAAGAGTCGCATTAAAATTCGACATGGTCGACTTCATTGCACCGGGTTTTATGCAATATGATTCGGTCTCTTTCCGAGGCGCGGAAAGCGTAGCACAAAGCACGAACTCTGTAGCTCTAGAACGACCCATAGGAATCTCCGAAAAATTTCACTAGTGAACCTAAAGACGCGGCCCGGAATCGAACCCACAACCTTCGGATCCCGCGTCAAACGGCTTGACCACTTCGCCACGGAGACTCTCTCTCTCTCTCTCTCTCTCTCTCTCTCTCTCTCTCTCTCTCTCTCTCTTTCTTATTGTTGTTTATAATGTTCTAGTTTCATTGGACTGTTTCAGACAGTCCTTGTTAGTTACTCTCACAGTCCAAGGAATTTGCAAACTTTCGTCTCAGGAACCATATCTCTGTTGTTTCAAACTTCTTCTTAATTGGTTCATTTACATTCCAAGATTCACTGGCATACAGCAAAACTGGTTCTACATAGCATTCCAGCACTCTCTTTCTTACATTCAGTGATAGTGACTTGCTGCATAAGATGGTCTTCATTTTCTGAAATGTGGCTTTTGCTTGCCCTATTCGGCTCTTAATCTCTGTTCCACATCTTCCATCTGATGTTATAAATGCCCCTAGGTATCTAAAATGTTCTACTTGGTTAAGAAACTTTCCTTCTATTTCTATGTCACATTTTGGTGTTACCATTTTCTTTGATATCACCTGTTTTCTTGATATTTAACGATAGTCCTTTCCTTACACTCTCTGTTACTACAATGTCCACCAATTGTTGTAGGTCTGTTGAATTATCTGACATCAATACTGTGTCATCTGCAAAGCGTATATTATTTATATTATAAACTCTAACTAGTATTCCTGGCATCTCTTTGATGTCTCTCATTATTACTTCGCTATATAATTAGAAGAGAGCTCTGGTGACAAGACCCGCCCCTGTCTTTCTCCCAGCTTGTTCGTAACTACAGTTTTTATTTCCCATTTTATTTGCTGCTACTTGGTTCCAGTAAATATTGTGTAGTATTCTTAATTTTTCCCCATCAATGCTGATATCTTCCAACATTTTAATCAGTTCATCATGTTTTACTTTATAAAATGCCTTAGTATAATTTATGAAGCACACATATGTCTTTTGTTTCTCTATTGACCTTTCTATTAGTGTCCATAATGTATATATTGCATTGTTTATATCCTTTCCTTCCACAAAACCATACTGTTCTTCACTACTGTCCATTTTAATTGTCTTTCTTGTTCTTCTCATTATAACCCTGAGAAGAATCTTAGTGACATGGTTTATGAGGTTAATTGTACGAAAATCTTCGCATTCAATTACTCCTGGACCTTGTGGTATAGCTATAAATACATATTTCAGCATACCACTGCTGTAAATATCATTCAACAAATTGGTTAATATATCTACGCAAAATTATCCCAATACTTCTAATTCTTCTATTGTGATTTCATCTGGCCCAGCTGTTTTTCCTCTTTTTCATATGTCTCGTAGCGTCAGCTGTGCCATGTGTCCCGTACAGATATAGATTATTGGGAAATTAATAACGATGCAAGAACAGCGCGCACATTGAGCACACACGCGCTGACTTAGAAACGATGACGTGAAAAAACGGAAAGACGGAGAAGATCAAGGAAGGACGGCAAGAAGGAAGATCATCACGGCGCAATTCTGAGAGGCTAATTGTTACCTGTCAACATCGGGAAGAGATAGTTCAAGTACATGATGAAGGAACATGCGAAGATATCCACCGAGGACCAATAGAAAAGATATAGGGCACGAAACACGACTTAGTAGCGGAGGAATTATAAATGAAGGACAAGTAGGATTTATGAGCCGTTATCTAAGTTAACTGATTATGGAGATGTTACCTAGCGAATAGTTCAACAAGCAGCTGTGGCGTGGGTATGATAGTTATGGACATACAACGTAAGTGTTAACTATAGATGAGTGTGAAATAGTGCAATGACAGGTTTGACGATAATTTCGAATCTGACTGAAAGAGACAGAACGAAAGGACACAATGGAGATGCGAATAGGGTTAATCAATGGATTTCCTGCATGTTGTGTGATTCGTTGGGATACTGTCCCTATAATAATGATTAGATCGAATTAGGATGCACTTGTCCGGCGTTATTTTATAAACACTTTAAGAGTTGACCTGTTGATATATTTACTGATGTTAGAGAGCCAGTAACCTGGACAAACGGGTCAACTATGCCAGCGAACGAACAAAAACAGCGATTAAATAAGCTAGTGATGAAACAAGCATTGAACCAAAGGGAAAATGTCAATTCGCTTTCTGGCAAGCGGCTTCTTCTTTTTAAAATAGGTGAAACTGCTAAGTTACTTTCTTCTGTTAATTCTTCGTTTACTCCATCATATAATTCTCTTATATACTCATTCAACCTATTAATTATATAACCTTCCTCCAATAAAATCTTTCCTGTTTTTGATTTCAAACACCCTGTATTTATTCTTATTTTTCTTCACTTAAGCTCACTGAATTTTTTTATCATCTCCCTTACATGACGTTGCAGTCAACACCAGCATTTTACAGCTGATGTTGATGTACTAGGCAAGATTACGCTCAGTAGTTTGCCATTGCTTTCTGAGCTACCGGCTCACATACCCCGTAAGTTACCGACGCGGAGAGAATCGCCACCGATTCTCACGCACGTCACGGTACTCACGAGAGTATACGGGATTATGGAGAAAGTCGCTAAACCCTGGGCCAGAGAGACCGGCAACGATATGCTGATTTGCCTGTGCAAATTTTTTTGTATCTTTAATGGAATTTAATTCAATATTATTTTTTTTTTGCACTGCGGGTTTAACCAACTTTCTTTTGCCTTCCCACATTTATCTTTTATTTCTTTATTTATCTTAGCGTATTCTGGTTTGTAATATTTACTGTTTTCTTTTGTCCATCAGCATTAAGATTTGTTCATTCATCGATTTTTTCTTAGCTATTTGGCTTCACTCCGGTAATATTTCTTTGCTAGCCTGTTGAATGGAGTCCCTTAACATTTCACATTGTTCATTTATACTCTGTGTTTTAGCTATTGCATTGTACCTATTTTTCACAGTCACTCTGTATTGTTCTTTAATTTCTATATCTACTTCAGAACCACTTTATTAAGTCTTATGTTCCTAACCATTTTCCCTCTCTTTAATCTTACTTTTATTTGTCCAGATAATGGTACATGATCACTATTAAAGTCAGCACCAGCCATTGTCTTTACATAAATTAAAGCATTTCTAAATCTTTTATTAAGTAGTACGAGGGTAAGTTAATAAGTAAGTCACAAATAGCTGTAGAAGAATAACTAAATATGATAACAACTTTAAACCAGTTTATTTGTATAACTTTATTCCTCAACATAATTTCCACAAACATTGAAGCACATATACCACGGGCTGCATAGAACTGCGTGCCCTGTTCTCTAAACACGTTTTCACTTCACATTCAACTTCGGCGTCATTCATGAAATGTCTCCCGCCAAGGTGGGTTTTCAGTGGACTTACCGTAAAGTGGTGCATATTTGGGTAGAAAAAGATACGCGGGTGAGTCAATAAGTAAGTCACACAGTTCTGTGAGATGGCAGGTAAATGAAAACAAGGCACGCAGATTAATGCAGCCGGTGTGGAAGGACTGATAAAACGATGGGATAAGTGCATCAATGTCGGTGGAAATTATGTTGAGAAATATACTGACAATGTATGTTTTAAAATAAACTGGTTTTAAGTTGTTATTATAGTTAGTTATTTTTTTACAGCCATTTGTGACTTTCTTATTAACTTACCCTCGTATGTAGTCAATTTTGTTGCCTATTTTCTTATCAGGGATTTTCCATGTGTATAGTCGTCTGTTATGGTGTTTATACCATGTCTATCCAATTATCATATCATTGATATTTGCCCATTCTATTAGATTTTCTCCTCTGTCATTTCTTTTACCTAAACCATAATTCCCCACTACATCAATACTTGTATAATATGAATATCTATTGGTTGAGTGTTGAGATGCTACATAGAACCTGTGCTCTTATATGGATGTGAAGCTTGGACAATGAGCAGTCAGGCTGAAAAACATCTGATGGCTGTAGAAATGTGGTTTCTGAGGAAAATGCAAAGAATACCATGGACAGCCTGAAAGACCAATGAACAAGTTCTTCAAGAAACAAATGAAGATCGTAAACTGATTAGAGACATTAGACGTAGACTGTCACAATTTTTTGGGCATGTTATGAGAAGAAATGATCTGGAGAACTTTTTGACAACTGGTAAGATCGAGGGGAACAGACCAAGGGGAAGACCTAGAAGCAAGTACCTGGATGGCTTGGCCTTGTGGCATGGTCGAGACAGAAAGACGGAGCTGATCCACGACTCTGGTGATCGAGCGAGATGGCAGAACATGACCGCCCACGCTTACCGGCATGACACATGATGGATGGATGGATTGGTTTCTCTTTGATTTTGACCATAATAACTCTATTTGAAATACACCAGTATCCATTAGTTGACTTGGCTGTTTTTTCGTTAAATATTATTCATACACCTTTTTCATGTGTATCCCCTCTAGAATAAATTATTATGTGGTTGACAGCTATAATTTCGCCCGATCCCTTCCATCACATCTCACTAACGCCTAGTATATTCAATTTCATGCTATCCATCTCTCTTAGAACATTTGTCAACTTTCCTAGCTCATTTAATGTCTTAACATTCGATGTTCCTACTCTAAATTTATTTATTTTAGTTATGATTTTGCCATCAGTAGATGCATGACGGTCTGGTGTCACTTGTGGCTCATGACTGTCCCTACCGGGCGAGGATTTCCTAAGACAGCCATTAACGTCATTCACTAACTGATATATGTTTTGCCATGCATTCTTGGGAAGATAATTTGTTTCCCCTTGCTTTCCACATCCACGTGGTGGTATTTTACCTCTGCCTTTGACAGCCATTTCCGACTGTAAGGACAAGTAAATACCCTGCTCTACTTAGCTGCAGAGTTGTCCACTTATTCCGGTGGATACTAGGTCCCCAGAGCTGTGTTAACCACACCGTGGTGGATTTCCCATCCTCTACCGCGGTGAGGTGCAGTTGGGATTTTCCCTTACTAAATTATGGTCTATGACCAAAACTCTGCTGTACTTTTATAAGACTAAATTATTTATCTATAAATAGTATGAATCTGTGTTGTAACATTAACTAACTTGGGTACTTCAATTTTAATTCACCGCAAACAACCGCAAACAAAGAAGAATCCCTTCGAGCCTCATTTGCATCGGTCCGGCAATCATTTTCCGGTTTAGTGTTCGGTGGACTGCTAGACCGATCGATGGATGTCTGTCGTCGACAGTGAGGGCCCTACGGGCCCAAAAACTTAAAAACATCCATCGATCGGTCTAGCAGTCCACCGAACACTAAACCGGAAAATGATTGCCGGACCGATGCAAATGAGGCTCGAAGGGATTCTTCTTTGTTGCGGTGAATTAAAATTGAAGTACCATAACTTGTTTTCAATATGCCCTTTTCTATGTTCTTATTTTTTTCTTCCTATGCCTTGTCATACTTTTGTTAATTTATAGTAACAGTTAATATGTACTTTGCAACTACCATTAGTCAGTTGACAAAATGTGTGTCCATAATTGCGGTTGTCCTGGATCCTATACCAGGTGGGCAATCCCAAATTGCTAGCAGATGAGTTTGTCCTGGATCCTATACCAGGTAGGCAATCCAAATTGTCAATAATTGAGTTAGTGCTCACGTTGGCCTTCTAGTGGGCTCGGGTTCAATCCCCGGAGCATCCACTCCAAGCGAAAAAACTCGGAAGAAATGTCTCTTTCAGGCTGATTGAAAACATAATCTAAGGGAACATTTAAAGAAAAGAGACGCAATGTCATTTGATGCCATGTGCTCTTGTTTAAGATCGATAGTGTCAAATAGTTCGACCAGTTCAACAGAATCTTTTAGTATTAAGGGGTCGAATGGCTGTCGCACTGGTTTGAGAATTTCAATAATATAAAATCAAGAAAGGGGGAGTGGCGCAGTGGATACGGACACGTCTAACTACGCAATGAAAATGGAAGTTATTTGGTTGGATCCATGCATAGTTTAGTTAGATCCGAAAGCTAGCAGCCCAAGCCACTTGGATGCCATTATCTACATGGCTTTTGTAAGTCTATAATCGTTGACGATGGTGTTTGAACCAGATATTACCAACGATAATGTCATGATATTCTGGTCACACTATAATCTGTCACCTCTCTCAATCATTTCACGCGCTATAGTAATATGTCACGTTGCTCACACTTTCACTACCTAAATTTGCATTGAAGACACCAATTGGTACTGTTATTTTACAATGTCTGCACTGGTCCATAACTATGTATAAGCCATTATAATCTGTATCTTCTGTGTTATCTGCTGTTTTGGTACATGCATGCATTTAGTTCCGGTTCTGGGCTGTTAGTCGCTACATGCATGCAACATATATTTGGTTGCTATGTTGCGAATCGAGTACTAGTAAATACAGTTAGATTCCTCAACTAGTTAAAGGCACATGGCTAATGTTTAGCACTGTTCAATAAATAGTTGGCAGCTGTAAACATTGTCTATAATTATATTGCATGATGTACACCATACACACTTTTTGAAACAAGTATAATCGAAACAAAACTTTACAAAACATAGCACACATAATTACAGTTACTTGGCAAAGAAAGTATGCATGAACCTACAAAGTAAAAGGCTGGCGAATTTTGCTTTAATATTTGCATATTCGTCAATGACGTCGTATACTTCCAAACTCTCACTCAATTTCTTCTCTATAGTCAACAGCCCTTGATCACTAAACCACTTTTGAGGCATTGGCGTTCTAATACATGTCATTATAAGTTTGAGTTTCGAAAACGCGTTTCATCTGACGCTGCACTAAATGGGAGAATATTTATCAGATTATAAAATTATGGCATTTAGTTATGTTTTACGTTTTAAGTTTTCATGGCTCTGTCCCATCTTCAGTTCCACTGTATAAAGTTCTATACGTTAACACCTCGTTGATCCTGGTTTACAGGAATGACATTGTAGCGATCCAGGAGACGAGGCTGAGTGATCAGCTACTCCGAATTGCTGCCGTCAAATGTTTCTACAACAGACGACATCTGGGAACGATGATTCTCATCCGCAACAGTATGGTGGCGTCAGAGCTAGACATGCCCAGTTGGGACAGTGACGACATACAAATACAGGCGGTAAGAGTTCAATCCGTTCTACCATTCGTGTTGGTTAATGTTTATGCCAGCAACGCGAGTATGGATTCCCAGAAGTGGCAGTGTTTAAGTGACATATTAGGTCACGAGAGAAATGTTATTTTCTGTGGCAATTTCTACGCTAAAGGCAGATCATGGGGAAACATTTCCTCCAACACACAGGGGGGGGGGGGGGGGAGAGAAGTAGCTCGAGACTGCACTTGAAACCATTGACCTGGTTTGTATCCACAGTGGCCGTGTCACCAGGACAGCAAGCCGTCCAGGTGATGAGGACAGTGCTATTGACCTGGCGCTGGTTTCTCCTTCACTCACTACAGTGTTTAGATGGGGTGTCCTAGGGCACCACGGCAGCGACCACCACCCTTTCAGCATATTGGTGGAGAAAGGCAGAACCAGGCAGCACAAGTTAACGGTCAAGGCTTTCCAGTATAACATTACAGGGCAAGATGTGGTGAGTAAAATAAGACGTGACAAGCGCAGAAAGCTTAAGGGCAGGAAGAAAAGCTGGGATCAGCCACCTTGGTGGAATTTCGAGGTGGATAAGGCCTGGGTGGATAAGTGCAGTGCTGTAAGGAGATGGCAAAATATCAAGAAGAACAGAGCTGGCCAAACTATTCCCTGCATGCACTTAAAAACTGAAATGCACACAAAAGTAAGCTATTTCAAAAAAAACAAACAAAAAAAAAAACAACTGGTCAGGGTGGTTAAAAGTGAAAAAATGGGCAGGGGTATGTCAAAGAGTAAGCACAGACAAGTCACTAAAATTGTTCTGGAGACTACATAAAAGCTTAAGTGGGGTAGTCAAGAATAAGAGCATTTCTGACTTCCAAAGTGCTGACCTCATCTGGCAGAGGACTGACGAGGACAAGGGCAAAGCCCTCTTTGAACGCTATCTAGAGCAGAGCAACCAAACAGACATGGGAGGCCGAAATGTTGCCAAGGAGGTCACCTCAGACAGGAGCAAGGCCCAAAACATTTCGGATGAAGACACAGTGACAGTGAAAGAAATCAAGGTTGTGCTTCGACGATAAAAAAAACAGCGCTCCAGGGCCAGATGGCATAAGATACGACGACATAAATAGGTGTACCGACAACGAGCTGGAGAAAATAGCAGACATATACAATAACAGTATAGGGATAGCTAGCATCAAGGAGGAGTGGTTACACAGCTATCTGATTCCCTTGCCGAAGCCTGACAAAGACCACAAAATAACTAAGGGATATCTAGTTATAACCATGCAAATACAATAGGTAAGCTGCTGGAGTAGTTAATTGCCAGAAAAATATCAAGCCAGCTTGAGGGGCAAGGTTTTTCCCACCTACCCAGGGTGGGTACCATCCAAAAAGGGAAACCTGAACCAATGCAGCAGTTTTTGCCCATGATGTCTATGACGTTTTCCACTCAGGCATTGAAGCCTTTGTTGCAGCGATTGATCTTGAGGACGCGTACAACAGAGTACCATTGGATTTTTTTAATGCTTCAGCTTCTTGATCTCAATATAAGTCAATTCCACCTTAGTTGGATCGCTGCAGTCATCTTCCAACGGAAAGTAGTTTTTAGATATGGCAGTTGGAATTCAGAACCAACCAAAATATATCCTGGCCTACCACAGGTATCACCATTATCCCCGGTAATGTTCAACGCCTACACTGTGAGAATCACCAGCGAGCAGATCAATGGATCGCGGAGGACATTGTCATATGCCGACGATGTTTTAGTGTATCGTCTGGGGAAGGATAGGAATCAGGTTGCTGTGGAACTACAAACCGAACTCAATCGCATAAGTACTTGGTGTGTTGAAGCTGGGGCAATGGTCAACCCAACAAAGGCAACAGTGATTTGGTTCTCGTTGAATAATCGATTTGTCAACACTCCAACACCAACTGTAAAGCTGTGTTCAGAGACGGTGGAAAGAACGCAGGCAATGAATTACCCGGGGATACGTTTTGATCGAAGCCTTGCTTATAATGAACACATAGACCAGGTGATAACAAAGGCCAAACTGTGTTTGGCTGCGATGCGGGTGATAGCGGCAGCAAACTGTGAGCAGCGCCATCTATGTCTTCTATACGAGGGGCTGGTCATGTCTGTTTTTGAGTATGCAATGACAATCCGGACTCTCAGTCGTAAGCAGATAGAAAGGAAGGAAAGGATACCGAATGAAGCTATGCGCATTATTCTTGGATGTACCAGAGATACAGCATGCAGGGCGATGCGATACCTTCTTTATTTTCCAAACATTGAAGACAGAATACAAATTTGCAGAGCACGCGAATACCTCAGAGTTACAATATCCACTGCATAGTGAAATTATGAAGGTGAAGGGCAGCAGATTAAAAAGAGGACGGTCGTGGATGGGTCAACAGGTGTGTTCACTGGAGGACTTAGAACCTGGCGAGGAGTGGTTACAAGTGCCAACAGATTTCTGTACGTCCTTTTCAGTTTGCATCCAACTAGACAGAAAATGCAGACAAGAAGATCCGGCTGCTGTGGGGGCGGAAGTACAAGCGTTGATTTTCGAGAATTCGCTAGACTGTGATGCTGTCATTTACACAGATGGGTCGGTCTTCCGACATGCGACAAGCTCATGGGCTTTTACGGCTCAGGCCGGAGGGAGAATTGTGAGGGAGCAAATCCCGCAGAGCGTAGCAGTTAACGACACCAGTTCTGGGTTGGCGTATCAATCTTCTTTGGCTTCCTGCGTAGTGTTCTTGTTTGGCCACCCCTCTTTTAATTTGCTGTTCTCGCAGTCTGGCCATGGTTGTAGATTCACAGTCATCACTTGGTTCTCGCAAAAGTCTTACTTCTCGTAGAGCATTCAGAATGTCAGCCTGGTCCATGGCGCGTCCGCCCCCCACGCTAGCCTTACCTGCGAGCTCGTCAGCCCGCTCATTCCCTTGTATTCCCGCATGTCCTGGCACGAAGATGAAACGAATCTTTGCCAGCTGAGACCGCTCCAGAGACAGCAACCATTCTCTTCGGATCCACCTCATCTCTATCATCTTGAGCATGCTCATTGAGTCGCTAAGGAAACATGCCCTAGTGTTTGCTGAGACCACAATTAGTCTGACTATGGAAGCCATGGCAGTAAGTAAAGCAATAGCATTTCTAGAAACACAGACATTCACTAGGGCATGTTTCCAACGCGACGCGATGCGCTACCGAATCTCGCGCAGCTGCGTTGCCCACTGGATATACGGTTTTATGGAGAAAGTCGTTACTCCCTTCACGAGGGAGGGCAGCATGTGTAAAATACTAAAGCGTAATTTTAGCAGATTTACACTAAGATCTGAAATTGGTACACTGTGCCAGAGAAGAATTAAAACAGTGCGATCTCTGAGATTGCAATGAAGTCAAGTCTTTAAAATCTTTAATGATACAATAGGCGAATATTTCAGTGACATACAGTACAATGTTTGATATACTGGATTGCGCCTTTTAAAACTCATTTGCTGGTCGTATTGTGGAAGGATAATATGTCAAAAGTTTCAGCTGTGAGTAAAATGTTGCTGTGCCCTCAATCCAATATAAATAAATCTCTTAATATGCTGAGTGAGTGTGGGATGTGGATTTTAATCTAAGAGAATATTTTGTTAAAAGTGTCTAGGGGATTTAGTTGATTCTCTGGTCTCTGTTATAATGCAAGGTGATCAGGAATATTTACCACAAACACAGGAGAAAACACTTCAATCCTTGAAACAATGGTATCTGTGTGTAGGTTTCCCTTCCCACTTCATCACCCTCTAAAGTTTATATAGTGCTAGAAGACATTTATTGTTTACAACATAGAAACAACCACTGTTGAACAAACATCAACACAATTTATTCAGACATCAACATTTGGACATACTGTTCAATAATAAACTCAAATCATAGGTAACATACGAACATATAATGGCCATATTCAGTTCTGGGCTTTGCATGACATGACATAGGACATTGATATAAAATCACATGAAATATGACATAGGTGTACAATACAATATGAGAACCCCATTGTCCCAAAATCAGTATAATCATATTCATGTACTCACCCCAAACAACCAATAATTTGTTATACCACCACTGAACCATCCATTGGTTTTACACAAAAAGAAACCATGGTATGAGTTCATAAAAACGAAAACATATAAAACATTTGACACCAGTTACAATTCTCATATTTAAAAATATTAATGAGATGGTGTCAGAATATTTAACCAAAACATAACTACTATTTGATTCAACCCTTCAATTGAAAAACAAACTACTGACCTTATAAATCCATGGCATAGAAAAACCACATATAAAAAGCAGTTGGTACTCTTAATTAAACTAATTAATAGAGTCCTTTATCTCCTGGGGTGCGGTTCAGTGTTCATCTCTAATGTAGATTAGATCCTATTCCCATTATCTGGGTACCTAGAATAAATGCACTCAGTTGTGTTCCTCACAGGTTTATCCACTGGTAATTGGCTGGTGAATATTTTATAATCTACTAGCTGACCCTGCCCGGCTTCGCCCAGACCCTGGTGGGGAGCATCTCATTTAATTCATATAAGTAGTCATATAAGTTCTCGTTCCCGTTACCGACTGTCTGTCTATCTGTCTGTCTGTCTGTCTGTCTGTCTGTCTGTCTGTCTGTCTGTCTGTCTGTCTGACCCGGCCCGGCATTTCCCAGCTCCTGATGTGGAGCATCTCATTTAATTCATATAAGTAGTCATATAAGTTCCCGTTCCCGACTGTCTATCTGTCTGTCTATCTGTCTGCCTGACCCTGTCCGGCTTCATTAAATTCATACAACAAAAAAAGTAACTTAAAAGAACGTTCTTCTACACACCATCCATTATTTTTAATGAAAACTCTTTCTAATCACCTGCATGACTACAGTAACTTCTTAAGCAAAAAAAGATGAGTTACAATGTTATGCATTGTGCATCATTTTTATGAAAACTTTGAAAATGCCTTACAGATTGTATCATTATTTATTATAACTCATATGCCGGTACATAACTATGGACAAAGAGTTTATAAATCTTTGAAAACGATGCCACAATATGACTATAAGTTATACAGAAAAGTTATGCCCCTTGAAATAACTTTTACAGAGTTAGGTCCCCTGAAATATATGAAATTATGATGAAAAATGAAAAATGAAATAATACTGAGTAAGCAGGCGATTTCACACTAACAAAATATCACAGTTGTCAGCTCTGGAATGAAAGGAAGGCGTGTAGAAAATTTCATCTCAATCGGATGGGCCGTTCGCGAACAAATAAAGGCCATACGGACAGAGATACATAAATACATACAGAGATACATACGCACAAGTCTTTTTTATATATAAGATACTCCAGGAATTGAAATATCACACACCACATATCCCCTCCGCGGGGTTAGAATTTTCGACTACTCTGTTGCAATTAGGCTTGGTGCCTTTTGTGAAATTGCCTTGGTTGGTCTTACTTCCAGGAATTTCCACTTAAGCTCTGCAGAAGGTACTTTCCCATCTCATCATACACGGTGCCAAGTAGACGTCCATTCAGCTACTCTGCTTCCGATATCAGAATCCCAATTATGTTCACAAAGATGTTACACCCACCAAGTCGCGAGTCTATAACCCATGGCATTTAGGCTGACATTGGACCAGCAAGAGGTTGTCGTTACTATCTAGTCCAGTGTAGGAACTTATATGGCTGAGGGGCATCCAATGGTAGTATCTGTGACTATTTCCAGAATTGATCTGCACATACATGGATCAGAAGATGAATAATTCCAGCACAGAAACAGGGTTGCAAACAATCAGAGTATTCTTTTTGGTTGCAGAGGCGATTACTCCACTAGCTGCGTTTATGTGGTCTTCTTTATGGTGTTCAGGTCTAAGATCTCAAGTGGATCTTGCTTCTTTTCAGGGTGTTTCAGATTTTGGAACCTTGAGGTAATCTGGTGTGGCAGTTGTGTTTCAGAGGATCTTAAGTTGGTACCTTGGTTGTGCTGGCTTATGTTGTTTCAGTGTATTTTCCCATTTGTTTGAGTTGGTGTTCGTACTTAGAACTTGGTGTTGAGTGTCTGGAACCTTATGTTTCACTTTTGCCGCTGTGTTACTTTCATTCGAAGACTTATCCATTGCTGGATATGAACTTGGGAATATAACGAACAGTTGAAGGGTTCTCACTGTTGCTAGTTTTAGTAACTGGTAGGATTTGCCTATAGTTTCACTGATGTTGCTGAGTGATGAGGCTTGAGGTGGTGATTCTCAGAAGTAAAGCAGACGATACCTGTTGTCAGTTACTCTGTAGATCTTTATCTTTGTCGATTATTAGATACTGAAGTCCATCCTGGATATTCCTACTGAAGTAGGACTTCATCAGTAACGTTGTCAGTTGTCTTCGAAATTGTCTTTTGCTGGTTTTTGCAGCTAATGAGTGCAGCAGTAAACATTGAGGTATTGGTCCAGACTATGTTTAGGACAGGTTGCCATTTCTCACTTACACCAGGCTGTTTACCCAGGATCCTGATTGGTGAAATGTCCAACAAATCCACCACTCGCTATTGTCATTGCTGCAGAGAATGCATATTTTTGTGCTAAACTGCCCTTCCCCGCAGGGAAGGTTAACACGTCTGTCTTGTGTGTTCACCTGAACCAAAAATTGCTTACTTTTACCTCTGTTTAAAATCTAGCCGGTCTTGGCCAGGTACGTGAACCAAACTAAGGTCAAAATTTAAACTAATGCCAAATAAATTTGGCTGCCCTACTCTTTCTTTCTCCTACATTAAGTAAGGTACTTAAACAGTAATTGTTAGGGATTGGTATTATTAAGGCGTCATTAGAAGGATGTTGGTAGTGACGTTTTAGTATATCACAGTGAGCTTGTTACATTTCTACGTGCATCCCGATCTGCTGAGAAAGTTAGTAAATATATTAGTGATACAGAAACCTTAGCTGCAGAAGTAAATATAGATACACAATTTCCAGTTATAATAATTAGAAATAATGTTGGTCTTTCTGCTTATTAAAGTCTCTATAAAACTATCAAAAATTCAAAAGCAGTGCTCAGAATATAATTTTATCTAATGATTGTTGAAACAGTTCTTAAATTCCACTCTTCAGGTATGTCAATATATATTAAACGTTCTCTTTTGAATTTAGAGAAATGACCTAGGAGCATTTAAAAAACACATCATGCTTTGATTTAATTATTTTACAAAGGAAGCAAAAGTTATAAGGATATCTATTATTTTTAATTCTTCAACGAGGTGTTAGTTAGTTAGTTAGTTAGTTAGTTGGTTGGTTGGTTAGTTAGTTAGTTAGTTAGTTAGTTAATTAGATAGTTAGTTAGTTAGTTAGTTAGTTAGTTAGTTAGTTAGTTAGTTAGTTAGTTAGTTAGTTAGTTAGTCGACAGATCATCCTCATTGAACATCGAACCATTCAGTCCATAACTGCTCGGATCCCCTCCTCAGCAAATCCCGCAGCGTGTTGCGGTTAACGACACCAGTTCTGTGTTGGCGTATCAATCTTCTTTGGCTTCCTGCGTAGTGTTCTTGTTTGGCCACCCCTCTTTTAATTTGCTGTTCTCGCAGTCGGTCGCTCAGAAATGAATGGCAAACTACTGAGCGTAATATTGCCTAGACATCAACAGCAGCTGAAAAATGCTGATGTTGACTGCAATGTCCTGTAAAGGATATGTGGAAAAAAAATGTTACTCATATCAGAGGATTTATTCTTTCAGTAGCATGTCCTCTGCAGGACCTCGCTCCCATAACAACTTTACGGAATGCGAGATGTCCCGCATCCAATACACCCATCTGGAGATCATCTGCCAAACCCTGCACCCATCTTCTCTTTGGCTTTGCTTTTCAGCTCTACCCGGGCATAAACATCTCCATTATTGTTCTCTCCAAACTTTCATGACGTTTCAAGTGAGCAAAATATGTTAATATTCTTTGCTTTATGGTCTTTATAAACCAACCTTCTTCAATATTAAGATATTTTTTTATGGATACATTTGTTTTTTAAAGTATCCAAGATATTCTTTGAACCCTTCAATAACAATTATATTCAAAAAGCATTTATGAGCTGATCAGCTTGTTGTAAAAGTGTCCAGATCTCAAAGGCGTATGTTGCATATAAAGAGGACGTAGAAACAAAATGTGCACACTTGCTCGATAATGTAAATAAATAAATAAATAAATTAATTAATTAATGGTTTATAATCTTACGGGATCAGCCTCATTTTCAAAAAAATGTAATGCATAGGATGCTCAATGTTAAAAAAATAAAGGGGGGAGGGGGGCTCGAGAATGACTAGTTTTCTTGTGTAGACTATTATGCATATTTGCCCCATTATCATAACCTATCTTGAACATCTGGTTCATAATCTGTCAAGAGCATACGTAGAAGATTGCAACATAATTATTCTACTTTAGCTGTCGGTTTATTTTAATCAAACACAAGAAATAGGTCTCGAACTGCATTATCAGAATTGTCAATATTTACAATACAAATGTCAAACTATGTCTGTTCAATGTGATTACTTTCTTAATTGTATGTGAGAATTAAAGAAACATATAATTTTTATTATTTACAAATTCCTTGTGTGCGTGTATGTGTGTGTGTTTAAAAAAAATAATTTATGTCACTTGCTAAAACAGATACAGTTTCATTATGTAAAGCATGTCATAAATCATGAGGTAAATCACTTTTAGCAGGTTAAGATTTACAAGTGAACAATGATGAGGCCTCTACTGCTGAACTATGGATTTGGTCGTCTGTGTGCATATACGCACTGCACAACCACCAGAACGGACACTGCCTATATTATATTAATATCCAGAGGTTTGTCTTAGAGTTTCAGTAATAATACTCCGTCGGAAATTGTCAAAACTATGCCGTCTAGTTAGTAGTCCTTTTCTTCTGCTTAAATAATTCTTTCTTTTATTTTTAAATCTAAAAATTGACTACAGCCATGTGGCCATCGCATTTCACTAATACCTAATTATTTTTATATTCATTTTATCTATTTCATTCTTGATGTATTCTAGCTTTCTGTTTTGATATGTCATGTACCGCCATTAGATTTATGTTTTTTTTACATTTAATTTGCTAACATTAGTATAATGACGATCAGGTATCACTTGTAGCAACGCACCTGCTGCACACTACCTGACGTGGGGATTCTATCGGAATTCCTATTAACGCCGTTAATTTGATCCAGTGTGTCTAGAAGCATGATTAATAAGTTACAAATATAAAGCCGGCTAGTGTGTTCCGCCGATGTGTGCATGGTTTGCTCCTGGAGCCTCTGCTTAAAAGGAGAGACGCCTGCAAGACGCAGAGTGGAGAGGTTAAGTATGGCTCCTCGTACCGCCGATGGTCATGTCACAGAGATGTAAGGTTTTCACAGAGGCAGCCGTCACATCAGCTTACTAGCCTCTCATGATTGAAGAATAATGCTTTGATATATTCATACTTGGTGCGTTGATTGTCGGGAATTGTCTGTACGACTTCGTGAGGCCCACATACTATGCGCTTATGTACATAGTGTGCCATTCTACGGTGCCTACTTGGAAACGATTCGTAACGATTTCAAAACTGTGCACGCAGGGAAAGATATTATTTACTGTACTTCTTGTCTTTTGTCACAATAGCCTTGAGCCATGAATAGTGTAAGGATAAGCCGCATTTCAGAAAATGAAGCGTATCGTATGCAATAAGTCATTATCACTGATTATAAGAAAGAGGGTGCTGAAATGCTATATAGAACCAGTTTTGCTGTATGGCAGTAACGCCTGGAATGTAAATGAACAAACTAAGAAGAAATTAGAAGCAACAGAGATGTGGTTCCTGAGACGAATGTTGCGAATTCCTTAGACTGCCAGATTAACTAACGCCGACTGCCTGAAACAGGCTAATGAAACTAGAACATTATATACAACAATAAGACAGAGACAAACAGCTTTCCTCGGTCATGTGATGAGAAGAGAGGCATTGGAGAACATCGTAACAACTGGAAAGATTGAGGGGAAGAGAGGCAGAGGTAGACCAAGAGAAATGATGCTGGGTGGATTGAGACGGTGACATGGAGGACTATCATCAGCAGAGTTGATTCAGAACACTAAAGACCGAGATTTGTGGAGAGTCATGAACGCCTACGCCAGCTGGTAGGGCACGTGGTGATAATGATGACCTGAATTATGTCTTTTTCGAAGTCCATCTCCTTTGTTCTTATTTGCATTTCTATATATTTCATTTTCGTGGTAGTGCCTGTTGCTAATCTTTAGTTTTCTGGAGCTGGATGTGTATCCTTTTATTTCTCCATTATGGTTTCTTATGATGCTAGTTATGCAGTTGTTTTTCTTTTTTTTTTTCCTTTTTTTTTTCAAGGTTGTTTGTGCTGTTAGGTCTTGTAGACGGATTTCCATTTCCATGGGAACTTGTGCGATTGGGTGTTCTCTCAATGCTGCTCTAGCATATGCAGCTTCTTTACAGTGCCTAGTTTTAACCTGTGTGTGTTTGTCCTCACTCCATATTTGGAGTTCACTACCACTTAACCGGATTACGCTCCCGAGGTTTATATACCGGCAAACAAAGACTGGTTGTTCTCTCATACACAACCGAGACTAGCTGGAACTACCATAATTCGGTCAATAATTTTATGTTTATATACCGGCAAACAAAGACTGGTTGTTCTCTCATACACAACCGAGACTAGCTGGAACTACCATAATTCGGTCAATAAGTCTCCACATTCTAACTGTGTTCTTGTCTAGATTATATGATGTCGCCAAGCTATTCATATATTTATCTCACTGCCTTCACCTTGCTCTTTCCCCTTCTATCTTGCCAGTTGTCACTAATTTCTGCAGTTATTTTCTCCTCATAAAGAGTTCAAAAACTTGACGTTTAATTTCGCGAATTCATTTATAGTTTTCATTTGTTTCTTATAGGACATGCTCATTAATTTGTCTTTCCGCCTATGGTATTCATTGCATTTTCTTAGAAACTAAATTTTTACTGGGGATTGGTTGTTTCTCAGCTTGTCCTAATATAATTCACTCTTCATATCCATAACAGTTCTAACAGTTCTAAGTAACACTTTAACACTCCCTTTCTCACTGAAATTGGCAGCTTTTCATTAGTCAGTATGTTTCCCATATTTATTAAGACTATATTTGTCATAGATTACAGGCATATTTAAAGGGTGGATACCGGTCAGAATCAACACCCAGTTTAGGTTCAGGTTTCAAGTACAAGATACATACACCACTCACTATAAAAACATTTTGGTTCTGATGATGGTTAATCTACTTGCCTTTCTTAAAGGCTAAACATTCACTATCCAGAGAGCTATAAAATGTGTTTAATCTATTTTTATTTATTTATTTTTTTTTTTTGGGGGGGGGGGGGAATTGGGGGGGTGGGGGGGGGGGGGGGTCACAGTTACGTTTATTGTTTTAATTGTTTTCTGTATAGTGGATCTTATTACTATCTGTCTGAGCTACCGTTCAAGATTAAATGCCACAATTGTTCTTAATAGAAGATGTTGTAAAATTATGTGCAAGTGATGTTTTTCACTGTTAGTCAGGAAAGGAATGCGTGTCGTATGTTTGTAATAGTATGCGTATGACTCCTTTATGATTTTGTAGTAATTTAATATACCCCTAGACACTACTTACTCTTTAATATTGATGTTGTGGACACACATGTTAGTCTGAGTGTTAGAGCGTCGTAAACTCTATAAGAAAATATTTATATGGTGATTGATTAATAATGCTTCATATATTTGATTGCTACTTAATAAAAATCCTTACGACACCGGAAATATTTCGGCAGTGAACAACCATAACCCTGTTGTGACCGACCTGAGCTATGGAAGCAATGAGTTCCTCAAAAGTCTAACAGCTACCCATCTGTGTAGACGTCTACATCAGCCTCAGAAATATTCGCAGATGTCAAGGGCTGAACTCCAGTCTCGAAAATTACCGGGTGTTGTCGTTGGCATTGCCTATACGTTTAGGTGCCTACTGAAAAGGGCGTACCCTCTCTGTTGACAAGTGTATCGATACCTCAACAGGTTCCATGTCCTCAAGTGTCTCCTCAAGTGCTGAATAATGTCCTCAACCTGACTCATCATAGTTTACATATAACGGAAGACATAGCTAACGACTAAACTTACTTCATGTCCCTAAACCTAGTATAGACTTCTATAAAACAAGCTTAGCAGCATATTCTGCCGCTCAGTTGTGGAACACTCTTCCACAAGAAATCAGACACCACCAGTCAATATACATACAGTCGCAACCTGTTTGAACACTATCTCAATGCAGACCATATTCCCCCCCCCTCCCCCACAAAGAAAATAATAATAAACATATAAACATATCAAACGATAATTAGTATAATAAACTTTCCCATATGCATGGTACGTTACACCTGCCTTAGGTGTTTATAACGGCCATGTTAAAAATTTCTTTAGTGAGTCATGTATTATTGATTATTTTCCATGCGTTTGAATACAAGTTTTTCTGTTGTTATCTAAGATTAACTTGATAAGTGATGTATGAATGAAATAACGTATGAGAGCAAAGATATATGAAGGGCAGAATGTCAGACGGGCCTGCGTGCCCAGTTCTTAACCTTTTGAAATAAAGTTCATTCGTTCACTCATCTATGATTTTGCTCTTTTAATCTACTGCCCTTTGATCTCACTGAGCAGATGATGTTGTATGTCGGCACTGGCGCCTGATCTACAGATCCTTGTTCCGTCTCCCATTGAAGCAAAAGTAAAGTACTCCTGTTCACAGATTGATGTGTACTGGGTATATCATACAAGCTCCATATTTCAGAAGGAATGGGCACTTGATGCGTCATACGGTTTACATCACTGTCGGATACGTCGAGATTGATGACTCAACCCCAAAGAGATAAAGGATGCAAAATCCTTTTTCCCAATGTGATCCTGCCCGTTTAATTAATTTAGCTGTACTGACTCAATTGTTTGAGACCAGAAATAGAGTTTTAGAGAACCAAGGAATACCTTCAGGAAATAACTGAAAAAGTTGTAGTCCCTTTTATACTCAAAATATCCTTTGAATGGTTCCTTGCCTCTCCTCTACCAACTAATTAATTATATCTAGGGTAGTTTAAAACAATTTGACTATGACGAGTAAAAATACAATCAGTTATCAGTTATCAGTTGGGGTATCTTCATTGCACTCCGGACATGTCCAGAGGTGCTCAGATCCTCCCCCCAGCATATGCATCAGCGTCCGGTGGCTAATAGTGCCAGTTCTGTCTTGGTTGACGAGGCGCTTTGTTTTCCCGATGTACCTGTCGCGTCTGGCTGTGCCGATTCTTACTCCCAGGTCTTTCATCCTGGACAGCGACGTGGAATCACTGACGCCAATACATGACATGACCTCATTTTTTTATGATTTAATAAACATAAACATGGATTTTGTAAATTGCATAAAAAATTACAATTTGCTGTCATAAAATAAGGAAATATACATATACTGATAATTATACAAAATTGATGTGCCAATTATAATGTGTATAGTAACAGCTATATTTTTTCCAGTGGCATGTACTGCTAATCTTTTACTGGCCTGGGTGATCTGAAAAAAAAAAAGAACTGCCTACTCAGGGTTCCCCACATCCAGCTTTGGGAATCCCTCTGGCTATCAATTAATTGTTGTATGTTCTGTAGTCTTAGTTTTCCAGGTCTGAGTAGAACATAAGTTGGCTCTTGGTTTTCTTTCCATTTTTGGCAGGTAAATGTTTAAATAAAGATTACCTCTCCTATGAGACAAATGGAATGTTTGCAGGTAGATAAGTTTCTGCACTACTCTGTCAAGGGCATCACTCAATAATGTGCTCACTCAACAGGTGCTGCATTCAATCTTCACCAAGTCAGGTCTGGATTTACATGAGTATGACCACTACCTGAAATTCCATCAATCACATAATTCTAATGATATCATAAATATGACATTAGAAATGAAATGTAAAAGCCTAAGAACATAACAAGTGAAAACAATAAAATGAATCTTGTTCTTAGAGAAAATAAACATAGAAGAAAGATAGTCTTGGTGTTCTCAATTAGTTATCACCAACATAGTTGTTTGCTCTCACTCCAATTTTCCACTATCAGGTGTTCAAGGTTTAACTAACAGATGTGCAGTTTCATCTTCACCTATGCCTGTCCTTCAGGTCTATAGTTTAAGTAATACCTTGATTGATTTGGAATTTGACAATTATGTTGACCATTCTCTTCTGTATAGCATTCAGGTGTATTCTTCATTAAATGCTTCAAGTTAAAAGTTTTCTTCCATTCTCATGGATGTAATATTTATTATCATCATCATCAACATCATCATGGTTTCCTTATATCATTGTAATTACAATCATTATCATTTTTATCACGCTCATTATATCATTGTCATTACAATCATTAACATTATTATCATAATCATTACAGTCATCATCATCATCCTTGTAGTACATTATTATCATTACATCAGACCATATGTGTTAACAGGAGTGACATGGACTACAAAGAAGGATTTTGCTTAAATACAAACACAGATGCTGGTAGTATGCGTAATGTATGATATTGGTTTTGTCGTGCTTAGCGCACAAAACCAGATGATTGTAGCATGAATGATATTTTATACAAAGTGTTGTTATACGCCGGAGTGTACTAAATTATTATTTAGTTTATGGGTTATGCCGAACCAGTTCTCTGGTGATAGTCATGGCATTACACATAAAAGATCAAATTTGTCGGCTAACCTGAGATTGACTGTTGGCCTATACTCCCTCTCTCTCTCTCTCTCTCTCTCTCTCTCAGCCTGTAACTTCACTCACTCACTCAAACTCCTCATGCATCAGTCAACATATCCATCTGTGCATATGGGGTCAACTCACCCATCTCACACATCATTCATATGTATGGATGATCATTGCAATCAGTCTATAGACACATTCATATCGGTATGGGTGATCATATAGGAATCATTCATCACACATCCTCCATACTGGCATGTAAGGTTGGTAATTATACTTATGTGATTTAACAATGATAACCTATATGTTTACCATCATTTATATCACAATGAAATATCTTCTTGCACAATCACTCATCATGCACATCATATCTGTAGGAATGACAATTATACCTATGTAGGTGCTTTACACAGAATACATTCACAGATGTTTAACAATAATGAAACACAAATGACACAAGCATGCTCTTCAATGACATAGACATGTGATCATTAGGCACATTTATGAAATTCACCCAGGATTAGCAACATGAAATCCATGAGTTACCACATGCTCTCATCGAATACATACAATTTAAGTGATATACTCCAATTCACATTCAGGCATTATGAATCATAATCATTCTTGTATGGAGGTTGATTACGCACTATTATGTGGCAGAAATATTATTATTCCCCATGTTTGACAACCATGAAAATATATTTGCTTCTCCATCTGTGTGCTTTAACATCACACAAATTATGATACCTATAGAACTCTTTTTGGTTCCCATGTGTTCAAGAAATATAAGAAACTACTGGTTTGTTCATGTGCTTATGTATAAAAAAAATCATCTACTGACTAACACACATTACACTAGTTTGACTTACCAGTGTTTACACATTTACAATAGTTTCCTTAAGTCTTATATTACCACTCTAATTCATTGTAGACTGAGTTTCATGCTTAAGAAATAAAATGTATAACATGTGTCTAATGTTTATACATTAACTAAGTTGTTTAGCTGGGAGAAAATAAAACACTGTAGTTTTCTCCTAATGTACAGTTTATCTTATGACTATGATAACTGAGTATAATATTATTTAGTTTCTACTAGATTAAATTCTTAAGAACTCACCATTATAAATCATTGTAGATTGAGTTGCTTAAGAAATAAATGTACAGCTTGGACTAATGTTTATACAATAAATCAGTTGTTCACTTTGGGAGAAAATAAAACTCACTATGGTTATTCTTAATGAATAGTTTATCTATAAACTATTACAATTAAATATATTATAATTAACGTCTTACGAACCCACCACATGTGTTCAACAAGTCGACTTACCAACTCTTCTTCTGGGAAAAAGACTCACAACTAATCTAAGATTTAAAATAAATTACAGTAAGTATGATGTTTACCTTATTTATCAGAATGACTTCAACATGTCGACACGTTTCTTGATCTGAATGAGATGCAATTTCTCACAAGCGATGACGTAGGCTGAGGATTTTCTTTTCTCGTGTGATTTTGAAATTCTCTCACTCCTTCCGCTATTTCAGGTTGTATGTCTCATGCTGGCTGATGAATAAACAGGCCATGTCGCTTTGCGTGCTACTATTTATACGGTACCTTTTCCGGTTCACGTTTTTCATTGCCAATGGGTATATTAAATCTTGGATCGTACAATTGTGGAACAAACAATCCTGTTGCGGTGTTCAGGCTTTAATTGTCGACGGGCAATATCTACAGCATGTTACGTTTGTGAAAATAAAGTATATCACATGGCTCACATCTCAGACTGTTGTTCGCCTGAAAAACAGTAGCTTTGAGCAAGCGTAAAATGCTTATATTTCCTATAATCCTTTCTTCTCCCATTCTGTCTTTCCTCCTCTGATTCTTGTACAGAATCTTCAATAGGATGTCTGCTGAGAAAGTCTGCTCCTACATTCATCCTTCCTCACAGCAGTTGTTGGTTTTAATCTGTTAGAGTTTTGGCTTTGGCGTATGGAATAGGGTAAGTCTTTGACTTGCCCAGGTGCTGGATCCTTCAACTTCATGTTGAATTCTACTAGATCTGTCAGTCCTAGCTTGTCTATTAGTATGGCTGCATAATTCTCTAAGCACTCTCGAATCTGCTGCTGCTGATCCGTCGTTAATGTTGAACTAATGTCCACATCTCGATAAGTCTTTTTGAACTGCAGAGGATAGTCCACTTCTCTTGAGTTTCCATTTTCAACTTCTGTTGTTAATGCTATCGATATCAAATATGCTGTCTCGGTGGTGGGTCTCTCGTTGTATTTTCGTAACAGGTTGAGATGAACGATTTTCTCTTTCCCTTTTATAGAGATCTTGTAGTTTGTTCTGGAAATTTTCTCCTTTACTACATAAGGTCCTTTCCAACCGATCTGCAACTTGTTTTGACTTGTGGGAAGAAGTACTAGCACTTGTTCTCCCACCCCTAACTCTATGTCCCCTAATGTCACTGGTGGTGTCCAGTTCTTTGGGGCTACTTTCCGACATTCTGGGCATGATTTGACATATCGTTGGATGTTCATGTTAATTCCAGGCCAGTAGTAGTAAGTTGAGATTCGTTGCCTGGTTGCGTTGATTCCCATATGTCCGCTAAACGGCATACTATATCCCATCACAAGTATTTGTGTTCTGTAAGTAGTTGGAACAACCAATTGAGAATACTTTTGTCCACACTTTCCTGCCTTTCTGTGAAGAATTCCGTTCTTCATGAAGAAATCACCCTTCCTAGGAAGTGTATGTGATTTTGGCAACTTACGGAAGCACGTCCCAAGTGAACTATCTGTTGCTTGGGCTTGTTTTAAATCTTCGGGTTGAAGATTTGCTGATGTCGTAGTCGTTGGAGTTTCCTTGACCTGTTGGCGCGTAGTCACCGCTGATGCTATCATTGACTGTACTGGTTCTCCTAAAAAGACGTAGTGACATTCAAGCATAACAGGGTAGATTGGGTCTTCCATGACCGCTGCTCTGATTTCTCCCGTAACATAGTGTGAAGTTATGCTGACCTTGGCAACAGGAATTGTCATGGGTACGGAACTTTTCAAAAATCAATGTATTTTGACGGTTAGATCTGTAACTTGCTCTGGGTTTACCAGTGAGGCTTCTACAATTGCGTCGAAAAATAAACCTGTATCATAGAGACATTCCACTGTCCATCCATTCAGGTTGACAGATTCTATGACTGGCAGTTTTGAGTGGTTTTCCGTTTCAGGTCCATACTGGAACGAGCATTACGGTTCCTTCTCGCTGCTTTAGGTGTTACCGCACAGGCTGTGGTATAAGGTTGAGGCTTCAATTTGCAATCATTTGTGCTATGAGTATGAGTTTTACAATGGCTGCAGTAGAGCTTCTTCTCCCACTTGACTTGCTGGTCTTATTTGACCCATTCGATCCATTTGGTTTGCTGGATTTCGGTTCTCCTTTATCTTTGGTCTTCTGAGTAAATTCGCGAGGAAGATTATTGGTAGATCGTTGATTACCTCCCGCCTCTTTCTGCGAATTTTCATATCTCTGTGCCAAAGTAATGATAGACTCCAATCTCTCAGCTCCATTGTGTGTTAAAGATGCTCTCATGTCCAGAGACATTTTCTGTTTAAGTTGATCTATTAGAAACATTTCTTGTAGATCTTGGTAGGTTTCCTCAAATCTAGACATGGTACGCCATTTGTTTAGATAGGATTTTAATCGTTCTACATATTGAGAAAAGTTCTCTCTGGCTTCCTTCCGAGCAGTCCTGAACTGATTCTTGTAGTTCTCTCCGTCTATTTCATATAGGCTAATAAGGCTTGTTTTAGGATGTTATAATTGCCCAACTCCTCCGGTCGTATCCTAGAAAATACCTCGTAAGAAATTCCGCGAAGTCCTTGTGACAATTTAACTGCCGATTTGGTCTACTCCAATCCGCACATCACACACACCCTCTCGAATCTTGATAAATAATTTTCGATGATGTCTGTTTGTTCGTTGAAAGGATCCAACGGAAAAGACATGGCTTTGACTTGAACTGAAGCTGTTTCACCCTGTGGTTCAGCTGAAAATCTCTTTTGATCTGTTGAGGAGTTATGTTGGTTCATGATTTCCAGACGTCGTATCTCTGTTTCATTGTCCAACCTCCTCATTTCCAGTTCATGTTGTTGTCTTCTTTCTTCTTGTTCTCTGTCTGCCTGTAGCCTTTCTCTTTCTGCTTGTCTATCCTTCTCCTTATTTTCCAATTCGACTTGTAGTCTCCTTTCATCCTTTTCCTTCTCAGCTTGTAGCCGCTTTTCTTTCTTTTCGTTCTCAGCTTGTAGCCGCTTTTCTTCCTTTTCCTTCTCAGCTTGTAGACGTTCGTGTTACTCGAAATCCTCGCTAACGTATTGAGCTAACCCCTTACCTGTAAGGGCGCACTGCTTACCATTCTCCATGAAAAGATTTCTCTGTCTGGCGGTGTCTGCCATTCTTACCTTTTTCTTGTCTTCTCTGAAGGTGAATACGCCTGTATACCCGGTGAATAGATTTTAAGCAAAGCACGTATGTCTGATTAGAGTTATCTACCTAACTTTATCAATATGCAAATGTCTTGGTACTCACTTTTATGTTGGGCCGATTTCAATAATGAAGTACATCAGTCTTTTCATACCATAAGGCTAATTGAGTCTATGGTGCTAGATTCCCTATTTAGCCTAATCTGAACTCTATTGATGAATCATCTGTGATTTTTATCTTTTAATCCACTTTTCTTTTATCTCACTGCTCAGTAAATGGTATACGTCGGAACTGGCCTGGAGTTAGGCATTTGCTCAATCAATCCTTGTTCTCTCCCCTATATAACGAAAAGTAAAGTGCTCATTTTCACAGTTTGAAACGAAAAGTAAAGTGCTCATTCTCACAGTTTGAATCGTATTGGATATGTCGTACAAGCTCCCTATTTCTGGACCATTGACATTTGATGTGTATGACAAATTACAGCACACTGGCGGCTTTTACTTCTAGGTACACTTCCTGGTACACTTTTCATGTTGAGTCGATTTGATTAAATAAGTAAAGCACTCTTTTCAAGCCGTAAGTCGAATTTGGTATACTGTGGTAATTTAGCTAAATCGGTACTCGACGGGTGATGTCAAAACAACCGCTTCGCCTTTATTTCTCACGACAATTCCTGGTATTCATTTCCAGATGGGTCTAATGGGAGTGAGGGGGAGGGGGTTGAACCAATTACTATACTGTTGAATGTAAGAATACTTGTTTATATACCAGCTCGACAAATATTAATCGAGCTGATATGGAGACATAGTATCTCAGAAATAAAAAAAAAACACTGATTATGAAATGGTTTATTTCTGGTTCTAAAAAATATATCATGATATAGCGGATTCGACAAACCTAACTGAAAGACATAGTGGCTTCAAGAACATAACTATAGAAGACATTAGAGGTTTTAAGAAATTAAGAATTACGTACTGGTTTCAAGAAGGTAACCATGAAAGACAGTGATTTCACGATAGTAACCATGCAAGACATAGTGGTTTCAAGAAGTTAGTCATGGAAGACATAGTGTTACCAGTAAGGTAACCACAGAAGACAAAGTCATTTTAAGAAATGAGTCATGGAAGAATAGCTGCTACAAGAAGTTAATCATTAATAAGAGTAATGGTTTCAAGAAATTAAACACGGAAGACATCATGGTTTCATAAAGGTAACCACGCAAGACATAGTAGTTTTAAGAAGTTAATAACTGAAGACATAGTGGTTACAAAAAGCTTTTCAAGGAAGGCATACTGTTTTGGGGGATGTAATGATAATAAACGCAGTGTATTTCTACACATTCTAATAATTATCCTGTTTAAATATGTTTGCAAATCCAAGATAAAAAATTACTGAAATTAATGAGCTGTTTTGTGTCTGCGCTGCAAGCGACAAAAGTAAGGTGGAACTTGTCTAATGAAGCTGTTGACGGCCTCGTGATTAGTGCGAAAGTTTGCAGGGACCAGTTTCTCATTGGCTGGTGGAAGTATATCGTATTTCTGGAGTATCATCGTCATAAACATGAAGGCTCGTGCTCTTGCAAATATATCTCCAGGACAAGAACGAAGTCCTGCACCAAATGGAAGTAAGCTGTGGAGTACATCATATGAGTCAATAAGTTTAGCATGGGCTTGTTATGGGCTATACTGGCATTACTACGTATACCAATGCGTTAACTACACAGACAGTGCGATAGCTTGTTTAATTATGCTTCAATAAAGGCGTACTAACTACAACCCATGATATAGCCAATGTAACAGATTAGACCATTTAGCGCGGTAATTATTTGTCAGCAAAGGATGCATGTCAACACATGGTCATTTCTACCATCTGACGTTTCGCACGCTCGGAGTGTGGGCTATCTGCAATAATTTTTCCTTTATCTTGATTCCATTTCTTATCTTTTCCCTCTATGCAACACGATCAGTGTCGATTTTCTCCCAATAGCAATGACTGTATCAATCATGACCCGCTCATACACATCTGTGTATTGTAGTAGAGCATCCATGCCCAGTATTCACACTCTAATAATGAAGAATCAGATTCGCTGGGCTGGTCACTTGACTCGCATGCCAGATCACAGGCTCCCTAACCGAATTATTTTTACAGCGAGTTGCGTTGTGGTAAACGCTCCCAAGGCGGCCAGAGGAAACGCTTTACATACATTTGAAAATCTCAACGAATGCTTTTGAAATTCATCATGACACCTGGGAGACTGCAGCCAGAGACCGAAATTCGTGGCGTTCATCATTACGCAAGGGTGCAGTCACGTGTGAGGCAACCAGGGCTGCAAGAGCTGTGAAGAAAAGGCAGGACAGAAAAACCACTGCAGGAAATCTTCCTCCAGAAACGTCAAGCATTCTTTGTCCACATTTTGAAGGAACACTTCGAGCCAAAATAGGCCTTATCAGCCACGTTAGAACTCACGGCTCCACACCTTCAACCCCAATGGATTAAATGAATGGTCATCATCATTCTTGATGGACAAACAACACACAGTAGAGACTTCTCTGAATCTTTTACCCATCTGTAATTCACTAAAGAAAGATGTCCATGTTATCTACTGTTATCCATCCTCCTGTACCCTATCCATCTAAGTCTACGAAGACTGAACATGAAACAAACCATCACACAAATCGATATTTCCAGACCTTCAGTATTTATGACATTGTCTTGCCAATTAATACCACGTATTCTTCGCAGACACTGCAAATGAAAAATGTTTCTCTTGCTGTAAGTAAATTGACCAGGCTTCACAGCCATAAAGAAGAGTACTTAGAACACAGGCTTGATTGACAATGACCTTGTTTTGGCAGTAAGCTTTCCGTTCTCCCAGACTGATTTTGTTCACCTGTTCATTATTGTTGCTGCCTTACCAATTCTGATTTTGCATTTTTGATCTAGGGCTACTTTATTGTTTACCTCAGATCCTAGATATGTAAAATGGTCTACTATCTCCAGCACTGCGTCGTCAAAATAGATTGATAGTATCCTATATGCGTCTTGTGTCATGATCTGTGTCTTCTGTATGCTAGTTGTTAAATCAAATTCATAACAAGCATTGGAGAAGGCAGATAGTAGACTTTGGAATTCTTCCTCAGAGTGGGTCGTTTTGCAGAATCATGTGCTAAAAGTAACTCATACTTTTGGTCTTGGCCTTCAATCTTTGAACATTATGGAGGAAGCGATTTGAGCGTTAGTGAATGTATATACCACCATCCTGATCACGAAAGGCATATTTCAATAGAAGTGGAGAGTATATTCCAAAAAGAGTGGGAGCAAGTACACAAACTTGCTTATCTTCACTCTTGATTTCAAACTCTTTAGAATAGGCACCATGAAACTTAATTATACCCGTTATGCCTGTATGGAATGCCTCCACGATGGACAAAAGAGATGGCGGGCAGCCGATCTACTTTAGCGCTTTATACAGACCCTCAGACCTATATCAAATGATTTTGTAAGATCGACGGGGGCAATTAACAGTGCTGGATTCTGTTCACGACATTTTTCTTGCAGCTGTCGCAATGAGAATGTCATATCAATGGTAGACAGGTTCCGTCGAAAGCCAAACTGTGATGCAGGGTATATTTTATCTCCCAGGACTATAAGTCTGCACAAAACAATTCTGGCAAATATGATCCCAATGATACATAAAAGTGAGAAACCCCTATATGGTTTACAGTCACTATGACCCCCCCCCCCCCCCCCTTGTTGTTTTACAATGTTATGATGTTTAAAATTTGGAAATCCTGTAGTACTTGCTCTTCTAACCAGCATAGCGCTATTAGCTGGTTGATCTATAGAGTGACTATGTTTTGCCCACTTCTGATAATCGCTATTAGAATCACGTCCTTATCCGAAGCCTTGCCAGAAAAAAGTTCATTAATAGCAAACTTAACTTCTGATATAGTGAGAAGTGTATCAAGGTGTCATGAGTTGGCAGAGTCTCCATTGCGATGAGGGTTTCATCTGCCAGGTTTGTCTCGCTAGAGTGCTGCTCTAAATATGGCTATACCCATACATCCATCCACTATATCTATCGTATCACTGATGACTTATCTAGTGAAGATTTCCAGTAGTGCACTTCTTTTAATTGTTGAACCGCAGGACTTTTGTATCCCTTCATACATGACTCTGAAGTTCCCTTTATCTCTTGCATTTTTAATGCACTCGGTTAACTTGATGCAATAGTCGTTCGCACTCTGCCTGGCTGCCTTTTGCAGACCCTTCCTAGCTTGTTTCAACTAACCAAGAGTGTTTCGCGTTGCGCTTCTTAAAAGTACAAGCTTCTTTTTATTAATCAAGGCCTGCAATGTCTGGCTGTTTGCTACAAACCAGTCCTTCCTCTTATGATCCACGTTGTCACGAACCCCTGCTGCTATTTTATAAAGAGTATCCTTAAGTGTACCCCACATTTAACTAATTATATCGCTGGAAATTGAAACACTGGTTTTCCTGGTCAGCAAGCACACTTATCAGTCTGCTAATCAATATTTTACTAAATACACTTCGTATTATAATTGAAAAGACACATTAAAAATATATGAAGATACCTAGGCGTATTATAATGAAAAAGACGAAGGCAAAGTCAGTACGATAGGAAATACAGCCTTTGGCGGTGTGAGGTGTTACGCCTCCACATATTCCATACCACAATATATAATATTCAGTAACCATTTCCTTCATTGTCGCCTCGTCCTTCCCACAACATTCTGAAAATTGTTCAGTGCCCTTTTTATGAAGTTTTGTTGAACCCAGAGCCGTAATGTTAAGGACAATAATATATTGTGGACAGAATCCAGACCACTGTTTAACTGGCAAGCATACTAATCACTCTGCCACCCAAGTCCCAGAAGACAATATGAACACCAAAATAAATTATACGAAAGCTGGTAACACCATGTATTTGATTATGCCACTCAACAATTAAACGTTGCCATTGCCAGTCAACATCAATATTTTTCAGCTGATGTTGATGTCTTGGCAAGTTTTATGTTCAGTAGGTTGCCATTGCTTTCTGAACGACCGGCTCACATAACCCCGTAAGTAACCAACGTGACGCGGTTCGCTGCTGAATCTCGCGTTGCTGTGTTTCGTACGAGAGTATATGGGATTACCAACAACGATCTTAAGATCTACGCCAGGGAGACCGGCATGCATGCCACTTCATCAAGAATTACTGCATTTAACCAAGCCCAGGACGGTCTCCCTCAGAAGAGGTAGGTGCTGATGGTTCCTGTTATATACTAGTTTGCTATACTTCCTGGTCATCGCCAGCTGATGGCATTGCGAACAGTCCAATACACTTTTTCCCAGCTCACCAAACGTAATGGAGAAGATACGTCAAGAGACGAATGACCATGTGCCTTATTCTCATTTATTACTACTAGTATCTTACCCATGTTCATGCTTAATGTTCCAGTGAAGGATGCCATTAAAGTTATCTCCTTCCTCACATACTTGTATGGTCGAGGAAACATAGTCCACCAGTCTTCAAAGATTTGAAGCCAAAACAAGGTGTAGCAACCGATGTAAAAGCTACCCATTACGATCTCTTCACGAAATGAAAACGATAGATGTGGGTTGTACACATTGATATAAGGCATTCAGCTACCTTCCCCAGAAATGTTATTTAATTTATTCCAAGTAATGTAATTCTTTCAAGACTTGATAATATACACTATCCTTGCGTGAAGGCGAGGCGTGGTAGGGTTATCCCTAACCTACGTGTGGAAAGGCAACTCTTTTCATCCGCTAGTTTACGGGACATCTGTTAGCAAGGTGGAGTACCGTTTAGCCACGAACAGAGAGACGTGAATCCATGCGAGCAGATGGGGGACTGATCTTGAGAGAAGCCGACATTTAGGTGTTTGTTATAAAACAAGTTCGCTAAGTTTTATCAGAGGAATCCTGTGTAGGAACAATCTCTATTGACCAATAAGATAACTTCCACGAAGGAAAGTATTGACAGGTGACTTTCTTTTATAAAGCTCATTACAATGTGATTCAACAACTGGTGTTATGGAAAATGAGTGAGAATAAGACAAGGCATAATCAGGACAAGAACAAAGACCTTATCTAAGACGTTGATGATCGTATGAGATGGCGAACCATAACTGTCTACGTTTATTGGCACTGCCAGTCAGAGTGATGTTAGACTCGTCGCTCAAGTAGAAATGGCAGAATCTATTAGTGCCGGCAAGTCTCCCACCAGGCCTAGAAGATATTCAATGCAGCATATATTTTACAAAGTATCGCTTTGGAGTTTGTACCAACATTGCTGGTAGCGCAACGATGCGTATAGAATCAAAAAGGGTTACAACTCGTTTGCCCTAGAACCTAGAACACTCGCCAGACATAAGCTGAGAATTGCATTTGACCCGCTATGAATAAAATCTCTGTCTTACAGAAGATTATAACCAGAGACTAATGATTGAGAGAAATATATGCCAACCAATGGCCAAATAGATCACTGTATCGCAAATTTCCTGTCGATAAAGAATATATCAAAATTTTTTACCAATTATTCTTTAGCTATGACTACATAATGTTTAGGAAAGTTACCACATTTTTTTTATGTAGATGTGCGTGAGACAATTCTATGATTATATTTCAATGAGGTGATAAATCATAAAACAAGTAATACTCATGTGTATTCTCACTTTTTTCTCATGGGGTGATCTGGCGGTAAAATCTGACCAAAGTTATCAAGAAAGCGCTCAGGCTTAAATGTCCACGGATCTTCAAATTTTTCCTCATTGCGATGATAGAACCAGGCATTAATTAGAATCTGAAAGTAGACAATTGTTACTGAACATGAAAGTTATGCTTTAGTGTAATTGTGTTATATAATGTTTTAATACTTATTAGTTGGTTGACGGTTTTATGTTTTACTCATTACCTGTTAACATGTATTATGCTTATATGGAATGTCATTTCGTCGATCATGAACATATATGATCTTACTTTCTCTTACAATTGCTTGCTTGACTTGAACACACTCTAAATATCATTCGCTGTTGCGAGAGGTTACGAACGCAGTTCATAATCCCACATATCGCGTTCGAAATACAGTTGCGGGCGATTTAGAAGCTGACTGTCGTGCATTGACTTGCATACAATGGTATGATTGCCGGTTGTTTAGAAAGCAATCGCAAACTACTGAACTTACACTTTCCCCAAAAAATTCCATAATGCCAAAATTCTGGGGTTGATTGCGACGCCATGTAAAGGATATACACGTGGCTTGTTTGAGATTAGATCTAAATTTATTGTTAAAATTCAGAAGCCATAAGTCTTGAGCAAGTAAAATAACATTCCTCTATAAATCAATCAAGGGTCTTATGGATAGCATGATGGCAGCATCAAGATTCTGTGTAAGATAACCATTATTGTATATCATGTAGGTATAATTCACTGAACGCATCAAGTCGGGCGGTTTTGGTAGGTAGATGTTTGACTAAAGAGCGTTATATGTTTATGTTATGGACTTTTTATGTTCGCTTGCTCACAATACCCTCCTATTAGTGGTGACAATATGCAGACAAATATATTTTAATTGTCTATACATATGTTGTTACTAATGCTAATATATATTGCGCATGCAATATGCTTGCTAACAGCCGTCGTAGCCTCAATAAACAAATATTTCCTATTAGAACAATGTTTTCCCGTAGTGAATTTGAATAACGAAGACACAAACAATAGATTGCACGATTTATTGCCTGGTATATTTCGCTGCATCTCGTCAGGTACATACTGCAGAAATCACACAACTTACGTGAAATTAACTAGATAAATCCTTCAAGTTGAAATATACACATATTCGCACAGTAATGTCAATTATCTACCACGGTAATTTTAAGCTGACTAACATGTCTTTCTGTTTACACAATTCTGGCTTGCGTTGATAGATCATAATTGCTTCTGCAAATTTTAACAAGCGAGTATTTTGTGTTATAAACAACACGCGAAATGCAGTGTCTCTGGACACAACATGGCCACTGGCGACAATGTGCCTGCCGATTGAAGACGCCGGGAGCTTCCGGTGTGTCGGCTCCTCGCGGCTAGCATCTCCTGTGTGTTGTTTAGAACACAAAATACTCGCTTGTTAAAATTTGCAGAAGCAATTATGATCTATCAACGCAAGCCAGAATTGTGTAAACAGAAAGACATGTTAGTCAGCTTAAAATTACCGTGGTAGATAAGTGACATTACTGTGCGAATTTGTGTATATTTCAACTTGAAGGATTTATCTAGTTAATTTCACGTAAGTTGTGTGATTTCTGCAGTATGTACCTGTCGAGATGCAGCGAAATATGCCAGGCAATAAATCGTGCAATCTATTGTTTGTGTCTTCGTTATTCAAATTTCCTATTAGGACTAGCCACATGTAATTATTCATACATGATTACCATTTGATCCTCCGGATCTCTTATATTTGGTGCAACAGTTTCTTAACATACCATAGCTTTTCTAACATAGTGTAACATTTGATCATCCACATCTCACATATTCGATGTTACAGTTTCTTAACATAACATAGCTTTTCTGACAAAGTGTAACATATAAAACAACGGCGTGTGGTCTGAGAATGAAGGTGGACGCAGTAACTACGGCGGCCAACAGGCTGGATCCTAAACAGCACACATCTGATTGTAACGGACTCACAAAGCATGCTGAGAAGGGTGGGGACAGAGTGGCATGTTTCAATTAAAACATTACAGATAGGGAGCATCGGTTGTCAGAGTGTTAGGGAATAGGAACAGGACAGAGAGAGGACAAGGGACAGAATCGAGTCAAGGACTGCACAGACAACGATAGACAGGACATGGGTAAGGACACAAAGAAGTCATAAGACAGGACATTTGCAGGACGGTAGACAGAGGGGAGACAGGACATCGGTGGGGACATAGCGATATCAGAGACAGGACACCGACAGGACAAAACCTAGTGATATAAGGGGACATAAGTTCCTGGGACGCTGTCCTGAACTGACTAGACGGAATTACACTGAACGACCCAACACAACACGGACGGGCTAACGCACTATGTGACTGTTGAGACAGCCCGAGTTATCACGAGGGACACGTGGTCGAGTACCACGAGATGAACTGACCAGTTTGAAAACGTCAGACAGTTTAGAGGAAGGATTGTTGTGTGTTCTGGAGCGAGTGTATAGCTTTTGCGGGAGTGCTAGTTGAAGATAGCGAGTAATTGTTTGCAGGGCTTAGGTAATTGGCTGAGTGCTATAAGTATGTGTAAGGCGAGATTTGTATATATATATATATATATATATATATATATATATATATATATATATATATATATATATATATATATATATATATATATATGATTCCACCGCCTTGTGTGTGCACATTGTGATGACTGTCAGGTTTTTCTGAATAAACAGGTTATACCATACGTACGACTGATTTCTTCTTGAGTGCGTATGAAAGATTCTGAATACCTGTGTGCGTGCGAGACGTTGACAGGTAACGAATTTATGGTGTCAGAAGTAACCAATCTTTGATTGATAAAAACCCATAGCCTGAGTATGTAAGATTGAAGAGATGAAAGAAGAATTTGAGTGAATCAATGATGTCACATGTATGAAATCGTATGATTGTGAACGAACAGTCAAATTGAAACTAGATGAGAGAAAGTAAATCGAGTGCTGGCAGAAAATTAAAAGTAGTAAATTTTATAAATTAAATGCATTGAATTTGACATGTATGATATTTGCATGTAAACGTTTCAGCTGAAGTTCCACGGCTGTTAAAGACAACTATTGCAGAACAAAACACGACATTACGACAGAAGACAAACGACCGACAAAACTCACAATTCATATATCGCATTATATCTTTCCTCTGAAATTTGTGACTTGACAGACACAATTTTTGCTTGATAATAATTGTTGCTTCTCTAAACAAACAGAAGTGGGAATGTATTGTGAATAACATATCAATTACCCAGACAGTGCGAAGGACTCTAGCATCAAATCATCTGCGAGTGGCACTCTGAAGACACAAGTTTTGTCAAATTCAGATAAGTACCCCTTTTCGATAATGCTATTTAAAGCAACACTCTATTTTTTGTATAATTGCTGTAAATTAATTTTTGAAATTATTGCCATTGTAGTTTGTACACTATATCATTATTCTGCATTGATTTTGTGTAAGAAAAACCTATAACAATGTCAACATTAACAGAGTGCATTGAGGCAGGGCAACAATTAGGGTACACTGGGGACAAATTAGAACAATGGGCAAAGAAAGAATATAAAGAACATACTGATAGAATTGCTGCAGTAGAGAAAGAAAAGGCTATTGTAGAGAGAGAGAGAGAGAGAGAGAGAGAGAGAGAGAGAGAGAGAGAGAGAGAGGAAAGAGCACAAGAACGCTTACATAAGAAAGAATTGGCTGAAATCGAGGCCAAAAATAAATATGTAGAATTAGCAGAAGCTACCAAACTTAAAGAAATTGAGGCACAGACCCAGCGGAAGATGAAAGAACTAGAGGTTGAGTCACAGGTATATACTGCAACTACCAAATTAAAAAGTAAGGAAGAAGAAAATAAGTTTAGCAAATATAAAGGTACAGTTAAACCATTCTGCCAAGGCGATTCCATATCGCTTCGAAAACTTCGAGTTCCAAATGAAGTACCAAGAGGTCCCAAAAGAACATTGTGCCATGATCTATATGCGAAATTTATCAGCAGAGCCTTTAAAAGTCACTGAATCAATCCCACAAGAACTCAGGAAAGATTATGACTATATACATCAATGGATCATGCGACACTTTCTGTTAGATGTACCAGGGTAACAGGTACGGTTCTCAAAATTAAAACCTACAGCAAATCAAACTTTCATTGATTACGTTTCTCATGTTCAAGATGTTTATAATAAGTGGCTGAAAGCTGCAAAGGTGTAAGAGCTATGAAAAGCTAAGGGAACTAATGATAACGGACAAAATCATTTCATCAATTCTAACACCTTTAGCAAAATTCTTACAACAGTCTGATATTGAAACTTTAGAACAGTTAAAGAGAAAGGGGTCGGCTTATTTCTGTTCCAACAGGGACATTTTTACATTAGCCAGCAACGAAATAATATAGTAGCTGCAGGAAACACCAAACCACAAAAACCTTTCAAATATAGGGAGAAACCAAAATCAAATGCACCAAAATGTCCATAATGCAAACTTTATGATTTTCAATTTCAAATGTGTGAGTCAAACCCTGGTTACCCAGCTCACCTAGATATGATGGTGAAGAAATAACAAAGCAAAAGGGAAAACTACCGGCGTGCAGTAAAATACTTCTTTTGCAAAAGTTGGGGCCACTATAATGCTAAGAGTCCATGTCGCCAGAGATTGAAGAGTGTGAACGCAGTACTAGTTGATTCATCTTCTGATGAAAGCGAGAGTGAATGCTAAGGAAGGGAAAGAATGGAAGATAATGCTCTTGCAGCAATTGATATTCTAAACTACGATAAATGTCAAACATGTCATAGGTTTCATGAGGATGGTGTAATAAATTCGGACATACAATTCCAATTTCAAATGAAAACGCCAATGCAGTAATTTCCGCCATAGGGAAACTAAGCTTCTACAAAGGTATGGTTAATAACAAGCCTTGTCAAGTATTGCTTGATTCTCGGACAACTTTAATTTGTTTAAGGAAAAAGCTTGCTAAGGTAGAAGATTACACAGGCGAGTTTGTAAACTGCCGAACTTTTTCTGGCAATGTGGAGAAATATCCACTAGCTCAAATTTGTACATCATTCTTATCAGACACGTTTACGTGAGCGATCTTAGACAATCCTGGTACAGATCTGATTATAGGTTGTCTACCGGATGTAAGATACTGTACACGCAAACAAATTAATGCCTGGGAAAAAAAGAGCATCTGAAAAGAAAGACATTAATGAAATTAACTACCAGTGATGAAGAATTAAGTAATCAAGAACAACTACTGAAATCAAAAATTCCAAGGGAAGCAACTACTCAAAATACAACAGAACAGTGTAAGGGAGCACATAACGTGATTCCCCACAGGGAAATTATTGTGACGTCTTAAACAAAATTATTAAAGAACAGACAATTAAACCCACAAAAAGTTGCACTATCAGTAACACACCTTCACAAGAAAACAGTGACAAAGACAAACAAGAGACACACACGACAACCCAAACACCATACTTTGACCAAAAAAAAAGATGCCCTACAGTCTTTTTCTAGCATACAACACACCCAGAAAAGCACAGACGCCAACATAACACGCAATGACATGTTTGTCAAGGGACATAATAAAAATGACATAAATCAGTACATAAACTTATCAAGATGGAACACAACCATCTCCATCACATTTGGATTAATGTTGCTGTTGCGAAACGCAAGTGCGTCTCAGACGGGACAACACAGCACCAACTCTACCCCACACCGTCTAGGTGGCTAGGCCACATTTTAAGGCGGTGAGAGGGGGATTTCCGAGTAAAAGAGTTGGGACCGTCGTCTGGGCCTTGATGTTATATCTCGGGATTGTCATGAACTTCACGGGTCCCGAGAATCATAACTCAACTCCTTGAGTGTGTGTATATCTTTTCTGTTGTAAATCGCACACTCTGCTAAGACTCGGGGAATGCTATGTTGCCGTCACTTTCGTGAGGTAATGCTCGGAGCTTGTCGGCAAATTCCGGGAGTGTGATCTTCCAGACCTGACACGAGAGGCCATTCGGTAGACAGTCATCAAGACAGGAGGCCGCTTCTATGGCCAGCTGTATAACTGACATCACGGGGAGACGGAGAATGTTCCACAGCTAATGTTGTTGTTGAGGCTATCCTTTCACGGCCGTGTCAGCCAGCTGTAATCTGTGCAGCTCTTGTAGAGATTGATCTGCAGTTGTGGCATTGTTGTCCTTGAGACGAGGGGCCGTGTCTTTGACCAGCTGTATCATTATATACCTTTTGGGGCTCCAGAGAGAACCTACAGCCCAGAGCTTGATGAATCTGTCGGGTCGATGTCTGTTTCATAGTTGTTTCTAAGCTTTCAAGGTATCACTCTTGTATACTTGGCGTCGCTTGACTATAGTTGGTATTTCAGTGGTGAGTCAATTCTTGACCAGGTCAGCCAGCTGCGCCGTATCCTGTGCTCTGACCGATATTTACCCGTTGACCTAGCGTCAGCGGACACCAGCTGTTAGTTAAACAGGCATGCTAGCTGTGTAGCAGGCCTGTGTGTGTACTATGACCTAGATTAGGTGTTCAAAAGACATGGCAGAATGTATTTTGCTAGCCAGTAGTGGATCAGTCTGGTTGAAGCAAATTAACAATGCATTCGATGCCCTATCTCAATAATGGAGTACCTGAGGGAATTAGGATTCTGACAGAAGAATTTCTCTTGAAAAAAGCTTTAATTTGATTCCAATAATGAATATGTTGACATTAGTATGTTTCGATCATCATCATCATGTGGCGTGGTTGAAACTAGTACTTGTCAAGCACTCAGGTGACGAGCGAGAATCACATACGTGTCTCATTACGGTGAAACCCAAATATGTAGGAGGCTATAAGCTGGGAAGTTGTTATCGACCTATGGGCCTGTTGTTATTTAATTGGGCTTAGTCAGAAGGGGGAAAGATATCTTCACACCTACTAGGTATTAAACCGTGGGCCAGTATATTTTCCGGTGGGGGAAACACCCATTCATGTAACGCGTGAATATTTCATCAGTGTAATGGAACTCTACAGTTCCTTTGATGAGAAAGGAATATTTGTCATGCGGGTCTATCTTTCTATTGTCTCTATACTTTCATCGGAACCGGGTTGTATGGGATATTTGAGTTGACACAATTCCTAGGCAGCCAAAGGAATTTATTCAGGTGATGAGTGTCTATATATTCATACACCCACACACAACAGAAATCCAGTTATCTGATGCAGAAGGGTGGAAAGGGACAAACACAAGAACACCAAACTCTTCTGTTGTTTGTCTGGTCTTTAGTTCAGTATTTCAGGTTAGTTATCAATGTAGCTTGAGTATCTTCCATTAACTTTGGAGGTGTAATGGAGTACTGACCTGAGGTATCCTGATAGCTTATCTACTTTCCTGATGGGACAAAATGATGATTAGGAAGGATGATCCAGGCCATGACACTTGATGATCTCTGTAGGAGGTATTGAACTTTGCCATCCTTATGAATGGACCTGTCACTATATCTATTATCCATTAGATCTTAGATGGTAGGGAATGTGTCATCCTATTTACTATTTACTAGGGATGAGACGCGTGGCTGAAAAGCTACTGGACTTAAGTTAGGATTACTAGGAGCTGTAACCTAATCTGTCCGTGAGATATGTCTGGGAGTTCAGACATACGATGCGGTCTGACCTCAAGGGCCTGACCACAAGATATCGATGGAGTTGTGAGGAATTTTGGTGTAGTGTGTATTATGCAAGGGTTTGATGGATATGTACACCTCGCCTGTTCTTGCTTACAGGACCCTCTGTGCTGTTAACTAGGGGCGGTGGGCGACTGCCCTTTGCTGCTGCTGATTGCTGTTTGCTAGGTGCTGTGGACTTTTGTTGTGTGATGTGGCACCTTTTTCTGGTGACTATGAGCGAGTGACTATTTGCTGCGAAGCTATATGGTGCTGAAGCTTAGTGTAAAGTGACGGTGGAACTTGCCAGGCTCAAGTCCCAAGGTTCCAGGAGGCATCATACGGGTGCAGGTGATAGTATTCTTATCACCTTGTTTACATACAGACACTAAAGACATTGACTTGTGTCGAGTGGAGTGATGAGAATGTCCAGCAGACTACTCTCACCCAATATTGACTGTTCAATGCTGTCTGTCCGTCTGTAGGTATGTTCGTCTATGTGTTCGAGTTGGAACCTCCAATAAAGATTCTAGATTTGCCTTTTAAAAGGTTGTTCTATTATAGTCAGTTAGGTGTCTTCTTGTGTCCACAGTCGTCATATGGGTAGTGTCATCCGTGAACCGTCCTGGGGACAATTGATATAAAGGGTAGACAGAGTTTAATTTAGAAACCAATAAAATATATGGGCAACCACCGAGAACCAGGCCGGTGTTGTCCCACGACAGTTGCTAAGAATTGTATGGATAGCACTATGCGCTTATCAACTGCAGTCAACAACAACCATATTTCTATTGTTAAACTTAGTAATGTTGCAGACAACCTCAGTAATGATAAATGTTCTTCCACCATATTTGTATGATGTTGCATGAAAGTTAAAATTTAGCATCTCATTCCACTGGAATGTAGTACTTATAAACTTAACTCAAATGCAAATTGTGAAACATATTGGCGACAGGATAAAATCGTTTGGACTCACTGTAAAGCTAAAAAAAAAAGTCGACTTGGCATTTGAGGAAATTGAATTCCTAGGCCATAAGATATCCAAAGGCTTCTTAAGTACTAGTGACAAAATCGTGACCAAAATATTGAATCTCACGATGCCTACCACCAAAAAGCAAATTAGAAGCCTTTTAGGCCTGGTGAATTATTACAAGCTCATACCGAACTTAGCCCAAATCACCAGTGTTTTTTTCCCCAGATCTTTTAAGATCTAATTCAAAAAATTGATGTGCAGAGTGCTGCTTTAAGAAACGCAATGTCGCCCCTGAAATATTATTTCTCAAACATCCCTATTCTTCGTCTTCATAATAAAAAGCTTTCTTATACTCTCAAAACATACGCCAGTGCCACGACAATTTCCGGGGTGTTACTCCAGGCCTACGATAACATATACATCCAATAGTTTACGTCAGTAGGAAACTAAGCCCAGCAGAATCACGTTATGGTGTGTCTCAATTGGAGGCTCTCGCAATTGTGTACTGTGTCAGTAAATTGAATAAATACCTTCCTGGGATACACTTCCTCATCGAGACTGATAATTCCCCATTGATGGTGATCGAGAAAGGACAGCCCAAAAACAAGAGAATTTACCGATGGGCCCTCATCCTACAGAATTATTCTTTGACCATTAAACACATCAAGAGTTCTAAGAACATTTTAGCCGACTTGCTAACGAGACCGTCAGACCTTGCAGGCGAGCAAATCAACGACAAGACAACAGCGGCAGTCATCTACAACGACTATGGATTAGTGTAGATAATTAGATTAGATTAGATTAAATAGTTAGTAGATAACATTTAAATGTCAAGATTATTTTATTAAAATTGCACAGTTATATAAATTTTTCCCGTAAGTGAAAATTTGATGGTTAAATAACATCAAAGAAATAGGCTATAGTTAGATTTTGTGAGAAAACAACTTTCATAAATATTAATTATACTATTTTCTCACGTAGCAAAATTACAGAAATCCTAACACATTTTCTTTTATAAATTCTTTAAATAGTTAACTAAGTACTAAAGTTTAGAAATAAGGGAGCTAACACAGCTGCCAATTTATTTCATAATTTTTTTTTTTGAATTACATTTCTTTAATTAAACATCACTTAAACTAAATTTACAAAACCATAATTTAAGAAATTGAAGTCTTTTTTCCCTTACTATGGCCTAGCGCAATTAGACAAACGTGTATATAATTAGCAGTGTAATATTATAGTGATAAACTAATTCAACTCGTTTTGACAACTCCAAAACGTGCCTATTTTATTTAAGTATGGGAAACATTTTTAACAATGCACAATATAAATGACTGAGTATGAAAGGAAGAGCGAATGAATTAAAACAAGAAGTATGAATATTGGTGAATTTTTTTCTGCACAGGTGTTTTATTTTGTAACACATGTGAGTGTTCGTTGATTTTATATATGTTGACTTTAGAATTACATTGCAACAATGGTTATGTTTTCAAGAATCGCAGTTCGGTAACTCATCTCAAAAATTGAGCATAAGCCTTCATTTGTGAGATATAGTGACCTACCTGATGACACTTGGAAACCAAAAGTACACAGATTATAAACTGTCTTCTATGTTTTGAATTAAAACATAGAGTAGTAATAACATAACACGTAAACTCACATAATACGAACATATAACGTACAAACACCACTTCCTAAGAAAGGGAGATCACACTTATACAAGGGACACAAGGGATTAATATAGGTTACGAATACACAAAATAAAAGTCTACCAACAAGCGGGAGCTAGAAAGGTATAAATCAGTGGACACATTTCTTGGATAAAGATGTTGAGGGAACATTTTACGGGAGCCATGGATAGTATATCCATGATTAGTCTCCGTTAAAAGAGACAAATTGTTTCGGGGCACCAATTTTGGGTGTGTGAAAGGCGTTGCATATTATTGGTAAACCATAATTTTAAGACACTATTCCTTGGTCCGTTAACAGCTCTCAGTAGTAGAATGTAGGAGAGTAGTTGACTCTTGGCAGCATATCAAGGGTGTAAAGCTGATGATAGACCAGTGGGTGGATAATTCAACAGTGTATCATATCCTTATGAACAGAGTGATAGCCAAATAAAGTGACTGATTAATTCCCACAACTCACTGACGAATTAGTTCAGACTAATTTTATATGCATAGACGACATTGTGTCACAATCCTTGGGATGAATTTGGTGATACAATACCCGGTGAGAATGGGTGTATGTCAGAGTGTTGGGGAATAGGAACAGGACAGAGAGAGGACAAGGGACAGAATATAGTCAAGGACTGCAGAGACAACGATAGACATGACATAGGTAAGGGCACAAAGAAGGCATAAGACAGAACATTTGCAGGACGGTAGAGAGATTAGGGACATGACATCGTTGGGGACACAGCGATGTCAGAGACAGGACACCGACAGGACAAGACCTAGTGATATAAGGGGACATAAGTTCCTGGGATGCTGTCCTGAACTGACCAGACGGGATTACACTGAACGACCCAACACAAAACGGACGGGCTAACGCACTACGTGACTGTTGAGACAGCCCAAGTTGTCACGAAGGACACATGGTCGAATACCACGAGACGAACTGACCAGTTTGAAAACGTCAGACGGGACTCAGACAGTTTAGAGGAAGGATCGTTGTGTGTTATGGAGCGAGTGTATAGCTTTGGCGGGAGTGCTAGTTGAAGATAGCGAGTAATTGAGTGTAGGGCTTAGATAATTGGCTGAGTGCTATAAGTATGTGTAAGGCGAGATTTGTGTATATATATATATATATATATATATATATATATATATATATATATATATATATATATATATATATATATATATGATTCCACCGCCTTGTGTGTGAACATTGTGATGACTGTAAGGTTTTCCTGAATAAACAGGTTATAACGTACGACTGATTTCTTCTTGAGTGCGTATGGAGGATTCTGAATACCTGTGTGCGTGCGAGACGTTGACAGTGGCATGTTTCAATTAAAACATTACAGATAGGTAGCATCGGTTGGGTCTTTTCCCAGCGCATGTTAGTTTGTTGGGAAACTAGAGGCGGACATATTGACAAAATCTGCACCAGCTGGATAAGATTTTGGTGCACAACAAGGCAGGCGTAAGCTTGAGAGGCCAACTCTATTTTTGAAATGTGTCTCTATACAAATTCGAATCTATGGCCACTAGGCTGGCAGGCATGCGCGCCAGCTTTTGCAATACTGTTACTTCCCAGATGACATATGCCGTCAAATAAATAACACATTACGAAGGAAAGCACAAAATACCATTTTATGTTACCAATGGAAGGATGGTGTACTATTAATCAGGAAACATAATATAATTAATAGTTGACTTAATACAAAGAAGAGTTACATGATAAAAAGAAAGATGATGCAGATATTCAGGACAATGTGAAGTCCACTAATGATTGCTGCAGAATGTAGAGATGCAATACATTACCGGAAGAAATGGATTGCACCCAGACCAGACAACATTAAGTTGGAGTTCTTTGGGAGATTTTGTAATATACATAATGGGTACATTCCTAATAACCTATTAATACCAATATGTATAGCACTTCCGAAGACATCAGAACGTTTGGAATGTAAAGTACCCTACCCCTTCCTCACGCAGACGTTTTCCAGGAACATCTGAAAATTATACGTACCCATGATGTGAGGCTAGCTCGATCGAATAGCTGCTCTGGCTGCCAAATATTATTCCTACCAGAGCTGAAGATTAAACTCGAGGAACTGTCTTGATAACCAAGTGCATTGACTTTGGTGCTACAATGGTTGCCATTGACGGGTATGCTAGTATTAAATATGTTCTTGATAGAATCAAATGTAATCTTTATAGTAAACTGTATGGCGTAAGAAAATAAGTAAGCACTGTGAGCTTCATTCCTAACGAATTCTTGGCTTGGGCACAATATGAGACATGGACGTCTAGCAGTGTACTGAGAGGAAACACACAGACACACACACAGACACACACACACAGACACACAGACACACAGACACACACACGCACGCACGCACGCACGCACACCCCCCCCCCCCCCCCAGATAAAACATATAATACAAACATGCAAAGATGGAGGAGAATGGATTAATGTTGATATGAAAAATGGGAGACAGTGAAAGGAAATGAACACCAGTCTTCCGGTTTATTGACCTAATATGCATGGACCTTATTAGCTTCGTGTACAATAAATGCTGAATTATTTAAGAACAACATTCTGTTACTGCATTTATATATTCCCTCTGACCCCAGCAAAGTGGCCTTTTGTTTCCCGAGCATAATACACACTGGGAAAATATGGTTCTGCCATATTTTTTGTTTACTTCCCGAAGCACATTATAACTTAAATCGTGGTAGTGCAGTAGTATGTTTATTTGCTTGCTTACCTAGCAGGCATGTGTTGGAATCCTCTTTAATTTAAAAAAAAAAAAACACACACACACACACACAAACACCGGGGTTTCTAGATCAACCCAGCACAAAATGGGTACCAAGGAATTTTCTCTGGAAATTAAAAATAGCTGGCGTATACTAACCACATCATCCATCGAGTGTATAGTATATTCAGATATGGGGTAGCATCATACATCCATGTGTCATTCAGTGTGATTATACAGTGTTTTTATTTTTATATTTTCAATAAAATTTCTTCTCGGGTGGGGCTCCTCTTGCTCTAGTATTAAATCTTCTTTGGTGAAGCAGCAGTCACGGTAGTTGATGGTGTTGCATTCTAATGTGATGGCCTAACCATCTGATGTTCTGCTTTCGGTATATGTGGCATACGTTGTAGATACCAGTGTCTGTCTTATAACATCATTTCTTACTTGGTCTCGGATAGTTAAGTTGGCAGCTCTTTTCAAGCACCTAATCTCACAGGTATTGAGTTTTCGTAAGTGTGATTTAGATAATGCCTAAGTTTAACACTGGTAGCACAGAATCTGTGTGAATGTGCTATTTATTATCTGTCGTTTGTAGAACATATGTATATTTGGATGCTTCAGTGTAGGTTATAGTTGATATATATGTGATCGTGCTTTTTGACATCTCTGTCTATACTGTCATCTTAAAGATATTAATTCAAATTGATCAAGTACTCACTAATGTGTTCTTGGGGATAGTTACTCCGTCAATATGAACATCCTCAGAAGCCAATCTCATGCCTCCCATTGGAACTTGCGTGATAAATCGCAGGACTTCAAAAATTGTAGCCTCAACGTAGGGCATACTAGATTTATCTTCTAGCCTTGGTCTTCTGTCGCCGAGAACCCGGTCAATCTCCTCCTGAAGTTTCTTTGCAACTCGAGGGTAATTAATGAGACAAAGGAATATGCCGAGGACGGATGCTCTCGTTGTGAGGTGGGCTGAAATGCACGTCATGTATTACACAATTACGTAAACAACGAAGACATGATATTCGCTTCAAAACTACAGTGGTTACATTGAAACGTGACAATATGTTTGCGTATTTAGGCTGAAAGGAATTAGTAGGTAACTTCATTATACTGTAAGCGATTTTGCTGCAATATGCGCTTGACGAGTGTAGAACAGGACAGTAATGTCGCCCGTAAAGCGCAGGAAGTCAAGATGCCTTGTCAATGCCCGTTGAATGCCATATCTATTGGTAGTTATCGTTGTCTTCATTAAACTGCGGTCAGTAAGAACAATAAAAGTAACAATCATCGTATTTGTTGTAGACGTGTTCTTTTTTCTCAAAGTATATGTTAATTTCGCTCATACTGAGCTCTGTTTATTCGCTACGTTAACCTAAAACTGGTACCAGGAAATGTCTTCAGAATTAAAGGTAGACGAATTGACACTGACCACATCACACTCCTAATGCCGACTGGGCACTAAGAATGTGGGTCTAGCAGAATGTACCTAAATAAATAAATAAATGTTTTGCGTATCCTTTACAGGACTTAGCTGTCAACAGCAGCATCTTTCAGCTGTCTGTTGATCTCTTGGCAAGATTACGCTCAGTAGTTTGCCATTGCTTTCTGAGCGGCCGGCTCTGTTATCCCCGCAAGTCACCAGAGGGGGTTGAACCGCTGCCAGCTCTCGCCCGCTTACGAGACTCTGCGTGATAAACGGGATTACGGAGAAAGTGTTGTAACCCCTAGGCCAGAGAGACCGGCAGAATGTACCTACTGAACCTTAAAGCACGAAAAAGAGCCCTAATATGTTTTCCGTTACATTTAGGCAGCAATAGGAAGAAATGAACTGGCAGATGATTGAGTTCACAGTTAAAACCTAGGATATAGTGATTAAGACTCTCATAACAGCTTATGTTAGATTCAAAATTACAACGGACGATGATAATACACGAGAACTGTTTGATATCGTGTTTGCATTATTGAACCTGTTAAGTTTATTTATTTATTTAAATAATCATGCAAAGATACATGCATACGCATAACAACAGCATGGAAGAAAATCATTTACCAGTCCAAAATAGAGAGGTTAGAAAACTGATGGTGTGCTGGGGGTCATTCTTCATCCATTCATAGCCAGGTTTGTTTTCAAGATCAAACAGGTAATCAGCAATACCTCTAGGCTGGCCTGAGACCCAGGTTCTCTGTAGACAACAGAACACACACATGAAATGATCATTAAATAAGCCTCCCAAACTTACAATCACAGAAGCATTGAACATTCACAGACACATATTGCTTATTAAAATAAAATATACAATCCAAAAATAACTATATTTTGATGTTGAAAATGAAAACAAGTGTATAATAAATTATTTTTAAACAAAAAACAACAAACAAACAAACAAATACTAGCATCATAAGTTAAGCATTTCCGATTATAATTGTTATGATAAATACTAAATAATATCATCATAGGCCAAGAAATTACGATTAGATCTGCTATTGCGACACTTTTACTGAATATATTTGCCATATATTAAATTATTATTTACAATGCACATATTACTACATTATATTTATACATATCATATTATATTATTACATATTACAATGCCTGGTGCTGACTGTAATAGTGATCATGTACCACTATGTGGACAAATAAAAGTAAGATTAAAGAGAGGGAAAACAATGGTTAAGAACATGAGACTTAATAAAGAGGTTCTAAAAATAGATAAAGAAATGCAAGAACTATACCGAGTGACTGTGAAAAATAGGTACAATGCGATAGCTAAAATACAGAGTATAAATGAACAATGGGAAATGTTAAGGGACTCCATTTATCAAACTAGCAAAGAAGTATTATCGGAGAGAAGCAAAATAGCTAAGAAAAAATGGATGAATGAAGAAATCTTAAAACTGATGGACAAAAGAAAACAAAGTAAAAATGACAAACAAGAATACGCTAAGATAAATAAAGTAATAAAAGATAAATGTGGGAAGGCTAAAGAAAGTTGGTTAAACGAGCAATGCAAAAAAATTGAATTAAATTCTATTAAAGATACAAAAAATATGCACAGACAAATCAGTGAGCTTACAGGAAGAAAAATAAGAATAAATACAGGGTGTTTGAAATCAAAAACAGGAAAGATATTATTAGAGGGAGGTGCTATAATGAAGAGGTGGAATGAGTATATTAGAGAATTATATGACGGAGAAAGGGAAGAATTAACAGAAGATAGTAACTTAGAAGGACCACCTATTCTAAAAGAAGAAGTCGCTGACGCTATGAAATATATGAAGAAAGGAAAAACGGCTGGGCCAGATGAAATCACAATAGAAGAATTAGAAGTATTGGGAGAATTTGGAGTAGATATATTAACCAAAATGTTGAATGATATTTACAGTAGTGGATATTTACCCAGTGATATGCTGAAATCTGTTGTTGTAGCTATACCAAAAAGACCAGGAGCAATTGATTGTGAAGATTTTCGTACAATTAACCTTATAAACCATATCACTAAGCTTCTACTCAGAATCATAATGAGAAGAACCAAACATAAAATAAAAATGGAAATTAGTGAAGAACAGTATGGATTTGTGGAAGGAAAGGGCACAAACAATGCAGTTTATACACTACGGACACTAATAGAAAGGTCAATAGAGAAACAGAGAGACATATATTTGTGCTTCATAGATTATACTAAGGTATTTGATAAAGTAAAACATGGTGAACTGATTAAAATGTTGGAAGATATCAACATTGATGGAAAAGATTTAAGAATAATAAAGAATGTTTACTGGAACCAAGTAGCAGCAATGAAAATGGGAAATAAAGAGGGTAGTTACGAACAGATAAAGCTAGGAGTACGACAGGGGTGTGTCTTGTCACCAGATCTTTTCTCCCTGTATAGCGAAGTAATAATGAGAGAGATCAAAGAGATGCCAGGAATACTAGTTGGAGGTCATAATATAAATAATATACGCTATGCAGATGACACAGTATTGGTGGCGGATAATTCAACAGACCTACAACATTTATTAGACGTTGTAGTAACAGAGAGTGCAAGGAAAGGACTCTCCTTGAATATCAAGAAAACAGTAACAATGGTAATATCAAAGAAAATGGTGACACCAAAATGTGACATAGAAATAGAAGGAAAAATCCTTAACCAAGTGGATAATTTTAGATACCTAGGGGCATTTATAACATCAGATGGAAGATGTACAACAGAGATTAGGAGCAGAATAGGGCAGGCAAAGGCCGCATTTCAGAAAATGAAGAGTATCTTATGCAATAAGTCACTATCACTGAATGTAAGAAAGAGAGTGCTGAAATGCTATGTAGAACCAGTTTTGCTGTATGGCAGTGAATCTTGGAATGTAAATGAACAAATTAAGAAGAAATTAGAAGCAACAGAGATGTGGTTCCTGAGACGAATGTTGCGAATTCCTTGGACTGCCAGAGTAACTAACAACGACTGCCTGAAACAGGCTAATGAAACTAGAACATTATATACAACAATAAGACAGAGACAAACATCTTTCTTCGGTCACGTGATGAGAAGAGAGGCATTGGAGAACATCGTAACAACTGGAAAGATCGAGGGGAAGAGAGGCAGAGGCAGACCAAGATAAATAATGCTGGATGGATTGAGACGGTGACATGGAGGAATATCAGCAGCAGAGTAGATCCAGAAAACCAAAGACCGAGATCTGTGGAGAGCCATGAACGCCTACGCCAGCCCACACGGCACTTGATGATGATGATGATATATTAAATGGGCATATAATAATGCGTTTGCTCATATTGGAAATATAAAAATGATGGCGTTATTTTATATAACACCAAATTTTACAACAGTATTGATTTCTTACTATCACCCATACTGAAACATCCAAATATACCCATGTCCTCAAAACGACAGATAATAAACAGCATATTCACGACATCCCTATGCTACCAATCTCAGACTTTATCCAAATCACATTTTCGCAAAATCAACACCTGTGAGATTAGATGCCTGAGAGAGCTGCAACTTAACAATCCGAGACCCAGTAATAAATGCTGTTATTAGTCAGACAGTGGGATCAACACTTTGTGATATATTTATTAAAAGACAGAAGTTCAAGTGGTTTGGTCATGTCGTTAGAATGCAACACCATCAATTACCATAACTCGCTCCACATCAAAGACCATCTACGACGAGACCAAAAGGACGCACAAGAAGAAAATGGATTGATGACATCAAAGACATTGTACAATCAAACGGAATGACACTATCCTATCCAGTGCCGTCCATCGGGCGCAGGAGAGCAAATTATTCCTCCCCACGCCGCTTGACTACAACAGTGGACGATGATGATGATGATGATGATGATGATGATGATGATGATGATGATGATGATGACGATGATGATTGATTGATTTCTTACTTTGCTTTGCTAATATCAGAAATAATCCTGCAACAGAAATGGTTTCTGCAGCATACACTTTCCAGTGTTCCTTTGATTCACATTGCAGGAAAATTGCTATTGATGTGTTTCGGTGGTCACTTTCGGAACTGTTTACTTGTTTATTTAAACTTTAAGCTATGTTAACAAACAAACCTGTATTTGTAGAATGCAGACATAGAAGATGTGCTGCACATTTCTTTGCAACATGTGGAATTAATTATCATTGCTATAATGGGTGTGCTGTGCATGAAATACTGTGTGCACTTCGCACTGAAAAATATTAATGAACAATGTATCTACATGCGAATGTTCTGTGGCATGTTATAACTATGAAGCAAGAATCCATACATCTGTACCATCAAATAATTATGTTAAAAGACACCGCATTTGTGTTATCAACTAAATAGCAAAAATATTCCAGATGTGACACTGTCGTAGCTGGAAAAGTATAAGCTGTACAGAAATGTTATAATGTACTGGACACAGCCAATTTTATTATAACATAACTGAAAACAACTGACAAAAGAAGAATGATACAGCTTGATCATAGCGAAGTCAGGGAACATTCGTTAATGTGAGTCCTGGAACGCAAATACCATTACCATGGAACAAAGAGGTGAACAAAAGAAAACATTTTTGTAATGGTCATGCAACGACGTGTCACTAGCAATCAATAACACACTATAGCGAAGAAGAGTACTTCATTATGCAAACATGGTTTAGAGGGTACACGAAATTCCGGTATCTGATAAATTTCTTGATGTAGATGTCTATGAATTGTACATTTCAATTAATTCTCACCAACAACTCTATTGACGGATTAGAAATGCAAAACAATGTTTTCCTGTGATGAATTTGAATAACGAAGACACAAACAATAGATTGCACGATTTATTGCCTGGCATATTTCGCTGCATCTCGTCAGGTACATACTGCAGAAATCACACAACTTACGTGAACTAATTAGATAAATCCTTCAAACTGAAATATACACATGTTCGCACAGTAATGTCGATTGTCTACCACGGTAATTTTAAACTGACTAACATGTCTTTCTGCTTGCACAAGGACGGCTTACGAAGGTTGATTATTATAGCTTCAGCAAACTTTAACAATCGACTACTTTGTGTGTTGAACAACACACAAAGTAGTCGATTGTTAAAGTTTCATGGAGATGACGTAATGCAACGTCTGCGGGACCGGCTCACCACAGCAGTCGAGCGAACATTCTGTGCTGCAACTCTAGTCATCAGGCACAGAAACACACCGATCCCTGTCCCAGCAGTAAAAGAACCTGTAGCTTTGTACGCCAAATCAAATTGTATTTACCAATTTACATGTAGATGCGAGGCCATCTACATAGGCATAACTGAGCGACAGTTACATTGCAGGGTTTCGGAACACATTCCGAATTGGGTGGACAAGATACTACACACAGACGATGGTAGCCTAGGCAGGCCGACACACCGGAACAGTCCGGCTTCATCGGTCGAGAGACATGTGCTCGAGAGCGGTCACGTGGTTGAAAGAGACAGTGCCTTCCGTGTGTTGTTCAACACACAAAGTAGTCGATTATTAAAGTTTGCTGAAGCTATAATAATCAACCTTCGTAAGCCGTCCTTGTGCAAACAGAAAGACATGTTAGTCAGTTTAGGATTAGAAATGTTTTAAAAATAAAACCTGTTTCACCTAGCCTAAAGTTGGTACCAGATAATGTCTTAGGCAATAAAGGCCACGGGCGTGCTACTGTCAACACCACTCAGTGAGTGCCGCCCGGTCTATACAAATGTACGTCTAGTACCGTGTGCTCGATGAGCATTACGGCATATCAAACGGTCCTTGACTGGACTTGCTTAACACCATCAAAAGAGGCACAACTCTATTAAATGTTAAGTGCATGTCCTTCACAGCACGTCGCAATCAGCTCCATCATGTTGTGGCAGTTTATGATTTACTAGAGAATGTTTACGTTCAGTAGTTTATCTTTGGTTTCTGAACGTACATCGCAATTACAACAAGGCGGCCTGCTTCTGCCGCTGATGTTGAATCCTCGACTAGGATTGTTGGGAAGTTGTAAAACGCGTTCACTGGCCCAGTGTAACAGCACCGGCACAACTAGAGAAATACTACAATCTTGACAACTATTCTCTGGCAAAAGAGTGATGGGAAGGCAAAGTGTTCAATACCTGGATGACTTGCCAAATTAATAAACAGGACAAGAACACATACGTGATCTGAGACTGGTGATGATATGAGATGGAGAACTATGATTGCCCACGCTTAAGGGCGTGAGGTATGATGATAATGATCATGAAGATGAGCTAGCATTCCCACCTGTTCTACTGTCTTCTACGTGGTGACATATAATATCTTACAATCTTGTAGACTGCTGGCCTTACTGTGTGCGGCACACGTATTACATACACCGTCTTTTAAAAATATGATTATGACAGCAAGTAATGAATGTAATTATTCACCTCATCATAAATACACAACACAATATGGATGTGCTGTGGTTGATATCACGTCCATGTTACTGGAACCCATAAGGAATACAAAAATGGAGACCTAGCATAACGTAAGAGACACTAATGAGCGTTTGTGCAGACCTATTAACCCTTATCTTTAAAAAAAAATAGATTATGTGGTTGTTTCGGGATTTGAAATTTAAATATTGAGCACAACCCACTACTGGCAACGCCGATCGCATTCTGGTATGAACCTTAGGCCTATCCACGTCAATATGGAAGCACTATACTCGAGTTTCGCCCTCGTTTCAGCTCGTCAGTAGTGCATATCCCTGACCGGATCCGGAAACAGTCCCGGATCACGCGTGTGAAGCGGGTGTGACCGGATCCGGAAACAGTCCCGGATCACGCGTGTGAAGCGGGTGTGTCACAACCGCTTCACACGCGTGATCCGGGACTGTTTCCGGATCCGGTCAGGGATATGCACTACTGACGAGCTGAAACGAGGGCGAAACTCGAGTATAGTGCTTCCATATTGACGTGGATAGGCCTAAGGCTCATACCAGAATGCGATCGGTGTTGCCAGTAGTGGGTTGTGCTCAATATTTAAAAAAAAAATAAACAATGTTTGCTGCAACATCCAAACCAAACATAAACAAGTGTAAAGTGGGCATTGTGTGATTTGGTTGAGGTATAGGAGACAGTTGGGATGTAAATAGAAGGAAAATAATTTAAGGGAGTCGATTAGCGAAAATATATGTCTTTTTATGTTTGAAGATTAAGAACAACCCACTATTGGCATCTCTGATCGTATTCCGGCACGAACCTTGGGCCTTGTCCACGTCAGATTGGAAGCACTAGACTCGAGTTTCGCTCGCGTCTGAGCTCGTACATAGTGCATATCCCTGACTGAACCCGAGATCGAACTCCGGATACCGAAATAACAAAATAAGTCTTTTTATGTCTCTGAAGTGTGGATATTTATTCCATGTAAGACCTAATGTTCTAATTTCTGTCTTTGAAAATGTGTTAATCCATTCTTTTGATAAATTATGCATTATTCTTACTTGGAGAATACACGTCATTAACCGTCTTTTGCATTCATGTATTTTACAGTTTTATTTCTAATACAGGCACTATCAATCTCGTATGCTACTTGTATTCACCATACTGCACTGTTAGTAGGAAGCAATTGTAATAATTCGCGAAGTGCACACACGCGATCCCCAGTATTTATACAAAGATTAATAACCAGTTCTCATAAAATCCAATGTTTACAATCGGTGACTGAATCGCCATAAAACGAGAAGTAGACAGCGATCTTGACAAGAACACAACTAAAAGTTACAAACGGACCTGCGGTTAAAGCCTTCGTCAGCACAGAATAAACAAACACAAACCAACACAACTACATGAAAAACATACACGGAATGTAAATAAATATACAAGTTACTTATTTGTATCCTTGTTGTCGGCCGAGCACGTCTTTCAAATGATCAACATGAATGATTACATTGATGTGGATGAACCAGAAGTGTTGGAAAGCGGACAGTATGTTAAAGAAAGTAATCGTCACAAGACCAGGGATTGGCCTAGCCACAGAAAGAGAGAACACAGCCCAGGGGGAAGGGAAGGGGCCCATGTGAGCGAACTATAGTATAGGGAACCGTAGTGGACTATACTGCGGGTACTGGTGTTGGAGGGAGAAGGGAGTTTAAAATCAGAATACTTATTTTCAAGCTAGTTATTAGTTAGTTTGGCACCTTGCAGTCTTGACAGACCAAAGTATGTGAGTTGGAATATGGCCAAAATTCCATCACAGTGCCTGGGCAGAGCTTCAGAGAAACGTGTGATGCCCTAACGACACGTCCCCTCTCTCGACCTAATTCTTGTGTATTCCAGAGGAATGGGTAACCAATACGTCTGGCACAAGATAGGTTGCAGACGCTGGCGGTACAGCGTCAAATCCTCCAGGACCTCGCCACCACGAGCAGGTGGCGAGTGATGGCCAGACCCTGACACCCAAGGGACCCGGCTTAGAGGCGTTCAGCCAAGTCCCACAGGTGAGGGCCTCGTACGTGCCCGGACCGTAAGGGTTCGCACATCTGTCAAACACAAGTGTCCGGACCTGTGTAAAGCGTGCACTATCGTCAAACTCTCCATCTGACTTAGCGGACCCCGCGACCAGCGGGAATAGGCCCGCCAGAGCTACCGCAGGAGACATTACTTGTCTATTGCGAGCAATGTCTCCCATCCTTCCGCGATGGACTGAATAAGTAAAGACTGAATAAGTAAAGAAACGATAAAAGTAGTGGTATTTCAATTGCGCTTGCGCTCCCACCTATGCTACACCCTTCATGTGTCTTCACAAAGTCGGACTAGAGTCAAGCTCAACAGGGTCTTCTTTCCCCGCTGATTCTACCAAGCCCGTTCCCTTGGCTGTAGTTTCGCTAGATAGTAGATAGGAACAGTGGGAAACTCGTTAATACATTCATGCGCGTCACTATACAAATACACATAATCACATGATTGATTGTTTGATTCAAGAATCCTCCAGGCAAATGTCACAAGGTGTAGATAAGTGGTTCTCAACCGATGGGGAATGCCCCCCTAGGGGGAAATTTTGGGATTTCCATGGAGGCGGGGTGGGGGTGGGGGTGGGGGGGGAGTTGGAATTAAGATACAAGAACCAATTACTTGATACTGTTTTTCCCTTCATACGTTGCGGTTCTATAATTCTTGCCCTTCTGAATTTCATTTTATAACGTAAGTAACACACAAAACACGTTTTATGTAGATGTCTAGACTTGATCTAGTAAGTGTTATTAAATGTAGCTTCTATTTTTACGTATACTGTTTAGGATCGGGGAAAATTTATAGGGGGGAAATGCGGAAAAGGGGAAGAGGGAGGGAGTGACGTTCTGAAAATATGGTGAAGGGGGGCACGGGAAAAATGGTTGAGAACCACTGGTGTAGATGCTACTCTCTCCACTGTCACATTGGTTTTAAACATCTCGACGTCGTCATCTCATAGGAAACCCAAGCATAACTCACAATTCAAGCATTCTGAAGTATGTTTTGTCATCCTTATAATTACAGGATTATGCCCACAATCTCAAATAGACAGGTACACATAATTCAATGGAATTTAAACAATTTACCTTTGCACCATAGTAAACCAGTTCCTGAGCCTTAGCTGTTGCGCTCTTCAACCTGTCAAAGGCATTCTTGTATTTGCCAGGAACTTTCGCCAAGATCGGGAACTTGCTTAGAAGTAATTCATACTCAGGTGACAGGAGTTTATTATAAGCAATATCGTACTCTTCCAAAATTTTGGGTTTAGCCACATCGTCAGGTCTTTCACCCAAAACCTGAGTTAAACGAAGAAAAACGTGCATTTGTAAAATAAATATTTAAAGTAAGAAAACAATTATGTGCAATACACCGTTATTCTGTGATGCAGTATTTTTCCAGTTAGATATAACATTGTAAAGACTTTGAATAACGAAGACACAAACAATAATTGCACGATTTATTGCCTGGCATATTTCGCTGCATCTCGTCAGGTACATACTGCAGAAATCACACAACATAAAGTGAAATAACTAGATAAATCCTTCAAACTGAAATATACACATGTTCGCACAGTAATGTTGATTGTCTACCACGGTAATTTTAAACTGACTAACATGTCTTTCTGCTTGCACAAGGACGGCTTACGTAGGTTGATTATTGTTGCTTCTGCAAACAGGATTTCTAAAGCGCCACTACCAACAGCCCAAACCGAAACCAGAAGAAAGTACAGTCCCTAAAGTCAAGGTATTCATCCAGTCAACCTTCCGAGGAGATGACATAATGCAACGTCTGCAGGACCGGCTCATCACAGCAATCGGGCGATCACTCTGTGCTGCAACTCCAGTTATCAGGTACAGAACCACACCGATCCCCACCCCAGCAGTAAAAGAACCTGTGTCTTTGTACGCCAAATCAAATTGTATTTACCAAATTACATGCAGGTGCGAGGCCATTTACATAGGAAGAACAGAGCGACAGTTACATTACAGGGTTTCGGAACACATTCCGAACTGAGTCGACAAGATACTACACACAGACGATGGTAGCCTAGGCAGGCCGACACACCGGAACAGTCCTGCTTCATCGGTCGCTAGACATGTGCTCAAGAGAGGTCACGTGGTTGAAAGAAACAGTGCCTTCCGTGTTTTGTTCACCACACAAAGTAGTCGCTTGTTAAAGTTTGCAGAAGCTATAATAATCAACCTACTTAAACCGTCATTGTGCAAGCAGAAAGACATGTTAGTCAGTTTAAAATTACCATGGAAGACAATCGACATTACTGTGTGAGCATCTGTATATTTCGGTTTGAAGGAGTTATCTAGTTATTTCACTTTATGTTAGGTGATTTCTTCAGTATGTACCTGACGAGATGCAGCGAAATATGTCAGGCAATAAATCGTGCAATCTATTGTAAAGACTGCTGAAACGTGGAGTTAAAATAAACTAGTCACAAGTCTGTATCTGTCACGTATGAATAAGTGAACGCAAATTCAAAACTCCGAAAGACCAGGTCGAGGCTTGGAAATCAGCAATAGGACATTTGGGAGCTGATCAATCAATCAATCAATCAGGTGGCGTCTCTACAATGACGTTTGGCTGCAATGGATCTCCAGCAATGTAATTCTCTCTCCCTGACTGTACATTCTGTCAGGTTGATGATCGCCCATCTCTTGATGGTATCTCCACACTTGTATCGTTGTCCACCTCTTGCTCGCTTGCCCACAACATTGCTCTCCAGTACGGTGTTTATAAGAATATTATGTCTTTTAACGTGGCCGAAATATTTCACTTTCCTATTTCTTAATTTTTTTTTATCAACTCTCATTTCATTCCCAGTGTTTCTAGAACCTCTGTATTTGATTGTTTCTGTGTCCATGAAATACGACATAGCCTTCTGTATATTTACATCTCCAGTGCCTCATGGAAGAGCCAGAGACCGAAATTCGTGGCGTGCATCATTACGCAAGTCATGTGTGAGGCAACCAGGACTGTAAGAACTGTGAAGAAAAGGTAGGACAGAAAAACCACTTCAGGAAATCCTCCTCCAGAAACGTCAAGCATTCTTTCTCCACATTGTAAAAGAACATTTCGAGCCACAATAGGCCTTATCGGCCATCTTAGAATTCACGGCTCCATACTTTTATCCCCACTGGATGAAATGAATGGTCATCATTATTCTTGATGGACAAACAACACTTGACGATCTGACTTTGCTATTTCACTCAATTGGTAAAAGACTTATATTGCTAATTCTAAAGCTGATGTGTTCACTTGCACTGTAGAGAGTTATTTGGATACTAAGCCAATCCTGGGATACCAAATCGAATCCAAAATTGATGGTTTAAAAACAAAAGGAGTGTTAACAGAAAATGAAGAGAACAACTTAAGAAAGCACTGTCAAGATTTTCTTGTCTCATTATTCAAGCAATTGAAGCAGAGACTTCCTGAAAATTTAGATGTACTGTAAAATATTTCTTTCTTTTCTGTTAACAACATACTTCAGCCAGTATAGGACATACCTAAATATTGTCAAGTTATGACATTTTTAGGGGCTACTGATAACAGTGTGACGGAAGCAGAATATCAGTTAACCAAAATAAATTTGCTTAACTGGAGAAACAAAACAGAAACCGAAGCTAATAGGAGGGAAGTAAAACAATTTAGAGCAGTCCGTTCAGCGAGCTCTTTAAATGTACGATGTCTGCCATGATACTACCCCATTAAAATGCTGATGTTGAAAGAGTTTTCAGTACTATGAATTATATAAAATGTAAACTAAGAAACAGGATGAAACTTGACCTCTTAAATGCTATCTAGACAATAAGATTTGGCCTGATGAGAGTAGGAACATTCTGTTTAACTTATCAGCTAACGCATACCAGAATAATTTTGAATGTGAAACTTCAACTTCATAAGCCAAGTTTATCCTGTGGATCATGTGAGACAGACATCAGTAAAGATGAGGACATGATTCTATAGGGTAAGTCACATTAATATTTATGTAATGTCTACTTTCTCAATCTAGATGTTTTTTCTAGATGTTTACCGACATAATCTAGATATTTATAGATGTTGTTTGGGCCGTTTATAGATTTTTTCTGTCGGAATAAAGTGACAAATATGTACATGACCCCCTGGCTGGTGTTAGCTATTGCGCAATCAGGATTTCCTGCTCATGCTTTCAAAATGGCGTCATGGCCTGGGGCGTATTGTTGGATCTCTTGAGTGTTGCCAAAGTAGCCTTCGTTGTATCACACACCTGGTAGATTATGAATATATATATATATATATATATATATATATATATATATATATATATATATATATACACACACACATACATTATATATATATATATAACATTTTGGTACTTGCTAACTATAGTATATTACCAAAATGTAGATGATATTTTTAAGAGAAATTGCCAGACTTCTCCAGAGTTCAAAATCTTGATTTGCGTATTGATCAATTTCTTCCATGAGCCTGTCCATCTCGCCAGAAACTACGTTTTCGAACTTCTTCACCCCATCTCCGTAAAGGCCAATGACACTGAATAGAGTTCGACGCTTTTGCTTCGAGTGTGCTGGAAACGAAATAGGCATGAATATTAGAAAGGCGTTCAGTATAACCTGTGGTAACTATATATTACAAGACAGCATATTGTACAGTCTTTTACATCATCCAGATGCATGACTAAACCTAACGCGTGCTTGCTTGCTTGCGTTCGCTGGCTGTGAACTCCAGCGTGAAGTCCTGTATGTCGGATGAAGACATCCTGTTGTCCAACATCAGTGTGATGTCATACCGGACTGAGGTTTGCGTGAGTATCCGTTGTCTCATGTCTGGCTTATTGGTGTGTAGATTGGTGGATCCTCGCCATGCAGGCAGATACTCTCCGACACCAGAAGAATCAGCGATCCTACTACGTTAGCCAGGACCCCGAAGGGACCTGTGCCCAGTACGCACGACTAGGACGTGTTAGTAGGTCTTGGCCAGTATAGAATCTGGCCCTGGTGCCTTGGAAACATCTCCGCGTCCCACTAAACCTAATGAAGTGGACTGCAATGTAAGGTACGCAATCCGTGGGTCTGAATTATCAATTTAAAAAAAAAACAACAACAACAACAACACAAGTGGTGATATACATATACAATTCTCCCGATCTTTTGCAGTTTTCTCTGCTTTAAAAAAAAAATATCAAAAACCTTATGTTTCCTCTTTTTTTTTTTTTTCCCCGTGAGCTAACTGATTTTGTGTGTGCATAATGTTTATATCTTAATATAATTTAATTCAATTTTATTGCACTACTCGTTCAAATAACTTTCTTTCGCTTTCACACATGTATCTCTCATTTCTTGATTTCGAATTTATTATGCACTATTGATGAACGAAACATGAGTGATTGGAAGGGCTGAATGTAAGACGGCCTGCATGCCCAATTTGTTACCCTTTGAAAATAAAGTCCGTTCCTTCTTTATTTATCTTATCTTACTGTTTTTGTCAATTTTTACTATGTTTTCTTTTGTCCATCAACTTCAAGTTTTTTTCCCCAATCATCCAGTTTTTCTTAGCTTTTGTCTTCTCTCCAGTAATATTTCTTTGCTTGATTGATTAATGGAGTCCTTTAGCATTTCCAGATGTTCGTTTATAGTCTGTATTTCAGCAGTTACACTGCACCTATTTTTCACAATCACTCTGTATTGTTCTTGAATTTCTTTATCTAATTTCAGAACATCTTTATTAATCGTCATATTCTTAACCACCTTTTCTCATCTCTTCAATCATAATTTTATTTGTCCACAAAGTAGTACATGATCACTATGCCAGTCAGCACTGTATTGTCTTAACAATTATTAACGCAATACTAAATATGTTATTAATGAGTATGCAGTCAATTAATTTAAGTATTCTCTTATCAGATCCTTTCCATATGTAAAGTCATCGTTTATGGTGTTTAATTCACGTGTTTCCAATTATCATATTATTTATATATGGCAATTCTATTAGTTTCTCTCCTATTTCGTTTATTCTTCCTAAAGCCTAAATCTCACCACAACCTCCATTTTACCCTTTCCTACTATTGCATTAAAATTGTCTAATATATATATATATATATATATATATATATATATATATATATATATATATATATATATATATATATATATATATATATATAGAAGGAATGGAAGTTTTTTTGGCACTGTCACGAAACACGCTATCTTCTGATATGTCGAATTAGGATAATGCATCACTGTCAACAACTCGTGTTTCAGGCATCATCGGATTACTTCTCCCACACCCTACAAGAAACTTGCAAGTCGTGTGCGAGGAATGAAATGGTACATTTTATTGCCGTTGGCTCTTTACAAGTGCAAAAACAGTCGCTATCTAATCACACATAAAGTCACAATATTCTCTATCACTAGTTTTCCTACCCTATAGCTAATCTCTATCTACTAGGCTATATGAAAACACATATCTATTCTATACGGTGTGAACACTACAGAGTCAGTCCCCAGTCTGACTTGCTTCACTCGCGTCGCTACACGCCTCGCGGAAGGACCTTCATACGCCCTTCGGCCCTTTGCGTGCTAGATCAGTTAGCACGCTTCTATTAGCTGGCTTTGGCTTGAGTGGCGATCGTAGCGATCACGCAGGCGTGACTCTGTCGTGACCAGTAGTGCTAACTATCTGGTCAACGCCTCCGTGTGAGGACTAGTTAATAGTCCCCCTTTTCTCTCATCTATCCTGCCCTGATCCCGGGCACTATGTTCACTCAACTCTATCTGAGGTTGACCCCCACGTCCTGGTGGTGTTCTATCATGAGGCAGTCTTTGACACACACCCACCCCTCTTGTGTTGCGTCATCAACTTTGACTCATTGGTTGTGACGCAAGAGGTTTCTAAAAAAATTAGTGTGTCTAATTTTTGTCAAAGACTGTAGATAACCTGGCTCTGGGCTACTCAATAGACCTACTGACTAATGTCACAATGTAGCATCACTTTACTTGGCTACTGGCAATCGCCACAAACTTGTCTGGTTGGCGTGAGCCCTATTTTCCATCGCAATATTATATTAATTAGAGGTATGTCTGAACCGGACCGTTGTCTTATAAGACCTGCCCTCAAATAGTAAATTAACTCACTAACCATACAAAGTTGACTTTCTGAAGGTCAACACATGAATTGCTTCATGTTCCCCATATAATATTAAACAACCATTACACAAGCTGTGAGCGACAGGCTTTACCTATCTCGCTTCCGCGTGTAAAGTCACATTTCACTGTTAAGTTAGTGTTTCGTTGTCTATTATGTCCCCTGACCCGAAGTTATCTCCCTTTGATCTAATAAAAGTGTATGCAATTTATATGTTTGTTTTTCTGGTTGTTTGTGTGTTTGGATGTAATTAAAAGTATAATCTAACCTCTAACATGTGTATCTAACTATCATGTGTATGTAAGTTAGTTTTTCAAGTGCCATAATTCATTTAACTGTGGTCACAAACATGTGTATAATACAAATCTGTGACTACGTTTCAGTCTTATGAGACTCAAAATACTTTCACTACGATTCTAAACTAAACTACATAAAATACATTCATTACAACATATTTCCAACATTGAAACCAACATGTGACGGCAATAACAATAAAAAGTCTTGTTGAGCGGCAAAAAAAATCCGCTGACTGTTCTCACTCTATCTTGTATATTTTACATTTGCTCTTACTTTCACACTTCTGTCACACCTCTTTCACCTTCCCTTATGTCACACTTCTTTTACCCTCACTATTGGCACACATCTTTTACCCTCATTTCTGTCACACATCTTTCATCCTCATTTCTGTCACCCTTCTTTCATCCTCATTTCAGTCACACATCTTTCACCCTCACCTTTGTCACACATCTTTTACTTTCATTTCTGTCACATAACTTTCACTCTCATAGTTATTTAAAAACCTTGGAATGACACTGTACAAGTTTGGCTCAGTTTGACAGAGTTGAGCTTAATGACTGTGCATCAACCGTTGCACACGTCAAGTATTTATAACATATTTACATGTAAGAAAAACGGGTTGATGGTTTGTACCCTGGTATTATTAACCACTCTATTTTACTGAAATATTATTCTAAATAATGACATACTAATACTAGTTCTATAGATATACATTTACTGCGTTAATCTATCTGTCATATTAATCCTAAAATAAGCTTACATTACTCCTAATATTTATCTAATTTAAGGGATGGAATTTACCTAAGTGAAATGAAATTGATGTGAGATGAGTGATGTCTCTTTGTGAAATGGGTAATGTGAAATGTAATAAGTTACGTCCCTTTCTAAAATGGGTGATGTGAAATATAACATATTCTAACTAATGTTTTTACATGAAACAAACTATATGATTGATATTCTTATTCTATATGGTGTAAATGATGTATCTCTACGTGTATAATATTTCTATTTTATTATGGTAACCTAATCATGCTACTAAATGATAACGTTTGTTAAATGAATTGGTTAAGATGGAATGAAATCAAATGAAATGAAATAAAGTGAAATAATAAACTGAATGATACTATTCCTGTCTAAACTTCTTATAATTAGTTGTTATGTTTAAATTACTATCCTAATCTACTTTTAAAGCTAAATGAATATGTAAATTAATAATCTATCCACTAAACTAACATGAAAAAGTATTATATTATCTAAATCTAACTATAAATTAAAATGACATAATCTATCTATATTTTATCACTATATTAAAACATTATGATACATATCACATTAAGTTTTATATACATGTTCTATCAATACCTCAGGTTAGTCGTTGCCATTAATGTTCAGAAACATACTTTCATTGGCATAATATCTATACAATTGTTCTGGGTATTTGAAATCCATTACACAGTCATATTTATTCTATGGGTATTGCACCTGTAGAGTTCGTTTGTAGACCACTGTTTTCGTGTCTGTATGTCTATAATCATCTGACACTGTTTTTCTCTGTTTAACACAACTACTTCACTGGAACATATCTGGAGCTTAGCAAGTAATAAGCTGTCCTAGTTCACAAAGTGATATATTTGATTCCAGAGTAAAGTTCTTACTTTTGATGTCTAAGGACACCTAGCAGGTCAATGTTTTTGGTACTTAGTTCAGCACACAATATTCATGTATTTCTAACATATTTCACATAGAATATTTGACTGTACTAAATTAACATATATTACAATACAATTTTGTGTAAAAATTTCTGGTATTGCTACATCAGATGGTCGACTAAGGGTATCAGCCAAGATGTTATCTTTCCCCTTAATATGTTCTATACTAAAGGTGTAATTTTGTAGTATTAGCGACCACCTGTATATTCGGTCATTTCGATGTACACCACTCTGCATGACCGTTATTGGGGAGTTGTCAGTCTGGACAATGAAGTGCACACCCGACAGAAATCGATGCAGCTTTCTCACCGCATAGATGACGCTTAAGGCTTCCAACTCGGATATGGAATATCTGGACTCGGTGGGTGTGATCTTACGGCTCACGTAGCAAATCGGATGGAAGATGCCCTCATAAAATTGGCCTAGTACTGCAGCGATGGAGATCCTGCTGGCATCTGTCCTAAGATAATAAACGAGCCTCGGATTAGGCAAGCGGAGGATTGGAACATTACTAAACAAAATCTTTAGTTTTGACAATGCAGAAATTAATAATGCATCTTGAACATCCAATTTTACAGAAGCTTTTAAAACATTGGAAAATACACTTGTATCTCCGCTAAATTTGGAATAAATTTACTATAGTAATTCACTAACCCCAAAAGGCTTCTGACCTGTTTCTTGGTGGTAGGCATGGTCAGATTCATAATTTTGGTAATAATTTTCTGTTCAGTCTTTAGTTGACCTTGAGAAATGACATGACCCAAGAATACTATTTCTTTTAGGCCCAATTCGACTTTACTCGGTTTGACAGTGAGCCCGAAGAGTCGCAACCTATTAAAGACATGTCTCAGTTTCAGTAGGTGTGTTGTCCAGTCATCAGTATGGACACATATATCATCTATATAGGTCACTGTATTCGTCACTCCATGAAGTAGATCTCTAGTTAAGCGTACGAAAGTGGCAGGAGCGTTTCGAAGTCCGAAAGGAAGAAAACGCCACTCGTATAGTCCTAAAGGAGTTGAAAAAGCAGTAAGATGGATGGATTGAGACTGCATAGGGACTTGCCAATATCCCTTAGTGAGATCTAATTTAGAAAAGATTTTGGAGGTGGACATGTCAAGAATAAGATCTTCGCAGGAAGGAATTGGCTCTGCGTCGATCTTGGTGACGTTGTTGAGCTTTCGATAGTCCACGCACAGACGAATTGTAGAATCTTTCTTCTTAACTAGAACAATTGGAAAAGAGTACTCAGAGGTGGATTTCTGGATGATCCCACTAGCCTCTAAATTCAGAATTTCCTTATTTAGATTTCCCCTATAGCTTAGTGGGATTGAGTACGGCCTGCATTTAATAGGCTTAGAGTCCGAAAGAAGAATGGAGTGTTCGATTCTGTCCGTCCTACCTGGAATGTCAGAGAATATGTCTTTGTATTCCGTTACTAATTCTACTAATTGTCGTCGTTGACTGTCTGTTAGTCCCTGTTCTATATGTATGCTATCTAATGTAGCAGTCTTGTCTACAATAGGAACTGGTAGTTCCATTCCGTCGTCGTCTACCTGATTCAGTACGGTGGTGGTGCTAAGTGTGTATTCTGTATTCTCGCTAAGTGTATGCTCGTCGGATATGCCAGTCTCGCTAACTAATGTAGTTGCGTTGTGTATGTCTGTCGTCTGATCACTTGGTGTGGGTGCACTGTGTTCGTCTGTCTCTACTTCTGTCTCTTGTCGTGAATAGTAAGGTTTCAACATGTTGACATGGAATATCTTTAAGTTTCCGTTTATTGATATTTCATAGTCAACATCTGAAATTTTACGTACCACCTTGAATGGTCCTTGCCATGAAGTCAATAATAAATTTCGTTTGTCAGGAAGCAAGAGAAGTATGTCTTGATCTGGTTCAAGTTCAATTGTTCTCGCCCCTTTGTTGGCATATTGGCGGTAGATTTGACCCTTCCTCTCCAAAGCTGCCTTAGCTATAATACACGATTTCATGATGTTATCTCGTGTTTCAGTCACCATTTCATAAGGTGTTTTTGGTTCGGGAATTTGAATAGAATTCGTTATTGCTTGATCATAAATGGTTAGGGGTCCACGTGGGTTAGCCCCGTACACTAATTCAAACGGTGAGAAACCCGTGCTTGAATGGGGAATCTCCCGATAGGCGAACAGCACTGTTGGTAACAGTGTATCCCAATCAGCTGGGTTTTCTGCTGTTACCTTAGCCAGCATATGCTTAAGATCTCCATTAATTTTTTCTACTATACCATTGCTGGCTGGATGGTACGCTGTCGTGAAATGTTGTTTAATCCCTAACATTTTTGTAAGGGCTTGCGTTGCAGCCGATATGAATTGTGTTCCACGATCGGATAAAATGGTCCGTGGAAATCCGAATCGTGAGAACATGTGTAGATATACATTGGCAACATCTTTGGAGGTGATGTACTTCAAAGCTACTGCCTCAACCCACCTTGTACAGAGGTCGACCATCGTCAATATGAAGCGATTTCCTTTGCTGGACACCTGATTCAGGGGTCCAACAATATCTACCGCCACACTCTCAAATGGCCTAGAAGCCAGTGTAGAAGGTTGTACTTCAGCTGTAGCATGTTTACCCTTTCGTACTAACTGTTGACAGACATTACACGAACGACAAAATAATTTAATATCATTGCAAAAACCTGGCCAATAAAAATGAGCCTGAATTCTGGCCCTGGTTTTGTCATATGCAAGATGGCCAGCAAACGGTGACTCATGTGCAATCTTTAGCACAGTTATGCGATGTTGTACAGGTAACACCGTTTGCTGAATCTCATGGTTACCAGTAGTATAATATCTAGTAAGAATGCCATTATTTAATCTGAAGAACCATGATGCGTTCTTTGTAATTTTGGCTCGTTCTTTCAATAATTTTAAATAAGGAGACAAACTAGGATCAGCTTTCTGCTGTTCTATGAATTTTTGTCTGTTGGTATCATCAGTGCTAGATGGAGAAAGCACCAGTAGTCTCTCATCTTGAAGCGTGTCTTGATGTTTTATAGTGTCTGCTCTGGTTGTTGCATTAACTGCATTCAGTTGGTTCCATGCAGATATTTCATCGCTAGTACATTGTTTTAGTTGAGGTAAGCAACCCAGAATTAAATCAGTACAAGGGTTGTCAAGTATAGCACAAGTAAATGTACCCGAAAGGAAAGGAGTGTCAATACGGGCTTTGGCCAAAGGGTAAATTTCAATGTTACCCGAAAAGGTTCGGCATTTGACAGAGTCACCTGTATAATCCTCTTGACTCACCAGTTCCTTTCTGAGACCAATAAGGGTACTCCCGCTGTCCAGCAAACATTGGCATGGTCTATCATTGACCATTGCATTGTGGAACTCTAGATTGCCTCTGGAGGCTAAGGCTGCATTCACACTCTCAGATGAGAATGGAACTGTATGTCCACATTCTAATTTTCCGTCAGCATGAAACTGGTGACATCGCTCACAACTGTTAAAACTCAACATATCGTTTACACAACACACCTCTTCCGTTTGGTTAACAGGTAATTCATTTTCAACATCACACTCAGTCTCACTACCACTATCAGAAGATGTATCAAGTAAAATAGCATTGTTGGCTTTCATACGTTGGCGGCCAAGGCACTTATTTGAATAATGGCCGTAGCTGGAACAAAAAAAACATTTAATGGCACGCCGGTATGCAGATCTTTTGTTCTGTTGCTTCTTAATAACATTTTCAAGATGTGCCGGATAACTCGGCGATTTGTCACACATTGAATAAGTGTCATGTAAAAGTTGACAGTGGATACATTTTGAAATCTTTCTATCTTTCTTGTCAAATTTATTAAATGGTTTTCTATTGCTCTGATAGTTTTTAGATTGATCTTTTACAAAGGAAACTATTTCAGAGTCATTTGAAGTTTTAAAAATATTTCTGTTTGAAGAAAAATATGCCGACCCTTTCTTTTCAAACTGTTCTATGGTTTCAATGTCTGACTGCTGCAAAAATTTAGCAAAAGAGGATGGTATCGTGGATATTACCTTATCCATAGTTATTAAATTTTTCAATCTATCAAAGTCTTTTCCTATGTTAGCTGCTTTAAGCCACCTATTTAGTACACTTTGAACATTTGAGACGTAGTCAATGAAAGTCTCAGTAGGTTTAGGTTTTAAATTTGAGAACTGAACCTGATACCCAGGGGCATCAAGTAAAAAGTGTTGCATAATCCTATCACGGATGTATTGGTAGTCAGATCTAAGATCGGTTGGTATAGATTCTATTACTTTAAGGGGCTCACCACTCAGGTTCTTCATATAAATCATAGCCCACATCTCTAAAGGAACTTGGTGATATTTAAACTGATACTCGACATTTTCTGTCCAGGCAGATATTGAATCCTCTTTACAATATGCTTTGATAATATTTTTGTATTTGTTGAACTTATTTTCTTCTTGTTGACTTTTAAGTTTAGTGGCAGAGATCTCTGCGTGTGAGTCTACATCCATCTCTTTCATCTTTAACTGTGTCTCTGATTCTGCTTGTATTTGTTTTTCCTTAACTCTTGCCATTTCATCTATTTCTTTTTGCTTTAATTCTCTCTCCTGATCTAATGTCTTCTGTTTTAATTCTAGTTCTTTCTGTTTAATTTCCTTATCTTGTTGTAACTGTTGTTGCTTAATTTCTTTATAATGTTCTAGTTGTTTTTGTTTTGTTATCTCAGCTAGTTGTGTTAATTCTTTTTGAGGCTCTCTTTCTCGAGTGCGTTCATCTCTTTCTGCATCCTTTGCTTCTTTAAATTTCTTATCAGCATATTCTTCTAGCTCTTTACCTGTGTATTGCAATTCTTTGCCTGCTTTAATGAAGTCAGCTAGAGTAGCCATGTTGTTGGAGAATTGGCTCGCGTTGACCTGAACTGACTACTTCAATTAGTTATTATTCTTTGATATGCTATGTTATTTAATATCTGAGCACTACAAATTGTACTCTTTGTTTACATTCTGGAAAATTGTATTCTCAAAAAAATTAGAGCACAAAGTCTGTTCATACAATACACGCTGAAAAAGAGATGCACTATTAATCACAATGCATGCCAAAAACGTAGGTTTTACTCAACTTAATGTTCCCTAGAACAAGGAACAACACGTTAGCAACACCGGTCCCGTTGTTTGGCACCCCGGAATACACACGAGTTTTCTACTCAGGTCACCCTGTTTGGCACATCGGCACACACTCACGTTATCACTCAGCTGTTGTTCGCCCTGTTTTACAGAGCAGCAACAATTAACAACTCGTAAACGAAAAATAGATTTTTGACAAATTGTTACAATGACACTGACATGCCCACGAACAAACAGAACATCGATTAATTAATATTTAATGTCAATGTCCTGTCTTCGTTCTACCGTAATATGTCTTTCGTTACTAACCTAGTTTAATCTATGGAAGTATCGTGCAGACAAAATCTAATTTGCATAGCCGAAAGTAGTGCGTTCGTGACGGTAAACAAATAGAAAAGTACGAAAAAAAAATCAATAAATGCTTTTAAATAAATATAAATATAATAATAATGTGTAAATAAATAAATATATTCATTCTTTAACTTAAATAAACAAATAATAGTTAATATATCGTAAAGATTCAGGCAGGCAGCAGCTTGCCAGTATGTAAACACTGATATGCTGATTGCAAATGGCGAGGCCCAACTGTTTGTCAATCGTGCCACGTCACAGGCGCAGCGCTATTTTTAGCTTGCAAAAATCAATACTGTCGCTGACCTTTGTATTGCTCCGCCATGAATCATTTGTGACAATTATTCAAAAATAAATAAATAATTACATAAATAAATGAAAGAAGAACATAATATGCATACTTACAACTTTGAAAAACATATTATTTAAATATATAACATTCTAATAAGCACAAATAAACATTATTTTATCACGATAGGCACACTTCTGCCGGCAACTCGATCTAGTCTGCACACGTCATCGTACTGACACAAATTAAACAATTTAATCTTTGTAATCTCCTATCCGTAAACCTAGTCTAGAGCCGTGGGTAAGTGTATATAGCTTGAACTCAGGTTCAAGCAGCACTTCTGACACCACATTTAATCCTATTGCCTGTCAACAACTCGTGTTTCAGGCATCATCGGATTACTTCTCCCACACCCTACAAGAAACTTGCAAGTCGTGTGCGAGGAATGAAATGGTACATTTTATTGCCGTTGGCTCTTTACAAGTGCAAAAACAGTCGCTATCTAATCACACATAAAGTCACAATATTCTCTATCACTAGTTTTCCTACCCTATAGCTAATCTCTATCTACTAGGCTATATGAAAACACATATCTATTCTATACGGTGTGAACACTACAGAGTCAGTCCCCAGTCTGACTTGCTTCACTCGCGTCGCTACACGCCTCGCGGAAGGACCTTCATACGCCCTTCGGCCCTTTGCGTGCTAGATCAGTTAGCACGCTTCTATTAGCTGGCTTTGGCTTGAGTGGCGATCGTAGCGATCACGCAGGCGTGACTCTGTCGTGACCAGTAGTGCTAACTATCTGGTCAACGCCTCCGTGTGAGGACTAGTTAATAGTCCCCCTTTTCTCTCATCTATCCTGCCCTAATCCCGGGCACTATGTTCACTCAACTCTATCTGAGGTTGACCCCCACGTCCTGGTGGTGTTCTATCATGAGGCAGTCTTTGACAATCACCCTCTTCCCGTATATTCTGACATCAATTGATATAAACTGCAACTTTATTGTTTAATAAATTATTTTTTTGTATACCTTTTATTTATAGAACTATAGTGATAAGCGAGATAGATGTTCTGAAATGTAAGGTTGTAGTAAATACACGCAAGATGGTTACGAAGGAAATAGGGAGTTATGACATTTCTGATTGTTATCGAATTATTTTTATTATAGGCCTCGTGGATACGTTTCGAAAAAATTGAAAAACTAAGGGCGTTAAATCTATTCTCATATCATCTTGCAAGACCATAATCAATCTTGTTTGTTATGCCTTTATTTATGTCTCCAGATATGTTGTCCCAGTACAGCGAAAATATTTTCATAAGTATATAAGACATGAAACGAATTATCACTGGGGGGCGAAACATCAATAACATTGGATATGCATCTGATAGGAGATACCTTGAAGAGATTAGAACAAGAATCGCCATAGCGAAGGTAACGTTTTGCAAGATGAGAAACATACTGACCAAAAGAGTGCTCATGTGCTATATAGAGCCTGTACTTTTCTGTGGATGTGAAGCATGGATAATGAGCAGACAAGCTGAAAAACATCTAAAGGCCGTGGAAATGTGGTTTCTGAGGAGAATGCAAAGAATACCATGGACAGACAGAAAAACCAATGACCAATTACTACAGGGGACAAATGAAAATCATAAACTGATTAGAGAAATTAGACGTAGACAGTCAAAATATTTTGGGCATGTTATGTGAAGAAATACATTGGAGAACTTTATCGCAGCTGGCAAGATCGAGGGGAAGAGAAGGGAAGACAGAAAAGTAAATACCTGACTGGCTTGACCACGTGGCATGGTCGAGACAAGAACACCGAGCTGATCCACGACTCTGGTGATCAGCGAACTGGCGAATCATGACCGTCTACGCTTATCCGCATGGCACATGATTGATGGATGGATGACTTTATTTAGAATTTCAAAGTTTTCGCTGTTCTTTTCCTGACCACTCTAATGATTCTCACAATGCATGCATTTCAATCAGAGAAAACAATAATTATTATTTTTCCAACGTTTGCTTGTCACTTGAGAACTTGGCCTTAATGTTCAAATCAGCAAGATCTACAAGCCAATTATATTGGAATTATATGTGAGAATATAATTTTTATGTGTGTCGGGTCGGAGCGGTTGATATTCGTATGAAATTGAAAGTACAGCGGAAAGAAAGTGTATAGTGTTATATCTGCCATGTTGGCGCGACCTTTAGATGGGTAAAAAAGGGAAAATGGCCATTTCTCTAAGATTATTCTATTCGAATAGCTTTCAGGGACTAGACTATTTTGATCATATGGTTGGTTAAAGATATATTTTCTTAAGCATTCGATTGCAATGTAACTCCTCATGTAGATAAAAGCGTTTGACTTCTTTTGAAGCAATTTTGTGGAATTCATCTTCTCAACATCATGTGTCTCTGCTAAGACCCTGAGCTTTCTATGTTTAAATGCATATGGATAAACCGGTCTTCTGCTACCTTTATTTTCAATGTAATATATATACCTAGAAGACATGTTCTGGGCACGGGATATATTCCTGTCAGCATGGAACACATTTTTAAAAGCTGTGCCAATTACAAATGGACTATTGTCTGCGTAAAACGACATCGATCAGCCGCTGTTTAGAATACCGAAATTTCAGCCAGGATTGATGACGTCTGGGAAATCAGACACTCCTAAGGACATCGGCAAGATGAGTAGAAGGGTCATAGGAGGGGGTAAAAAAGCCTGGGGGAATGATCCTCATTTGAGTCCCCCTGAGTGCAGATCTTGGCAGTACTAACAAATATTCAAACGAGAATTTTGACGACTGAAAAAGGATTCGATGATTTATAATATGCATGAGTACATGTTTTATCATCTAAGAAAGACCATAAGCAGCAACGCTTCTGAGAAACAATGGAACGACCGTGCGTCACCATGCTCTAAAAGGGAATTAAAGACTAGCAACACTGCACCCCCCTGTGCATGTCCGGAAAAGATTTTTTTGCGAAACTGGCTATTTTATTCCGTAGAAAATGCAAGTAAAATTGAACTGGCCTACAAAGAACGTGGTATGCGTTTTTGTGGGCCTACAATTAAGTAGGTATTGTACAGACAGAAGAAGAAAGAAAGAATGATTTCCACTCAACGCAACACAACACAATATTGTAGTAACTGTATATGTAATATTAAGAAAACTTACAATTATATACACTGAACACCAAATCTTTGCCGTTGTCCCCAGCCACTCTGGATGCTGTGTTCTCGGATTTGTCGGCCACAAGGTGCTTGAATTCATCAGATCCCAGAAGACGTCGCACCATGTCAGCGGAGTTGAGACACAAAACACCCTGACCGAAGTAACTGAAAAAAGTCATAGGTCCGTACTCTCTGGCCCATTCTGTAGCGAGCTCGTGCAAAGACTCGTCCTTTATTGTTCTCATAATCTTAATTGTTGTTCCCCAGTCTCTAGGTCCCGGTGGTAAGTTCAGACTTGGCTTCTTGAACAGCCACAAGATGACCAGCACCAGGATAGAAGACAGGATGATGTACATGGAGATCCCACCGTGTAATAATAGCCCGTCCATAACTAGTCAGTTTTTAGACCAACAGCGGACTGTGCTTGTGTCTGTAGAGTGTAGATCATAGATTACTGAACTTTCGTTTTAACCTTAATTATGAAAACACTTCGTAAACCCTACTCTTTCTCTCTCTCTCTCTCTCACACACACACACACACACACACACACACACACACATACAAACACTCACACACACACATACACATATACATACAGGTTCGCATATGCATACATACGCATATATATATACGCTCACAAAATCACACAAAGACACGTACACATACACACATTGACATATAGAGATACACAGAGATTCAAACAAACACATACACAAACAAAAACAAAAACCAACAGCGGACTGTGCTTGTGTCTGTAGGGTGTAGATCATACATTATTGAACTTTCGTCTTAACCTTAATTATGAAAACACTTCGTAAACCCTACTCTTTCTCACACACACACACACACACACACACACACACACACACACACACACACACACACACACGCACACACACAAACACTCACACACACACATACACATATACATACAGGTTCGCATATGCTCACTGTGAGGTTTTTTGTGGGTTTATAGAGAATTACAGAAGTTCCAATGAGTGAAGTTCTATAAAGTGTATCTCTCTATAAAAGATACAGGTTAGTAACAGCAAGTGTTGTCTAGAGGTATTGATATTTATTCTCGCATAACCCTTGTAAAGAAACCATTCAGAATTTTGGCTCACCGAGTACCCCCACTGTGAGAAATTAGACACAAGTTAAGTTCTACACAGAATTATTTATAGATGATTTCTCTTCTAGGCCATATATATATATATATATATATATATATATATATATATATATATATATATATATAGATCTTGGCAGTTAGCCACAGTAACCAATGAAAGCAGTTCTCTCATCTTCCAGCTGACTGTGCTCTGGTCGCCAACCTCATTTTTGATCTCATTACTTATTTCAAGTGACACAAGACACTTGGACAAATGATCACATTGACAATTGTACCATTGTAGTGAGCATAAACAACAACAACTGTATTTTACACTGGTTGAACAAGACAACATGAGAAGATCTTGACAACAGTTGGACAAACATTCACAAAGAATGATCACACCAACAGATTAGACAAGTCATACATCATGGAAGATACTTGACAACAACCACACAGACTTTCACAATCTCTGTAACCAACCACAACAGTAGAGTAACAGTCACCATGAAGATGCTTGACACCAGTTGGACATTTCTTTCTCAACAATGTACAAGACAATCACAGAGACATGTATCTCAAAAACTGTTCTCTTACTACTAATACTTTATTAATGTCTGATGAGGTCAAGTGAAGACTCAGCCTTCATATTCTGCCAACAATTTACATCTCAAATATGTTTATATGCAAATTATAGTGACATTATCTATGAAAACCCAAACACATCACTCAATATCCCCACTGAAACATCAATCTAAATAAACTCTCCTCCTTCACATCTCTACTTCATCAAGATATCCTACACCACAACACTTTAGGCTTCTATCATTTCTTCTATTGTCAATGAGGGAAACACATGATAAACCATAAATTGGGGCAAGCATAGGGACGTTCTGCTCCACTGGTCTGTTTAATCCTTTTAGCACCTATGATGGTGTTGGACAGCTCAGGTTACAGTTCTCCCCATGATGGTTTTCCAATTCAGGCTATTCCCTGCTGTCACAATCTTGAAAGAAATTTTAAAGCTCTATCTTTTCACTGGTGAGTTCATGAAGTTGACACTTAGGACTGTTCTTTTACTTTTCCAGTAGAGGAAGATCTAAAAAGAAACAATATGTCCTAGCATTCTTCTTTCTGTCTATCTCACCTAAATTTGACTGTTCATGAAGTTGACACTCAAGACTGTTCTTTTACTTTTCCAGTGGAGGAAGATCTAAAAAGAAACAATATGTCCCAGCTGTCTTTCTTCACAGTCTATCACTCCTAAGATTTCTGATGGAACTGAATCACCACACCGACTTAACACCAATCCATTTTGTGAATTTGCTCTATTTATTAACTTCTGCTCCTTCAGCTTTCAGTCATTATTAATATTAAGCTGTGATAGGGTCAGCTCCAAGTGCACCTTTAATGTCCACTCTTAGCCAGTAGTGACATGCTGAAGACCAGGTGATCTCTCCTCTTAAGGTTTCTTCTTGAATTTATCTTGAAGATATAGCCTGGAGCTTTTACAAAATTGGAGAGTATCCCTGTCTTAGGCTTTTAAGAAAGACTTTTCTTCAGTGCCATCTGTATAGGCCAGAATTAGTGGATTCAGGCTTAATCTTTGCAACCTGTTGTTCATTTTGGTCTTTTTGGAGTCTGACTTTTCAGCTGGAGTTGAAGCTAGAGCTCAGGACTTCCCTGGATTGTCCTGGTAATTGAAAGGCCTCCCCCATCTCTCTCATTCTCTGTTAATAAACAAAGGCACAACATGTGTTTTACATCTATTGAACCATTGTCACAGTTATACAGTACTATCACAGATTCAGAGAGGAATGGGAGGGGAAAGGGGAGTGTGATATTCGAACACCCGCCTCTCACTGATGATGAAGTGCAATTTTATTTGGGGGTTTGGGTGATATCCTTTCTCCAGGTTCATCCCCAAAACCGTGAAGTCATAGGCACATACTCCTAATCAGAGGCAGCTTCACACAATTATCTTGTAAATTCTCACAATGAGTAGATCACAGGGACCGGTGTACCATGAGAACAGACAGTGTGATTAAGCACCAAGAAGTAGGCATTGTATGGCAGAAATCATGCACTAGAATTGCTTTCACATGTGGAATACACATAATGAAAGAAAACATGAATTTTCCCTGACAAATAGCATGAGCCTTCCCATGTATTCATCTGACAGACACTGGGTTAATTTCTACAGTGCAATGCAGTCCTGCAATCATGGATATAATAAGTGTCTTTACTTTTACAAATATGAGAAGTTAATTATATAATTACCATCTCATTCATTCAAACATTCTCAGCCATTATAAGGGAGAAATTACATGCAGTATATAGCATCACACATTCTGAAACATAACTGCCAAAGGTAACTCTCAAGAGCGATGTACAGTTTGGTTAAGAATGGTCATGATAGGCACTCAATGAATGTTCAGAGCGCACAAAGGTTTTGCCATATGCATTGAGCATGGTTTACAGTCATAAGCATATGCAAATCATCAAATCAGACAGACAATAGACATGGTAAGAATGTTTCACTGCGGTAGACATGACAGGTTTTGAGCGGCAGTTTTAGAGTCACTGTACCGAAGTCCTGTCTTCTTTTTACATTTTCTCAAGAAAATACTCGGCCATTCGTCTCTCTCTCACTTCATCAGGTTTACACATAACATATTAAATGATTTAGGTACCTGGAGTGCAGATGACCACATCCTAAAGAATGCTTTTGGGCAAATTTTACCACTGCATCTTGAACACGTCCTTACGGGATGGAATCAAGGCTTCGACTGGCGGGCTAATTATGTATTAAGGAGCGTTACCAGCCCAAGGGTTACCCAATCAAATTGAGTCCCCGCCATTCATCTACCCTCTCTCGATCTAGAATCTACGATTCTATTTTTAGTTAGGGTATCACGACGGCTTACGTGGTTAACTACTGAGTATTGAGAAATGTAAATGGACTGGGGATGCGAACGTCTGAAGACATCATGCCACACTCACTTGAGAATTTGACACAAAGACACGTACACATACACACATGCCGACATATAGAGATACACAGAGATTCAAACAAACACATACACAGACAAAAACATAGATACATACACACAGACATACACAGCGACACATAGCTCTTTGTTCCAATAGTTTTGCTTACATTTTCCCTCTATGACTCAAGCGTGATATACCTCTGTATGTTTCGCACTCTCTCATATTGCCTTCATTTTCCCAAATTGGTACTATTATTTTTTGTTGCCAATAGTCTGGGACTACTTTCTTCCCATGCTCCACTAAACAATCTTGTTAGCCATGTAAAACCTGTTTTCCCACAAACCTGAACAGCTTCTGTGGTGTATCCATCTGGACCTGGTTATTACCATTTGTGACTTTTCTGTATCACTGATTTTACTTTCTGCGGGTGTGAAAATTGGTTCTTGTTGTCCACAGGTTTTAGGCACAAAATGTGGGTTATCTATGTCATGTGTGGGGTAAAGTAGTTCTTTAAAGTGTATCGTCCACGTCGCAAGTATTTGTTGCGGATTAAATGGTGGTTGGGTTGTACCATGCATCGATGTTTCTCATATGGTTGACACGTTTATAACATTATCTTGGGTATTATTTGCTGAGATTGCCATCTGTTCATCAAATAGTCTCCAGGATTCATGTTTAGAAGCTTTAATTGTTCGTTTTGCATTTCGTAGTGCGATTTTATAAGTAACATAGACTTGTTCAGGTTTAATTGTGATCCATGTTTAACGTTACCTTCTTTCTATGTGTTGTTCGTTGTCTGTAAAACAATAATTGAAAACGGCGATTTTTTTTTCTGTATCTCCCTGTAGCATCTTCCGTCTCTTGTCATGGTTTAGCCTAATATTGATACATATTGGTTTGTTTTATTGTTACAATTTTCTGTTGGAAATAATTCCTATTCTAATATCTAATACTGCGCTACAGTGTTTCCCTCAAAATAGTAAGTAAGTAAAGACAGTAAAGTTCCGTTTTACACGCATGATGCATATCGGTATAGCTCTAGTATAGCCCTATATTTGTATAGACCAATCATGATGCAGTTTTACATAATACAATTACTAAAAACGCAGGGCTAGCCTTCATCACAGACTTTTTATAAATTTTACAGAATAAATCCGGCTCTATAAGGCCCCATAGACCAGCGCGCTTCTCAATACGCTACCGTGGCTTCTCTGAAACAAAGTGTACATAAACAATCAGAAGTAAGTAGCAGGTACAATTACCGAAACTGCCTTTCCCTGTGCCAGCTACAACATTCTGGTGAAGAACAGGCGCTATTAATGCCATCTCTGGATGTGTCAAGGTACATTAGCATACAATATGTAACCAATACAGTTATTATGTTCGTGGAACTAACAAGAAATGGCATGCAAACATACTGTACCATTATCTTATCTAATTACATATGTCTCGAGTTTCCTAACGGTTATGTAACCTTTGACGCCAGCCACGTTTTAGTGCAGTTATTATTTATTCCTGACACAGGTGTTTTTTATGTGTTCCCGACACAGCCGCTTTTATGTATTACTTTTTCAAAACACAGTTCGTAATTATTTAGACAGTTGCCCCTAAACAGCGTTAATAATTATATGACACAAGATTGTATCACCTAGTGTCAGGTATCTCTGGGCCAACAGTCACCGCACTGACTATTAACTATATCTGAAATTCACAAGATTAGAAAATCAGTGCGCCACACGATATCGTGTGTGACCCTTCAGAAAAACTTAAAACGATAGTTTGGACAGCGCTTGATCGTCTTCATATAAGAGTTCTGTAAAGGTGTGATCTGCCGTTGGAACTTTTTCTGTGTTCTGTTCTTCATGCGGTGTTGTTACGGTCTCTTTTGGCTGGTTTCTTTACATATTATGTCTATATAGGTTATGAACAAGAGGGGGGATAGTACACAACCTTGTCGTACTCTGGATCTTACGGTGAAATGGTTCTGAGTATCCAGCATTTATTCTTACCATGCATTCACTGTTGTTGCATAAGCTTCTACGTAAGATTGTTACATGTGTACTCACTCCATATCTTTTAATGATTTTCTACAGCTTGTTTCTATCTACTCTATCAAATGCCTTTTCTTGGTCGACTAAAGCTAAGTAGAGTATTTCATTAAATTTGATTTTTCTATGAGTTGTCTAAGTGCAAAGATGACATCTGTGCATCCTTTGTTTCCCTAAATCCAAGTTGTGTTTAGCTTAGCTGGTGTTTTATTATAGATCGTAGTCTTTTCTCTAAAATTGTGCCGCATATTTTTCTCGTATTACCTAAAAGGGAAATGCCTCTGTTTTGCGCGCAGTGTCCTTTACTACCTTTCTGTTTCCAAATTGGGAAAATTACGAGGTTTTCCCAGTCTCGTGGTGTCTGTTTTTCTACCCAAACATGGTTAAATAGTCTATGTAGCCATGTTATTCCTACTTCTCTTGCTGCTTTAATTAGTTCATTTGATATTTCTTCTTGTACCGGTGATTTGAGATGATATAAATAAGGAGCTATATGATGCCCTAAATATCGGTGGTCTTGACATACCAGAGATTCGGTATGCTGATGATACAGTATTGCTATCCACAACACAGACTGGTATAGAAAACCTAGTAGCCTCAACCCAATTTAATATTGAAAATCACATCTTGTATCTCAACATTGCAAAAACAAAGATAATGCATACAGATGAAACTACTATGGGGAAAGAAATATATGTTAACGAGGACAAATTGGAGGTGGTGGAAAATTTTGAATATCTTGGGTCATTGATTACCAAAAACTGTGACACAATGAAAGAAATTAAACGACGACTATCAATTGCTCTTCAAAGACCAAAATAACTGAATAAATTATGGAATGGGACAGACAGAACTACAAAAATTAGATTTTTAATGAGCATGCATCTTTCCCATTGCAACATACGCCTGTGAGACCTGGACACTTACTAAACAAGCTGAGCAGGGCATAAATGCCTTTGAGTATAAATGCTATAGACGAGTTCTAAGAATATATTGGGTAAAGAAAAGAACAAATGCACCCAGGCTTCAAGAGTTGAATATTGAAGAAGGTTGGCTATTAAAATTATAAAACAAAGAAATGTGAAATATTTTGGTCACCTGAAACGTCACGAAAGTTTGGAGAGAACAGTAATGGAGGATTATATGCCTGAGAAGAGAGGAAGAGGAAGGCCAAAGGGAAGATGGGTGCAGGATGTGGCGGATGATCTCCAGATGGGTGTACCGGACGCGGGACATCTTGCTTTTGATCGAGAGGTTTTCCGGAAGGTTATTATGGGAGCGAGGTTCTGCAAAGGACATGCTACTGACTGAATGAATGAATAACCGGTGATTTATTCAGGAGGGAGGTGGGGGATGGGGGTGGGGATGGGGGATAATGTTATGGCGTCTCTAATATTTTTTTTCTTTTAGTATGCCTGGTTCTAGTTCTTCAGTATCATCTGATGGAATTGTGAGAAGTTGTTCGAAGCATTGCCTCCAACATTTTAGGATTTGTTTTGTTTGTTTGTTTGTTCACGTTGGTTCTCCTTTTTCGCTGTAAATTATGTCAGTTGGGTTAAAGGGTTCTGCTCTGGTTCTCATTGCAGTAATATTTTTGTAGACGTTTATAGTTGCATCCTTGTAGTTGATATTTAGGGTTTCTACATATTCCATCCAATCTTTTTATCTTTCTCTCATTATTATTTTATTCGCATGTCTTCTTGCTATTCTATATTCGATGTAATCATGTTCCTGTTTGCTTTTTATCAACTTTTTATACTTTTCGTTTGTATCTTTTACAGCGATCTTTACTTCGGCATTCCATCAACGTATTATTTTCTTTGCCCATGTTTTGCGTTTGTTAATGGTTCCACCTGTTAATGTTGCAGTGTTTAAAATACATGATTTGAACATCTCCCATTCTTCTTCCACCGGTTTTCTTTCGATAGGTAGTTTTAGAAAAATTCCTTTCTCGTCATTTTCAATGTTTCATCTTTGAGAATCTTAAAATTTACTAATTCACATGTATGTGTTTTCCTAGTCGTTCCTTTCTTCTTGTATTTGTTCTTATTATGGTAATTACTGCTTTGTGGTTTGTGTTTATACTTAAGTTGACAATGAATGAATCACCAATAAACGAGAAGTAGATTGTGAGCTTTACTAGAACACGATTACAAGAAACAAAAGGGACGTTGCATCTAAAGCCTTCGTTAGCACAGAACAAACAAACAGACCCACAGCTACATGAAAAACACTACAAGAAACTACAAAGGTTACTTATCTAATCCGTGTTTGATTGAATGCACCTTAAGCGCTTACCGTTTGTTGTGGATGGAAATAACCAACGGCTGAAATATGCTTTCTAGGAACTCTTAAATCCGTTCAGTAGAACGAGACTATAGGCCGAGAAGATAGGTCTGCATGGGTTGCCTGGCTTGTCTATCCTAGTCAGCACATAAAAGGTGGAATTGCCAAAGAAACTATCGTGGATGAACAGCGAGATGGCAGAGCTGGGAATAATGCCTTGCCCGATGATGGCATTCGTCACGCTCTTGACCTGGGTGTTGTTACTGACCGTCTTGTGGCCGTAGTCTGTAGAAAGTTGCTTGCTGCCTTCCTGTATATAAAAGTGTTTCCTCCAAGACACTAACGCTCCTCTCTTGTCAGCAGGCTTGATAATTATGTCCTCATGACGTTTAAACTGTGTGAGCGCCTGTTGTTCCTCCGCTGAAAGGTTTGAGTGCAGTAGTGGATTGGATTTTAATGTTTGTATATCGAAAAATGATTTTTATATACAAATCCAGGGCTTTGGATGCCCCTGGATTAGGAACCCATTTGGATCTGCGGCTAGAAAGGTGAGAAAAGTGATCTTTGGGATCCGAAGAGTTGTCCCTGTGTGAGGTTTATTACTGAAGTGATGTTTCAACCTGAGAATGCGATAGAAACTATGGACGTCCTGGAGTAGCGTATATCTGTCGCCATAAGGAAGCAGATGCATGAACACGAGGCCTTTACAAAGGACCAATTTCTCCGGTGCTGATAGGGGGGGATCTGGAGGTATGCACACAACTAAATTATCGGAGGCGATGCTAGAGTGAGGCGCGAGAGGAGAGGGGTAGGTGGTAGGGATGTGGGCACGAAGTGTGGTTAACTTGCGGTTAGCCTGTTGAAAAAACAAAACATCTGTCAACATATTCAAAGTTCTGTGGAAAGTTAAGCTCTGAGAAATATGAGTCTATGAATCGTGATTTAAAAACACACATAAATCTCTTCACGAGAAAGTTTGCTGAAAATTAATATGTCACTTCTACAAGTTACAAATTATTGCATCAGCTGGTAGAAAGAGGAAAGCCGTTTACTGATGGCAACTTCATCAAAAAGTGTATGCTGGCAGCAGCAAATAATTTATATCCTGAGAAAACTGATTCGGTTGGAACTATCAGCCTTTCAGCAAGTTCAGTTGTGCGGAAAACAGAAGAACTTGGAGATAACATAGTCCTACAGATACGCCAGAAAGCTAGAAACTTGTTGTGGTATTCACTGGTAATGGATAAGTCTACTGATCTCTCGAGTACGTCACAACTTCTCGTGTTCATTCGCGGTGTCAATTTGGACTTTCAGATAACAAAAGAGTTGGCATCCGTTTGCAGCATGCATGGTACAACAACTGGAAAAGACATTTTCCTGGAAGCAAAATATTTTGCAAGAATATAACCTTCAGTGGAATCAGCTTCGAGGTGTTACAGTTGATGGACGAAAAACCATGGCTGGAGTGAGGGAGGATCTGGTGGGGCAGATCAGGACTCATTTAGAATATTTGCACATTTCGGGCGTTCACTGCATCATACATTAGCAAGCACTCTATGGGGAAGACATGGATATTTTGTGTGTACTGAAACCAGTCGTTTCTGCCGTGAATTTCATTAGGGATCATGCACTCAATCACCGTCAGTTCAGGGCTTTTCTTGAAGAAACTTATACTGAATTCTGTGACTTGCCTTATCACACATCAGTGAGGTACATAAGCTGCGATAAAGTTCTGGTTCGTTTTTACTAGCTCCGAAACGAAATAGATGTTTTCCACATTGAGAAATATAGAGCTATCCACAGCTGTCAGAGTCTACCTAGCTGTCAAAGTTGTCATTTTTGGTCGACATCACACCCCACATTAATCAATTCATTTGATTGTAAACTTGATGATGTGCTAGTTGAACTACATTTGGACCTCATTGATGTGCAAGCAAATGACATGTTGAAAGAGAAGCACAGAGAAGGAAAACCTGTTGAACTTTACCTTTGCTTACCTTGTATTAAGTTGCCGAAATGTAAAAAATTTCCTCATGGTATGGCATCATTGTTTTGAACAACTTATGTCTGTGAGCAAACATTTTCACAAATGAAGTATGTATGAAGTCAACAAATCGAACGAGATTGACTGATGAACATTTAAAAGCAATTCTCTTGATAGGATGCAGCAATTCAAAACCAAACATTGTTGATTCTTGAAAGCCAAAACTCAGTTTCACAAAACTCACTAACCTTTTTTGCTGCTTAGTTTGTGAGATTCGATTATGTTCACACTAGGTCTGATGTAACTATCTGTTTGCTAACGTCGCCTTCTTTGATAATATTTTTTTAGTAAATAAATATGTTGGTTGTCTTTGTGTGTGTGTGTGTGTGTGTGTGTGTGTGTGTGTGTGTGTGTGTGTGTGTGTGTGTGTGTGTGTGTGTGTGCATTGCACGCCACTCACCCATGATTAACACGGAATGCTAAACTTTCATATTTTTGCCTTGAACTTTCGTTCTGGCTTGCAAGTGTTGTACAAAATGATTATGTTTGGCCAGCGCTCATTATTTTGTCAGTTATCCGACCCACTATTCAAAACATTTTGTGACCCCCGGTGTAGATAATTTCTCTCATTAAACAGTCATCTATGATATTGTATTATACAGTATGATGTATGTCTATTTTTGTATTATTCAACTTCCAATCTCTAGTTTTGTCAGTGTATACCTAACATGCAATATCAATGTGACGGGTCGTATGAGTGGAAGATTTGTGCACTGTCTGAAAAGCTACTTGTGTGAGATTTTCATGTTTCAGAATTTAAGCTTTGTTCATCTGAAACAATGGCACGGTTATTTCTAGTGGTGTTTGATAATTTTAGTGGTTTGACTTTCATCAGCTGGATCGTAGTAGCTGCTATTTATTTTGAGAGATTTTATGTGTGTACACTGTACATGTGTACTTCTCCTTACTTACTTACTGGCACCTTTTTGTCTTGACAGACTATAGTTTTTTATATTATGTTTAAAAAGCGACACAATAAATACAATTCACGGCGGTAGCGAATGTGACTGACCAGAAAAATTCAAGCGTTAAATATTTGTCCACATTGGATGTACATGAAGACATGCTCATTTCCACCATCACGCAGACAAGAACTTATAACCCTTAACTGCTACCTCTCGAGACTGGTTAAGACCAGGGATGGAGATATACCTCTTCATAGCACACAGCCTGGGCTGAATTGTAAAGACAAAGGGTTGCCATTGCAAGTTACCACCACCTAGTTAACACAAATACATCTGGAATAAGACAAGCTGTAGAAGTTGCCGGACAAGCTCTAACTGTCCGCCTGTCAGAGCTTTAATATTACGCCAGTTACCAACCAAGGCTTGGGGCCTGGTCTGCTCTGCTATTGTATTTAATCTTTAGGATGCATTTCCTCGCACCAGGATAAGGCGTGTTCCCTCCCAATTGCGCTCCTCCGCCCTAAGATATATGGCACAATGTAGGGTGACATGTCTGGTAAGGGCCGCCCAACATTCGGCGCTAGCAGAAAGCAGGTAGTACCATCTACTGTCATACGGTAGCTTTGTAATATCTGACTAAGACAAATGTTTATATATGTAGACACATTGTTAGGTGTACGACAAAAGCATCATTTTAAGATCCATTATCCAGTATCCAATACATCAGTCAGTACATGCATTGGAACGTCAGGATGGAGAAGAAGAAGAATATGATGGCGATGATGAAGAACTGAAAGCAATACTGACGACAGTAGGTGAAGAAGAAGTAAAAGAAGACAAAGAAAAAAGAAGAAGCACGACAACAACACCAACAACACCACCAACAAATACAAGAATAAGAACAGGGAGAAGAACAAGAAACAGAAGAGTAAGAAGTGAAATAAAATTAAGAATAATTGCGACACCAACGAAGACGTAGACCAATACAGTGAACAGACATGCATGCACGTGACTTATGAACAAATCCAATTGTCAGAAATGTTTATTGTTGTTCAGGTTAACATTTATTTTTCATTTTATAAGGTCAATTACCATTCAGCGACATCCTCCAAAGAAACTCTATACATTATTACAATGCATTAAGTGCATTAGTCCTACCATACATACTATAATTTTTTTTTTAAGTAACGGAACACTAAAAAGCACTCTTAAAGTAGTTTGGAGACAGTATTAAAAAATATTACCTTAAAAAAGACAGACGTTAACACAATGAAAGTCAAATAACTAACCACATAACCGAGACCAGCTTGTACTACCTTGTCCGTGTGCAGAATTCGGTCAATATATCTCCACAAAGACAAGTACATATGACCCATTTCCTATGTGCTAGATGAAAAAGAATTACAATTAGCGATGACAGCTTATCTTTCTAGAACGTTGCACTACTGAGAGCTCGTTGTAATGACTGAAACATTAGCTTGCTCCACTAGTTGTATGCTCTGCCTGCAACGTATACAATATACTAAACAATACGAAAACGCCTAGCGAGAGAGAGAGAGAGAGAGAGAGAGAGAGAGAGAGAGAGAGAGAGAGAGAGAGAGAGAGTGAGAGAGAGAGTGAGAGAGAGAGAGAGAGAGTAAGAGAACAAAAGAACGAACGAACAAACGAATGCAAATTATTTTCAAAGGGTAACAAATTGGGCACACAGGCCCGCCTTACATTCGGCCCTTCCAATCACTCATCTTTCCTTCATCAATAATACATGAATATATTCACAAAGGGAAAAAAAAAACATTGTCAAATAATTGTCGTAAACATAGTCAATGTATATTACCAATATTACCATGTTATAAGGCATATCCCCCACCCACCCACACATCCCCCACCCACCCACACATACCACATACACCCACACACCCACCAATCACCCATCCCCCAACCACACATCCCTTAACCACATATCTCCCCATCCACACACACACACACATCTCCCCCCTATACACACATCCCCCACACACATATCCCACACCCACACATCCCCATCCATACACACATTTCCCCACCCAGCAACATATCTACCATCAACCCACACGCATCTCCCACCCATACACACCCCACCATCAACACATACATCCCTTGACCCACCCACATATCCCAACAACACACACACACATCACCACATCCTCCACCCATACACACATATCCCCACCCATACACAAATCCCCCACCCATACACGCATTCCAAAAGCCCATCCTCCTAACCACCTACACACACACCCAAGCACCCATCCACACCCACACATCCCATTACCCACCAACACCCATACACCCCGCCCACCCAAACACATACCCCCACCCACATATCCCTCACACACACATCCCAACCCACACGTCCCTCATCCACACACACACACACATCCCCACCCACCGCACATTTTCCCACCCACCCTGACATCACCCACACACATCCCTCACCCACACATCACCCCACCCACCCACACATCCACCACCCACACATCCCCAACCCATACACGCATCGCGCACTCACACACACATCCCCCACCCACACACATCTCTTCAGTGCACTCACCATGCAGAGAGAGAGAGAGAGAGAGAGAGAAAGAGGGAGAGAGAAAGAGAGAGATAACAGAGAGGGGGGGGGGGGAGAAGTTCCAATCGGGATGAAGGGAAGGTACAACATATGACCGTATAACCAATGCAGAGGTCCGTTACGCCGTTTTTCGTTTTCAAATATTCCTGAGGGTCTCTGAGGCCTCACGCTCTGTAGGTAGTGTATTCAATTCTCTTTTTCGCCTCACGAGTGCATCTTTCTCGAATATTCCAGGGGTTCATCGCTGCATCTAGGGAGTTGGAGCTGTGTGCGACACTTTCCGCAGGCCGCACTGTGGAAAGAGACCGAGCCATGTTAGATTAAACCCGGAATATCTCTCCTTTTTAAACCGCCCTTTAGAATTCTTTATTTCATGTAAAGGAATGTTATCTTCATTGGCGACCTTTATGTAGCTTTATTGTCCTGCTTCACCTTTTTTCACTTTTTATTAACACAAAGAATACTGTAATGTGTGCTTTCTTGTAAACAACCGTGCATTCAGCTTTTCTACTTCTTCTTCTTCGTTGTCTTTTCACCAACGATAGTTGTGTCTTTTAAGGATCAAGTGGAGGCTTTGGTAGTAAGGCTGGAAAGCGAATTAATTCATTAAGGGCGATGGCAACAACCGGGTTGAAGCAGCAGATGCATTACATGCTCTTACAGCAGTTAATAACTTCAATCACTGAATAAGGTGGAAAAGGGGTGGGGGTTGGGGGTGGGGGGCTGCTGACAGTATCAAAGAGCCAACTTGAAAGGTTGAAAAGCATACATAATACGCCTTGCAATTATATGCACTACCAACAATTGCGGACAGGCACATGGTCTTTCAAGCCAAATGGTACATGAGAGTCGCTGCAGACATCACCCCCTGCATGGAGCCATAG